>CATNWA010017502.1:0-393354 GCA_951230385.1 Staurois parvus
GAGGCCCCAGAAGGGCCCTGTTGACCGGGGGATTAAGGGTGTCAGTGGTGGGGTCAGTGGTGGGTTTTTAAAGGCGGGAAAAATAGGCCTAAGACTTGCAAAAACGCCATCACTGGGCGGAAAGGGGGGCATTTAGGCTGGGGGGAGCGGACTATACAATGGTACATCTCAGGAGATCCCCTTTTCCCTTCCCCCTTTTTTTCACTTGACTGGGGGCAGCCCGACCGGTCCATACAAAAGGGGGGGCTGTGGAGGGTTCTGGGGAATCTGATTTTTATTATGGGAAATTACCTGGAATGGGAAAAATGAAAATGAAGGGGTTCTGTGTTGAGATGTGCTTTAAAAATATTTACAAAAAAAATAGAGGGGCCCAATATTAATATTATATTTTGAATTTTTAAAATGTAAACAAAAAAAAAAGCTTTTCTGTTAACTGTTATAATTATAATATCCAAAAAATTACTATTGCAAATTTAAAAAATATTTTAGTATACTCCTGTGTGTGTATATTTATTTATTTTCTTTTTAGGATATTAGAATTAATAACAGTTAAAAAAAATTAAAAAAAATAATGCTGCAACAGTAGAATAAAGCTTTATTTTTGTATACAGTTTTTACAAATTCAGAAAAGTGAGTGTATGTATACATATATATCATAGCTGTCAAGTGGGCAGGAATAGTTGCCCCATCATTGGTGTCTCAGATGGTAGGAACTAGTGCCCCATCATTGGTGTCAGTGGGAGGAATAGTGCCCCACATCATTTTGGGTCGGTGGGAGGAATAGTGCCCCATCATTGGGTGTCAGTGGGACGTGGAATAGTCGCCCCCATCATTGTGTCAGGTGGAGAGAATAAGTGCCCCGTCCATTGGTGTACAGTGGGAGGCATAGTGCCCCGTCCATTGGTGTCAGTGGGAAGGAATAGCTCTTCCGTCATTGTGTCCAGTGGTAGGAATAGCGTCCCGTCATTGGTGTCAGTGGGTATGAATATGTTCGTCCCCGTCATTGGTGTCAGTGGCAGGAATAGCCGCCTTGTCATTGGGATCAGTGTGAGGAATATAGCGGTCCTCCGTCATTGGTGTCCAGTGATGGAGGAATAGCGCCCTTGTTCATTGGTGTTCAGTGTAGGAATAGCGTTCCCGTCATTGGTTGTCAGTGAGGAGGAATAGCGACGCCGTCATTGGTGTCAGTGGGAGGAATAGTGCCCCGTCCATTGGTGTCCATGTGGAGAATAGTGGCCCTGTCCACTGGTGTCAGTGGGAGGAATAGTGCCCCGTCATTGGTGTCCCAGTGGGAGGAATAGTGCACCCGTCATTGGTGTCAGTGGGAGGAAATAGGTGGCCACCATCATTGGTATCAGTGGGAGGAATAGTGTCCCATCATTGGTTGTCAGTGGAGGGAAGGAGTGCCCCATCATTGGTATCACAAGTGGGAGGTGAATATTGCCCGCATCAATTGTAATCAGTGGGAGGATATAGTGTCCCATCTATTGGTGTCAGTGGAGGAATAGTGCCCCCATTCACTGGTGTCAGTGGGAGGGAATAGTGCACCATCACTGGTGTCAGTGGGAAGGAATAGTTGCCCCATCACTGGTGTCAGTTGGAGGAATAGTGCCCCATCATTGGTGTCAGTGGGAGGAAGAGTGCCTCATACATCAGTGTCAGTGGGAAAGGGAGGAATAGTGCCCCCATCATTGGTAATCAGTGGGAGGAATAGAGTGCCACATCATCTTGGAGTCCAGTGGGAGGAATAAGTGGCCCCATCATTGGTGTCAGTGGGAGAATTTGTGCCCCCATTGTTTGGATCAGTATGGCGAGAAAAGTGTCCGTATTTGTGGGAGGAATAGTATCCCCAGAGGCCGGAGATAAGGCAACCAAAGGGCCACATTCAGGTCCCAGGGCCACAGTTTAGAGGACCACTGCTTTAGAGTAACCCAATATTGGACAATATGTGACCCTCCCACATTGTACTGCTTGTGGCCTAAGCAGTGGGCAACTGAGATTTTAGTTTTTTTACCTTGCATCCAGATACGGTTGACACCAACACAGGATGTGACGGGAAATCTCCCCAGTGGGGACATGGAGCGCACTAACAAATGAACAGAATCTGTAACCCTTCCTTGCTCCAGCCAGGTCTTTAGATCCGCTTGGAGCAGGAACGTTGGCATTGACGTGGGTTTAGCGGCTAGAGATGATCAATTGGCCCATGGATAATATAATATATATATATATAAATATATATATATATAATTATACAAAGTAGCGGAAGTGTGGATGAAGTCATTGATAAATATGTATGAATTCTGTCACATCAATACTTGATACGTAGGTTAGATCTGTGGAATTGTGGGTGGCTCATACATTGGCCGATTTTTGAGCTTTGTACGCCGATCGGTTATGCTCCATCTCTAGGTTGGGTATTGATGACCAGTCGAGAGCGGTAGAAGTCGTACTATTTGGGTAGACGGTACAATATTGACCATCTCTGGATTGGAGCGGGTTTGCATCGCTGTTGATGATCTGCCTTGCGAGATGACCCTTGAAGTTGGCGATCGATCGATCGCAGTGTTCCCGGACGCCGGGCCAGACTCGGGTGACCTGCGCGCGTCGTTGTCTTTGTCGCTCTCAGGTCCTCCCGTAACATAATGGGAGTCTGTGAGGGGGGTGGGGGGGGGGGGGGGGGGGGGGGGTGGGGGGGGGGGGGGTGGGTGTGTGGGGGGGGTGCGCCTCCCCCCCTCCTCTCGAAGCCCTCCCCCCCTTCCCCCTCTCTCCTCCCCCCTCCACCTCTCTCCTCCCCCTCTCACTATTCCTCGAAGGACCTCCCCCTCATCTCTCCCCCCTCCCCCTCTCTCACTCCCCCCTCCCCCTCTCTCTCCTCCCCCCAAATGCTTGAGGAAGTACTCTCCTCCCCCCTCCTCCCCCTCTCTCCTCCCCCCCTCCCCCTCTCTCCTGCCCCCCTCCCCCTCTCTCCTCCCCCTCTCTCCTCCCCCGCCTATTTAATCTCTCCTCCCCCCTCTCCTCCCCCCCCCCACCCCTCTCCTCTCCCTGTCTTCCCCCTCTCCTCTCCTCTTCCCCCTCTCCTTCTCCTCTTCCCACCTCTCTCTCCTCTTTCCCCCTCTCTCTCGAACTCTTCCCCCCTCCCCCCCCTTTCCCTCATTCCCCCCTCCCCCCTCTCCCCTCCCCCTCTCTCGCCCCCTCTCCTCCCTCCTCTTCCCCCCTCTCTCTCCTCTTTCCCCCTCTCTCAGGCTCCTCTTTCCCCCCTCTCTCCTCTTCCCCCCTCTCTCTCCTCTACCTCTTCCCCCCTCCTCTCTCTCCTCTCCTCTTCACCCCCCTCTCTCTCCTCTCCTCTTCCCCCCCCTCTCTCTCCTCTCCTCTTCCCCCCCTCTCTCTCGTCCTCTCCTCTTCCCCCCTCTCTCTCCTCTCCTCTTCCCCCCTCTCTCTCCTCTTCCCCCCCTCTCTCTCCTCTCCTCTTCCCCCCTCTCTCTCCTCTCCTTCCCCCCCTCTCTCCTCTTCCCCCCTGTTCTCTCTCCTCTCCCCCCCTCTCTCTCCTCTCCCCCCCTCTCCTCCTCTCTCCTCCCCTCTCTCTCTCCTCTCCTCTTCCCCCCCTCTCTCTCCTCTCCTCTTCAGGTTCCCCCCTCTCTCTCCTCTCCTCTTCCCCCCCTATCTCTCTCCTCTTCCCCCCCTCTCTCTCCTCTTCCCCCCTCCTCCTCTCTTCCCCCTCTCTCTTTCCCCCTCTCCTCTTCCCCACTCTCACTCTCCCCCTCTCTCTCCCCCTCTCTCTCTCCCCCCTCTCTCTCCCCCCTCTCTCTCCCCCCCTCTCTCCCCCCTCTCTCTCCCCCTCTCCGCTCTCCCCCTCTCTCCCCCTCTCTCTCCCCCCTCTCTCTCCCCCCTCTCTCCCCCTCTCCCCTCCCCTCTCATCCTCCTCCTCCCCTCCCCTACTCTCTCCTCCTCTCCTCATCCCCTCCTCTCCCCTCCCCTCACGTCCCCTCTCTCTCCCCCCCCTCCCCTCCCTCCCTTCTCCCCTCTCTCCGCTCCCTCCCTTCTCCCCTCTCCCCCCCCCCCGTCTCTCTCTCTCTCCCCAGTCTCATTTTTTCCTATATTCTTTGTTGTTCTGGTAACTCAGGGGGTGTGTTGTTCTTTGCTCCCTACATGCTTGGTACTAAAAGGAGGCAAACAAATGCCCATTGTGGGTTTTAGGCCAATCATCTTTGTATATTCTGGTCCGTGTACCTCAGGGGTGTCGTTTGCCTACATCCCTTGTTGTAAGAGTGGCCCTGTTTCAGAAGGTTAGATGTATGTCTCTGTTCATCCCCCGGAAAGTTGTTCCCTTTCCCATTTTTTTCTTCCCAAATCGGATCTGTGATGCTACTCATTTCCCAACACCCCCGAGCCACACACGGTTCTCTCGGCAGATTTCTACAGCGCCATCATAAACACCTAAACTGCCTCAGTCATATGAATAAGAATAACTCAACAATCCCAGATTTATTTATATTATGCATTTTTTTTTTTAATTTTTTATAAATTTGGTAACCATATGTCCCTATTGCACACTCCGATATGCTTTGAATAAATCGCATTTCCCAGTTTTGAGTTTGTGAAATTCTCATTCTTCCCATGCCATCCCTTCTATCCCTGACAGTAACATTTCATAGCTGGTTTCCACAAGGCGGGGTGGAATGCGATAGCGGATTACTAAGAAGGAGATTCGGGGTTTTTTTTTTTTTTTTATTGGCGGCTGTTCAATATTCGGAGACACCGAGAGCCTCTGATGATGGATGGAGTTGAGATGAGGTAATGAACTTGCCGAGTGCGATCGTGAGACAGGCAGTTTAGGGTTTCCTAACGTCTGCTTGGATTTCCAGAGCCAGGAAGGAATTAATAATCATCCCCTTTAAATTGAGCCTTTCATTATGGAGCCCGCATGCCTCTCTCTTCACTGGGCCATTGTCAGTCAATGAGCGGGGGGGCCTTTGCGGAACGGCGGCCATTTTCAAGTGCTAATCTGTGGACAGGCCTGCAGACCTCCATTCATCACTCCGCCTCGCAAGCTGGCAGCTCTCGAAATATAGAACATATATCCTCTCTCCAGTTTACACGCGCCCAAATGGCTAATCTTATTTCCGCATAATGCATGTCGATAATGCGCTGTGTTTCTTTTCTTCCATAGTAAAAAAACATAATCCATTTTGCACCGGCCCGGCTGCCGGGAATTGGGGGGGGGGGGGTATAGGCGCAGGAGAGGAAAATTAATGGGTTTAGCTTTGTTCCTTGTAAATATGTAAGCTTGGAGATTTTCTGAGGAGAGGTGAAGGACAACCGGGCTGGTTTTTATTTTTGTGTGCATTTGTTTTTTATGTTTAATTGGTTTAAAAGGATCCTTTTAGTTAATAAGTCCTAAAAGTATAATCAAATTAGCCATTTGTTCAACCCAACTAATTATTGATGAGAGACGAGAACGTAGCCTAGGCTTTTGAAACTGATGAGGTTGAGTGGTGGAGTGGGCCATATTTTCATTGTGACTCGAAACTTTAGCCATTGTTCTTGTGATCCCCTAAATTTTGGGACCATTCTATGGATCCGTGGTGGGCTGGTGGCACATGCTTTCTTCTATCTCTACTTTGGTTAACCAGCTGTTGTTGCATCACCTTCATACTTAAGGCTATACCATGAAAGGAGTGTGTTGGTAATATATAACTTCCATGTCTTGGTCGGTCTTTCTCAACCAGGGTGTCCTGAGGTTTCTTCAGGGGTGCCTTGGCAAAATGTCTAAAAATTGCCCAAAACTTGTATACAAGCCACGCCTGCCTTTTAGTTACACAAAGCCACAAGTTTTCATTGTGTGTACCATTACGACCTTCTAGCTGCCGGTGTCCTGACAACTAATGACATCATCCGTTAACAAGGAGGATGACAGCATCCTAGTTTGACCCTTCCCTGCCGCTTTCCATCAATGCCGGGGTCACATTAGCTCAGTGATGGAGAAAAACTGATGGAGAAGAGAAACACTGGAATACTACTCAGTACCAGTGTGCAAAAGTGTATTTGCTTTGGAAGAATAAATCGCCTCTAATGTTGGGTGTCCTACATGCGTGGATGGTGCTGCATTTATATAAAACTATTAGAATCATTTTTCACATTTTAGAATGGGGCTCCCTTTTAAAATTATGGACAGTTTTGAGGCAACCTATTTTAGAATGGTGTGCCTCAAGACTGTCCATAATTTTAAAGGGTGTCTCGGGACTTTCCATAATTTTAAAGGGTTCCTCGGGACTTTACATAATTTTAAAGGGTGCCTTGACTGAAAAAAAGGTTGATAAAGACTGGTCTATGTAAAGATGCCCCCACCACCCAACATTAACATCCACTAAGTCATTGTTTAAATAGGTTTGTGTGGAGGAATTCGAGTGGCTTACACAAAGCCCTGACCTGAACCCTATGGGACACCTTTTGGGATGCATTGGATTTACCGATTTGTGAGCTAGGTCTTCTCATCCAACATTAGTACCTGACCTCATAAATGGTGGCCAACTCCATAAAGACATGGTTTTGGAACACCTTGGGGATGAATGAGAACATCAATTGTGAACAAGGCCTTCTCATCCAACATCAGTACCTGACCTCATATAAATGGTGGCCAAACTCCATAAAGACATGGTTTTGGAACACCTTGGAGATGAATGAGAATATCAGTTGTGAACAAGGCCTTCTCATCAAATATCAGTACTGGACATCATAAATGGTGGCCAATTATATAAAGAGCTGGTTTTGGAACACCTTGGGTGTGAATGAGAATATCAGCTGTGAGCCAGGTCTTCTCATCCAATATCGGTACCGGACATCATAAATGGTGGCCAACTATATAAAGAACTGGTTTTGGAACACCTTGGGCGTGAATGAGAATATCAGCTGTGAGCCATGTCTTCTCATCCAATATCAGTACCTGACCTCATAAATGGTGGGCAACTCCATAAAGACATTTTTTGCAACACCTTGTTGATTATTATTATTAATATACAGGATTTATATAGCACCAACAGTTTGCTCAGCGCTTTACAATATAACGGGAGACAGTACAGCAACAATACAGTTCAATACAAGAGGGATTTGAGGGGCCCCGCTCCTTGGAGCTTACAATCTAGGAGAATGAGAACCTCAATTGTGAAGAAGGCCTTCTCATCCAACATCAATACCTGACCTCATAGATGATGACCAGCTCCATACAAACATGGTTTTGGAACACCTTGGGCATGAATGAGAACATCAATTGTGAACCAGGTCTTCTAATCCAATATCAGTACCGGACATCATAAATGGTGGCCAACTATATTATAGAGTTGGTTTGGAACACCTTGGGCGTGAATGAGAATATCAGCTGTAAGCCAGGTCTTCTCATCCAACATCAGTACCTGAACTCGCAAATGATCTTTTGGCTGAATGGTCACAATTTCCCACAGATGGACCCTAAAATTTGAAGAGTGGAGACTGTTGTAGCTTCAAAGGGAGACCAACACAAAATGAATGTCTGTGGTTTTGGAATGGGATGTCTAATAAGCTCCATATATGTGTGATGGTCAGGTGTCCACAAATGTTTTTATGTCACACTCCCTTTCAGACTCCAGTTTGAGTATCTATCTATCTATCTATCTATCTATCTATCTATCTATCTATCTATCTATCTATCTATCATCTATCCAGTCGTATCCGACCCTTGGCAATTGCATGGACCGTCACTCATAAGCGACTTTTTCCATGAATTCTCTTAGCAATTATTTTACAGGGTAGGTTGCCAGGTCTTTCCCCAACCCCTACCATGCAGGAGAACCCACATGGCCAGGGATTGAGTAGCTATAAGTTTCCCCATTTTGTACCAAGATGTATCTGCCTTGTCCCTGTACTGGTACATGACTGCTTTGTGTATCGAGTTCCATCTCAAATGGTGCACCTGCAGTGAAGTACTTCCCTCAGTCCCACCTTCCAAAGCTTTTTATACCAAGGGGGAAGCTTTTGTATGCTATAGCATGTGCCTTTGATGGTCAGAATGGCTTGCCGTCACATGGGACGGCCCTATATCAGCCCACACTTGCCTGTGTGCTTTGAAGAAGAGGCAATTTGGGTCACCAAACCAAATTGCACTTCTACATCCTCCTATCAGTAAAGGCGTTCGTGATGATATTATTGCTCCTTACGACTTACTCTTTCCTCTACTTAATCCTAATATCTTCTTCTTAGCCCTTGGCATCAATTAATTAATTCATTCATTAGCTAATTGACTCCAATCTCTTTTTTTTTCACAGATAGTGTTCTGAAAGAAGTTTGCTCTGAGGGATCTCGATGTTCGAGGGGTCAAGACTCCATGTTCTCAAGTTTCTGAATCGACATTCCTCCTTAGGATGTACAAAGGACCTTAGGATTACTTAGATCAATCAAAGCTCATCCGTATTTTGCTCCTAACTAGGTGAGTTGCATGGGATGTTCTGTAGTCTATCGTCTATATTGTCCTGGAAATCTGGATGGCGCGTTTCCCTTCTCTTTACTGTGGCCATGGTTGTGTCAGCCTGATTACGGCAAGTGTGTAGCGCCTATGAATATACACTGGTTCCTTTTTGTTTGCTGGATGTCAGGATTCGCGCTCACATTTACAATTTAGGAGAGAAAAATGTCTTGCAATGTCCTCCATCCTATTGCATAAATCTGAGAAAACTACGGGCAGCCATTATTGTAAAAAATGCAAGTTGCCTGGCTATCATATTAATCTCGCTGACCCAGAACATTTATTCAAATCTCGCGTTCTATTTTCCACTTACTGCGCATCTCTCCTCGGTAGGGATCAGCAAAATGAGTTTTAATTTTTTTAATTTTCATGCGAATTTTCCGGGAAAATTCTGGTGAAATTTTGGCAAACATTTGGCTGTTGTGGCAATTTTGGCAAGTGACATGGATACACACAAGTTGCAGCGTTGTCTAAGTGACCGTGGTCTTCACCAGAGCTCCTGGGAAATCTGGGATCACTAGGATTTCCAACCAAATGGGAAATCTGGGACCAATAGGATTTCCAACCAAATGGGAAATCTGGGACCAATAGGATTTCCAAACAAATGGGAAATCTGGGACCATTAGGATTTCCAACCAAATGGGAAATCTGGGATCACTAGGATTTCCAACCAAATGGGAAATCTGGGACCAATAGGATTTCCAACCAAATGGGAAATCTGGGATCACTAGGATTTCCAACCAAATGGGAAATCTGGGACCACTAGGATTTCCAACCAAATGGGAAATCTGGGACCACTAGGATTTCCAACCAAATGGGAAATCTGGGACCACTAGGATTTCCTACCAAATGGGAAATCTGGAACCACTAGGGTTTCCAACCAAATGGGAAATCTGGGACCACTAGGATTTCCAACCAAATGGGAAATCTGGGACCACTAGGATTTCCAACCAATTGGGAAATCTGGGATCACTAGGATTTCGAACCAAACGGTCACCAGGTCCTAGCCTTTGGGATTGCCCCACTAAGTGGGAGGTGGAGCTGAACGGACTATGGTGTGGAGTTTGTACGTGAACATCTAGGCAGAAGTGTAGTCAGGTGCATTCAGAGGTTGCTAGTAGACAGCAAGCAAGAATGTAGTGAGGACAATCCAGATCCACAGTAAGCCAGACAATCGGGAGTAAGAATAGATCTCGTGCACAAAGGATAGCTGGTGTTTCGGGATGGGTTTGGTTTGACCTTGGTTTTGGACTGAACCCAGCCACTGTCACCCCATCAGCTGCGGCCGGGGAATTCTCCACTTCACAACTGGATGTATACAGAAGGTCGGGGATGTTCATGACATCATTGACCTAATAGGACTACATGACTATATTGGGTTATTGGCCTGGCTTCAGCTGGTTGGGTGGCAGTGTTTAGTAGTGACCACTTCTTGAGTTTGGTCCAAACCTCTTGCAGTATGTGAGAATGACACTGGTGATCGAACACAGCAACAGCCACTTCAAAGGCTGGAGCTTGAATACCATTTCTGTCAAGGACACACCCAGTGTCATTTTGGGAAATTGTGGAAATCCTGGCAGGGTTTCTGCAAGTACCAATGAAAATCCGGACTGGGATTCTGTGAGTGCCATTTGGAAGTTCAGGGTTCGATTCTACAGGTACCATTGGAGGTCCTGGGATTCTTGAAGTACCGTTTGTGGTCCTGGCCAGGATTCTTGAAGTACCATTGGAGGTCCTGGCCGGGATTCTTGCAGTACCATTTGGAGGTCCTGGCCGGGATTCTTGCAGTACCATTTGGAGGTCCTGGCCCGGGATTCTTGCAGTACCATTGGAGGTCCTGGCCCGGGATTCTTGCAGTACCATTGGAGTTCCTGGCTGGGATTCTTGCAGTACCATTGGAGGTCCTGGCCGGGATTCTTGCAGTACCATTTGGAGGTCCTGACCAGGATTCTTTCAGTACCATTGGAGGTCCTGACTGGGATTCTTGCAGTACCATTTTGGAGGTCCTGACTGGGATTCTTTCAGTACCATTTGGAGGTCCTGGTCGGGATTCTTGCAGTACCATTGGAGTTCCTGGCCGGGATTCTTGCAGTACCATTGGAGGTCCTGGCCGGGATTCTTGCAGTACCTTTGGAGGTCCTGGCCGGGATTCTTGCAGTACCTTTGGAGGTCCTGGCCGGGATTCTTGCAGTACCATTGGAGGGCCTGGCCAGGATTCTTGCAGTACCATTGGAGGACCTGGCCACTGGGATTATTGCAGTACCATTTGGAGGTCCTGGCCGGGATTCTTGCAGTACCATTGGAGGTCCTGGCCGGGATTCTTGCAGTACCATTGGAGGTCCTGGTCGGGATTCTTGCAGTACCATTGGAGGTCCTGGCCGGGATTCTTGCAGTACCATTGGAGGTCCTGGCCGGGATTCTTGCAGTACCATTGGAGGTCCTGGCCGGGATTCTTGCAGTACCATTGGAGGTCCTGGCCGGGATTCTTGCAGTACCATTTGGAGGTTCTGGCCGGGATTCTTGCAGTACCATTGGAGGTTCTGGCCGGGATTCTTGCAGTACCATTGGAGGTCCTGGCCGCGATTTTTGCAGTACCATTGGAGGTCCTGGCCGGGATTTCTGCAGTACCATTGGAGGTCCTGGCCGGGATTCTTGCAGTACCATTGGAATTCAAGGCCAGGAACCTTTGAGTACAACTGAAAGCCCAGGCTGGAATTCTGTAGGTACCATTAGAAATCCAGGCTGGGATTCCTCAAGTACTGCAACACCACCATTTTGACAACATGCATTGCAGTCAATGGAGAAGAAGAAATGAAGTATCTGTTGGTGGTTTTCATGGGTGCAATGACTTTTCGGCTGAGGAGCACAATGAGCGGAGTTGAGTTTCCTAAAATGTTGGAAGTTTCTAGATAAATTTCTGGTTCTAGATGACCAGGCAACTGGCCAATCTATAGAGCTATTGCCCTAGGCCAGGGTAACCTCTACTTTGCCCCTTGTTGCTGTGATTGGCTGATAGTACTGCTAGGCATGGGAGGGTCAGCCTGACTCCCCTTCCTCCCATGTGACGGTGCTGATGCTTGTTCATTGGCTGCCCAATGCTGTCGGCCCTCCTAGTCACGACGACTTTGAGCTTCCACAAGACTTGCCGTCTCCTCTATTTGCTCCTGGTGGACGGACGGGGTAGTGCAGTGTAGATGAGTATGTGCAGCTGGGAGAGGGGGGTAAGTTCTGTCACTTTAAGTAGTTATAGCGGTCTTTTATCATTCTTTAGTCCTTTATCCAGCCAGAAAAGCCCGGTGTGCAGTCTATCCCCTGACGGATTATGTGCGGAGCTCCCTTTTGAAAAACCAGTCTGCCAACAAGCGAAGTGGCGAAGTGTGGAGGGAAGATCGGCTTTAGAAATTGATGGCTGGGGGGGGGGGGGCGGCTTGGCTCCCTTTTATCTCACCCTTGTTAAGCCCTCTTGGGTTCCTCTTGTGAGTGGTTTTATCCCTCTGCAAACTGGAGGACAACAGACTACAGCTGACCATTGGGAAGGACCTGCTAATGGCCCCGCTGTTTGATCTCCATGTTTGCTGAGTTTTCAGCCTCGTCTGCATTTCTGTTTAAACAATTTTTTTTTCTTGAAACCATTTACAGAGCAGAATATGTGAAGTGGATGCAGAACATCGCGTCGTTCTGGAAAATTGTTAGCACCCCTTTTTAAAAAGAAAGGCCCTCCTTCCCGGGTCTATACCCCCGCTGTGTCCATCATGAGGGGGTTCCACCATCCCTGTGCTGAGTTCCCGGGTCTGTACACCCCTGTGCCCATTATGAGGGGTTCCCACCATCCCTGTGCTGAGTTCCCGGGTCCGTACGCCCGTTGTGCCCATTATGAGGGGTTCCCACCATCCCTGTGCTGAGTTCCCAGGTCTGTACTCTCGCTGTGCCCATTATGAGGGGTTCCCACCATCCCTGTGCTGAGTTCCCAGGTCCGTACGCCCTCTGTGCCCGTTGAGGGGTTCCCACCATCCCTGTGCTGAGTTCTTGGGTCCGTACGCCCGCTGTGCCCATTATGAGGGGTTCCCGCCATCCCTGTGCTGAGTTCCCAGGTCTGTACACCCGCTGTGCCCATTATGAGGTGCTCCCACCATCCCTGCGCTGAGTTCCTGGGTCTGTACACCCGCTGTGTCCATTATGAGGGGTTCCCATCATCCCTGTGCTGAGTTCCCGGGTCTGTACACCCGCTGTGCCCATTATGAGGGGTTCCCACCATCCCTGCGCTGAGTTCCCGGATCACCTCATCTGAAGTTTCTCTAGCACTGTTTGAATACGTAGCGGTAGCTTAAATGGAACTTTGTGGAGAGAATGAAATCTTGTTGTTCCTTTACATTTGCCTCGGAGGTCTGTGAAGGAGGGTGGCGGGTTCCAATCCCGGCTGTTCTACCTCCTGGGCAGGAACATTTGCCTGGCATGGCTGAGCGCCGGCGGCCATGGCGGGGAATGTACAAAGCTGGCCTTCTGTGGGGTGTCATTGGAGCTTCTCTCTGCCTGCAGATAATCTGGAATCAGACTGGTAGCCGGTGATGATAGGACCCCCCCCCCATGATTGGACACCGGAACCCGAAACTTCATTCCAGTGACAGGCACAATTGCAGGAAATGATTGAAATTTTCATGTTGAATCTGGAAAAATGCTCTCATTATATATATATATTTTTTATTTATTTATTTATTTTTTCTTACAGCTCTGGGAAAATATTTAAAAAACCGCTCACAACATCGTTCACACGTGTATCTCTTTCCATGTTGTTATGTGATCACTCAGACTGTACATGGTAACACTGTATCAAGTCATAAGCTTGAGAGACTGCAGCAGCTGGCTGATCTGTGTCAGACATTTGTGAACACGGAATCAGGATTTACATGATTGTGCCATCGCTGAGCCGGCATCTCAGCCCAGGAAGACCCTGGGTCATACCTGAACAAAGATGGCGTCGTCTTTTTGCAGATGTAGTCTTTGCCAAGGCGCTTCAAATCTGTGCATACCGGTATACGGCTATAGGCCTTCTATTTTTTATTATCTTTTTTTTTTTCCTTCCATTGCCTGTTCCCTGTTTCTTTTTCCTTTTTTCCCCATTTTCCTTTTTTCCCCATTTTCCCTTTTTCCCCCATTTTTCCTTTTTTCCCCATTTTTCCTTTTTTCCCCCATTTTCTTTTTCCCTATTTTCTATTCCTTTTCCCCTTTTTTCACTTTTTTCCTTTTTTTTTTTTTTTTCCTTTTTCCCTTTTTTTCCTTTTTTTTTCCTTTTTTTTCCTTTTTTTTTCCTTTCCCTTTTTTTTCACTTTTTTTTCCCTGTTTTTTTCCCTTTTTTTTCCCTTTTTTCCCCCCCCCCCCCCTTTTTTTTCCCCCTTTTTTTTCCCTTTTTTTTCCCCCCCCACTTTTTTTTTTTTCCCTTTTTTTCCTGTTCCTTTTTTCCCGTTCCTTTTTTTCCCCTTTCCCCCCCTTTTCCCCTTTTTTTCCCCTTTTTCCCTGTTCTTTTTTTTCCCTTTTTTTTCCCCTTTTTTCCTGTTCTTTTTTTTTTTCCCCTTCTCCCCCCTTTTTTTCCTTTTTTTCCTGTTCCTTTTTTTCCTGTTCCTTTTTCCCCTTTTTTCCCTTTTCCTTCCCTTCTCCTTTTTCCTTTTCTCCTTTTGTTCCTTTTTTCCCTTTTTCCTATTCCTCTTTTCCTTTTTCCTGTTTTCTTTTTTTTCCTTTTTTCCCTTTCCCCCCCCCCTTTCCTTTTTTTTTTTTTTTCCCCCTTTCCCTGTTTCCCCCTTTTCCTGTTCCTTTTCCTTTTTTTCCCTTTTCCTCTTTCCTTTTCCTTTTTGTTCCTTTTTTCCCTTTTTTCTTTTCTTTCCTCCCCCTCCCTTCCCTTTTTCCCTTTTCTTTTTTACTCCGCCCCCCCCCCCCCGCCTTTTTTTCCCTTTTATTACCCTTTTCCCCTTCCCTTTCCTCTCCCCCCCTTGTCTTTCCTTTCCTCTCTCCCCTCCCCATTTCCCTTTTTTTTCTTTTTTTTTTTCTTCTCCGCTTTCCTTTTCCTTTCCTCTGTCCTTTTTCGTATTTCGGAAGTCGTCTATATTCTGACACACACAGTCTTTACTGGAAATCAGCAATATGTATGTTTCGAGTTCAGATTTGTTTTCGAATTTGATGTGATTTAAATGATTTCGGACGAAGTTTAGTTTCTTTTTTTTGGATTAGTTGTAAATTCGTTACTATTGATAATTTGGAAATTCGGTTACATCCGAATCACGAACACTTCGCCAGAATTTCGATTCGGAAAGAGACAATCCACACATGTCGATCCTCCGGACACTCTCAACCGTTCCCCTGTAAGTCCACGGGTATAGCCACGGCTCGCTCCAGCTGCTAATTGTTTGGTGTTCGTTTCCCTCTCTGTGGAATTTTTATGAATCCGCTCAAATTGTTTTCCAGAGAGTAATTCAGACCAGACCCCCCCCCCCCCCCCCCCCCCCCCCCCCCCCCCCCCACCGGGACTTTTTTTTTTTTTTTTTATATATTTTATTGATCATGTGCAGTTCATTAAAGGAGGACAAAGTGTAAAAAACGGATTGTGCAATCGGAAATTGTTGGTTAGGCAGAGAGTCAATTTTACAGAGTCTTCTAAATTTAGAGTCCTTGTCCTCACACAGCCCTCCCCGGTGTACATTGGGGGCCCCAACGGAAGGCCCCAGAGCCCCCACAGGAAGGGAAACTTCTGCGTCAACATTTTTTAATGACCTCTTTTATAAGCTGTATATATAATTTATTATGCGTATAAAATTTTTATTTTACAAATAATTGAATACAATGTGCACCCGCAACTCCGGATTCCCAGAGCATGTGTGATCGCTTTCAGACCGGCGTTGTCTAATTGAAACCCTATTGAAGACCCTATTAACAGAGGGCGAGGATGGGGCGTGAAATCGTGTGGGTGTGTGTGTGTGGGGGGGTGACCCGGTGACCCCTCTGATCATACATTGTGGGTGCATGTAAGGCCCCCTTCACATATTGCATAGCGGGAGTGAGCGGTCCCACTCGCGAGGGGGTTTTTTTTCTTGCGCGATTTTTCACGTCGTTCCGCATGTTGCACATAGAACAGCCCATTCACTTTAGTGGGCATGAAATGGGAAGGGGAGCGGGGGGAGGTGTTGCCCCTCTGATCATACATTTGTGGGTGTATATAAGGCCCCATTCACGTATTGCAGAGCAGGATCGCGCTTTCCTGCTCACGATTTTTGTTGCGTGATTTTTGCGCAATTTGCACGTCATTCACCGCAAAAGGGGTTTTTGGGATTTAAAAAACTGGGATTTACATGAATGTGGCCTGAAAACATATAGGGCAGCCCATTCACCGCAAAAGGGGTTTTTGATCTGGATTTGCCAAAAAACACTGGGATTTACATGATGTGATGCTGAAGGGGTGGGAAGGAGGGACAGCGGCAGTTAGGGGAGGGGACTGCGGAAGGCCTTCTCACTATCAGTGATTACTCAGACTGTACACTGTAACTTTGTACTGACAAGGTGAGGTGGGTGATCTGTCTTAGATATTTGCCAGCATAGCCAATCACTGCACAGGCACTGGGATTTACATGACTGTAAACGGCTGGGACAAGGGGTGGGAAGGAGGGACAGTGGCAGTTAGTGTGAAACACTTTCCCAGTCCCCTCCCCCATCAGTGATTACTCAGACTGTACACTGTAACTTTGTACTGACAAGGTGAGGGGGGGGATCTGTCTTGGATATTGCCAACATAGCAAAGCACTGCACAGGCACTGGAATTTACATGAATGCGAACGGCTGGGACAAGGGGTGGGAAGGAGGGACAGCGGCAGTTAGTGTGAAGCACTTTTCCAGTCCCCTCCCCCATCAGTACAAAGTTACAGTGTACAGTCTGAGTAATCACTGATGGGGGAGGGGACCGGAAAAGTGCTTCACACTAACTGCCGCTGTCCCTCCTTCCCACCCCTTCATGTTCATGTAAATCCCAGTCCCTGTGCAGTACTTTGCTATGTTGGCAAATATCTAAGACCGATCACCCCCCTCACCTTGTCAGTACAAAGTTACAGTGTACAGTCTGAGTAATCACGAAGTGACAAGGTGAGGGGGTGATCTGTCTTAGATATTTGCCAGCATAGCCAAGCCCTGCACAGGCACTGGAATTTACATGAACGTGAAGGGGTGGGAAGGAGGGACAGCGGCAGTTAGTAGTGGGGACTTGGAAAGTGCTTCACACTATCAGTGATTACTCAGACTGTACACTGTAGCTTTGTACTAAGTGACAAGGTGGCGGGGGGGCACCGCGATCTGTTTTACCCTAGGTTCACATCTATGCAGGTTGCATTGTGTTTTGCGTTGCGTTTTTACACTTGCATTTTTGATGCACGTTTTTTTTTTTTTTATTAAATTTTTCTTGTTGCTAGGCAGATTTTAATCACAAAATGCATCAAAAACATGGTAAAAACGCACTACCTGATTTTCTGCAGCATTCCCATTGCAGTCTACAGAACCAAAAATACAACTTTTTTGCGTTCAAAAAAGTCCCTGACCCTCTCCGAAAACCGCAGCAGGTGAAACCGCGGAGATGTGAACCTGTCCCATAGGAAATCTTGTGAAATGGACTGTAGTGTATTTCTGCAAAATGCTTAGGTGGGAACCTGGGGTTAGATATTTGCGCTCGCAGGCACCCAGATTTACGATATTATTATGCAGGGTCGGGGCAAGGGGTGGGTAGGAGGGGAAAGCGCACCAGGGGGGGCACCCTTTCACCACACACATGCTCCAGATTAGCATCTGTCAAGCAGTAGGCCAGGACTTCATGTCTGCTCTGACAACTGCTGTTGTCACACTGTGCTCAGACATGCCCACCCCCCACCCCATGCACCCACAGCTGACGCAAAACGCACACTGCGCATGCTCAGCTACCGTCTTAACTACTAAAAAGCAAACTATTGGCATGGAGTGTGCACTGCGCATGTGTGGCCAATCATGGGAAGCTGGGGCAAGGAAGGGGGGGAGGGCAGAGAATCGGTGTAGGGTGGTGCACCCGTGCTATGGCACACCCCAGCAGCCGGGGGGGCGCAGTTCTGCAGCAAACCTGTACCGGCGTCTCGAGTCCAGGAAGCAGATGTTGACCCCGGGTGATGCCCAAACAAAGATGGCGCCATCCTCCTGGAGGGAAAACCAGATGGAGGCATTGTGGGGGATGGAACATTTCTTGGCATGTGTGCGTCGATCATGAAAATATTGGACGATCGTCCTACTTTAACCTTTGCGATCGCAGGTACCCGGATTTACAATATTATTATGCAGGGTCGGGGCAAGGGGTGGGTAGGAGGGGAAAGCGCACCGGGGGGGGGGCACCCTTTCACCACACACATGCTCCAGATCAGCATCTGTCAATCAGTAGGCCGGGACTTCATGTCTGCTCTGACAACTGCTGTTGTCATACTGTGCTCAGACATGCCCATCCCCCACCCCATGCACCCACAGCTGACGCAAAACGCACGCTGCGCATGCCCAGCTACTGTCTTAACTACTAAAATGCAAACTATTGGCATGGAGTGTGCACTGCGCATGTGTGGCCAATCATGGGCAGCTGGGGCAAGGAAGGGGGGGAGGGCAGAGAATCTGTGTAGGGTGGTACACCCGTGCTATGGCACACCTCAGCAGCAGGGGGCGCAGTTCCGCAGTAAACCTGTACTGGTGCAGTGCCGGCGTCTCGAGTCCAGGAAGTAGATGTTGACCCCGGGTGATGCCCAAGCAAAGATGGCGCCATCCTCCTGGAGGGAAAACCAGATGGAGGCATTGTGGGGGATGGAACATTTCTTGGCATGCGTGCGTCAATCATGAAAATATCGGACGATCGTCCTACTTTTACCCTTGATGGAATAACTTTATTTAGCTTCCGAATTGAACAGCAGACCCGCCAGGCCGTCTATAAGGATTTAATTTCAAGCCGTTGTGTAGGGTAGGATGGGCGTCTAATCTCCTGGCCTGGACTTTGAGCTATTTCTGTGCGGGGGAGGGGGAAGGGGGGGGGGGAGCTGGTTCTTCAGGTTACAGATCGATCAAACTTCCTTTAATTGCAGCTTGCGGTTTCCCTAATGTGTTATTAAGGTATTACCAGCCGGCTCTGTATATTTAAAGCCATTATTCCGATGTATAGAGAAGCACTCTCACATGTGCAGGTGGGATAAACGCTCTCTGACTTTGTGGCGCGGTGAAATAATGGCGGCGAAGGACGGCCTCTTGGGAATTCTGGCCAATGGATAAAAAATGAAAAGAACACTTTGAAAACCCATCAGATCTCAATGGGGAGGAATCTCCTGCTGGATCTCTATACTGACATGGACGGGGGATGGGTGGGTGAGGAACATAAGGACGCCCCATCGTTTGATGGAAATGATTGACCTACAGAGGACTGAATTCACAGACACCCCGAAAATCAAAGAGAAGAAATGATGCAGCAGGCGAGTCCATGTTGGTGAAATGTCATTGCAGCAACTCAGAATGGTTTGTATGGCCCCCACGTGCTTGTATGCATGCCTGACAATGTCGGGGGAGGATCCTAATGAGACCACGGATGGTGTCCTGGGGGATTTCCTCCCAGATCTGGACCAGGGTATCACTGAGCTCCTGGACAGTCTGAGGTGCAACCTGGTGGCATCGGATGGACCGAAACATGACATCCCAGAGGGGTTCTATTGGATTTAGGTCAGGCGAGCGTGGGGACCATTCAATGGTATCAATTCCTTCATCCTCCAGGAACTGCCTGCATACTCCCCCCACGAGGCCGGGCATTGTCGTGCACCAGGAGGAACCCAGGAGCCCACCGCACCAGGAGGAACCCAGGAGCCCACCGCACCAGGAGGAACCCAGGAGCCCACCGCACCAGGAGGAACCCAGGAGCCCACCGCACCAGGAGGAACCCAGGAGCCCACCGCACCAGGAGGAACCCAGGAGCCCACCGCACCAGGAGGAACCCAGGAGCCCACCGCACCAGGAGGAACCCAGGAGCCCACCGCACCAGGAGGAACCCAGGAGCCCACCGCACCAGGAGGAACCCGGGACCCACTGCACCAGCATAGGGTCTGACAATGGGTCCAAGGATTTCATCCCCATAACTAATGGCAGTCAGGGTGCCATTGTCTAGCCTGTAGAGGTCTGTGTGTCCCTCCATTGAGATGCCTCCCCAGACCATCACTGACCCACCACCACAACAGTCATGCTGAACCATGTTACAGGCAGCAGAACGTTCTCCACGGCTTCTCTAGACCCTTTCACGTCTGTCACATGTGCTCAGGGTGAACCTGCTCTCATCTGTGAAAAGCACAGGGCGCCAGTGGTGGACCTGCCAATTCTGGTGTTCAATGGCAAATGCCAATCCAGCTCTATGGTGCCGGGCAGTGAGTGCAGGGCCCACTAGAGGACGTCGGGCCCTCAGGCCACCCTCATGAAGTCTGTTTCTGATTGTTTAGTCAGAGACATTCACACCAGTGGCCTGCTGGAGGTCATTTTGTAGGGCTCTGGCAGTGCTCATCCTGTTCCTCCTTGCACAAAGGAGCAGATACCGGTCCTGCTGATGGGTTAAGGACCTTCTACGGCCCTGTCCAGCTCTCCTAGAGGAACTGCCTGTCTCCTGGAATCTGCTCCATGCTCTTGTCTCCTGGAATCTGCTCCATGCTCTTGTCTCCTGGAATCTGCTCCATGCTCTTGTCTCCTGGAATCTGCTCCATGCTCTTGTCTCCTGGAATCTGCTCCATGCTCTTGTCTCCTGGAATCTCCTCCATGCTCTTGTCTCCTGGAATCTCCTCCATGCTCTTGTCTCCTGGAATCTCCTCCATGCTCTTGTCTCCTGGAATCTCCTCCATGCTCTTGTCTCCTGGAATCTCCTCCATGCTCTTGTCTCCTGGAATCTCCTCCATGCTCTTGTCTCCTGGAATCTCCTCCATGCTCTTGTCTCCTGGAATCTCCTCCATGCTCTTGTCTCCTGGAATCTCCTCCCATGCTCTTGTCTCCTGGAATCTCCTCCATGCTCTTGAGACTGTGCTGGGAGACACAGCAAACCTTCTGGCAATGGCAGGTATTGATGTGCCATCCTGGTGGAGTTGGACTGCCTGTACAACCTCTGTAGGGTCCAGGTATGGCCTCATGCTACCAGTAGTGACACTGACCCGAGCCAAATGCAAAATGAGTGAAAAACAGTCAGAAAAGACAAGTAGGGAAAAAAAATGTCAGTGGCCTTCACCTGTAAAACCATTCCTGTTTTGGGGGTCATCTTGTTGTTGCCCATCTAGTGCACCTGTTGTTAATTTGATGAACACCAAAGCAGCTGAAACTGATTTACCCCCCCCCCCGCTACTTACCTGACCAGATCCATATCCCAGGAGTGTCATGGACTTGATGCTAGACTCTAATTACGAAGTCTTCCTTCCAATTTTTTTGAGCGGTGTAGATAACATTTAGAGTGTCGATCGCTCGCCCCAGTGCTAATCTGATCAAGTAACGCCCCCCCATCCCCGTGTCTGAGACGCAGATAAGTCGATAAGTTGTAGCGCTGGTTACGATATAATCGCTTGTAGTAAACACGGCTTATCTGCTTTCCAGGTAAATCTACATCCACCTGTCTTGTAAATGCCTGCCGACTAGAGCCAGGGCCGTGCAAGCGTTTATTTAACACCTTCCCACTCTGCGGTCCTGCACTGAAAGCGCGCGCGTGCTCCCTGCACAGTGACTGAGCTGTCGCTGACAACTCTCAGTTGTGGTTGTCACGGTTTGTGATCAGGCGTCGGCGGGTCAGGCTTCCGGTCATGGGACCACTGTGCAGCAGACGGGGTTTTACCGTAGAATTTGTGCATCCGCTCGCTCTGAAATCCTGTACTGGGAGCGTGCACAGTTGCGCCCTCCCTACACATTGAGCTGTTGCTGACAGCTCTTGATCCCTTGATGACGATCGGGAGCTGGTAGGTCAAGCCGCTCCTGGTCACGTGAACACTGTGCAGCAGGTGGGCCACGATGTAGGGCCACAACAAGTAGGCGTCAGCTCGCTCTGTTCTGACAGCGTGCACACTCGCGCGCTCCCTGCACAGGGGAGGGCAGCAAGACTGGTGGGGGCCAGCGGGACAGAAGGAAGGCACCAGGACGGGGGGGTGGCAATGTCGCAGGAGGAAGGCAGCAAGGCCGGCGAGGGCCAGCGGGTCAGGAGGGGGGCAGTGAGACAGGAGGGTGGATTGTCATGGGGGAGCATCACAGGAGGGGGGGCAGTGGGATAGGTGGGGGGGGCAGCATCACAGGTAGGGGGCAGCAGGACAGGAGGGGGAATTGTCATGGGAGGGGGCAATGGGACAGGAGGGGGGCATCACAGGAGGGGGGCAGTGGCATAGGTGGGGGGCAACATCACAGGTAGGGGGCAGCGGGACAGATGGGGGGTAGCAGGAGAGGTGGGGGGCAGAGTCACGGGACGGGAGCACCGGGATATGTTGGGGGCAGAAGGACAGGTGGGGGCAGTGGGACAGCTCTCACCTGTCCAGCAATGGCTCCTCTAGATGTCCACCTGGTTGTTGTGGGGGGGGGGGGGGGGGGGTCGGCGTTGTGCTGGAAGTGGGGTTGTCCACTATCGCACAGGTGGTGGGACTTGGTGGCCCTGGTGACTTGAGCCTCTGGTAGGGAGCACCATTGCAGTTGAAGGCAGCATTGATGAGCTCCGTGGTGTGGACATGGCGGTCGGTGCGGGAGGCTGCTTCCTCCACTCCATGGGCTCTGGGGGGGCTGCGGTGTTCTCCAGGGGGGCAGCTTTCGTGGAGCTGTGCAGCTCTGTGGTCAGCCTGGACTCAGGAACATGGAAAGGGATGGGGAGACTCCAGGGGTCCCAGAATGCTGGGTTCCACTCTGTGGGGTGGGGGGGAGAGGTGCCAGCCGAGGATGTGGGGTGAGGGACAACAGAGCAATGTGGGCTGATGGAGGAGGCCCAGGCGCCCTGACAGCGTATGTAATGTAGCACAGCTAGGCCGGAATCAAAGCCTGCGTATGTAATGCAGCGAACATGAGAAGGAAGCCTCACCTGTATATGTAATAAGGCACAGCTAATCGGGAATTGGTGACTGTATGTATTATAGTGCAACTAGGCAGAAAGAGGCCCCTGCATATCGAATGCAGCACAGCTAAACAGGAAGCTGTTCCTGCGCATGTAATGCAGCACAGCCAAACCATATTCGGTGCTTGTGTATGTAGTGTGACACAAGAAAGCAGGAATCCTCATCTGTGTATGTAATGCAGCATAGTTGAGCAGGAAGCAGTGCCTACATAGCTAATGCAGCACAGCTAACCTGGAAGCGATTTTTGCATTTGTAAAGCAGGAATCGGCACCTATGTATGTAATGCAGCTCAGCTAAGCGGGAAGCGGCGCCTGCGTATGTAATGCAGGACAGCTAAGCGGGAAGCGGAGCCTGCATATGTAATGCAGCACAGCTAAGCGGGAAGCGGCGCCTGCGTATGTAATGCAACACAGCTAAGCGGGAAGCGGCGCCTGCGTATGTAATGCAGCACAGCTAAGCGGGAAGCGGCGCCTGCGTATGTAATGCAGCAAAGATGAGCAGCAAACCGCGCCTACAGATGTAATGAGCAAAGATGGCTGCCCCCATGTACCTCCATTACAATGTTTTCTTCACATTTGGAAGAACACCTCCCTACACGTTGGATGTAAAACGATGCAGAGAAGTCCGAGGACGTGGGAAATCCCGCACTTGGAACTATGAAACGTTGGAATACATTTTATTTTTATTTCAGATAAAAGTTTTCTGGCGTCCCGGGAAGGGGTTGGCGGAGGGTTTTGTTTTGTTTTGTTCCCCCCGGGGCCTTTCAGAGCCGTCTCCCTGGAGAAATGTGATCCCATTTTACTGAACAAAAGGAAAGGAGAAGAGAATGGGCTCCTTCCCTCCATTTTTCTCCTTCCTTTGTCGGCCCGGCTCGCCCTCCACCCGGCTCCGCTCCTCGCTCTCCTTCTAGAGGATGTTTGCAGGCCGGCTGCCATCACCTAGGAGACCAGGAAGGAGGGGGGGGGGGGGGGAGGTGCGCCCAGACTAGTCCCCCTTTTTTAGGGGTTTCCATGGCAATGGATATGCAAAAAAATCCTTGCATTCGGGGCGACGGCCCTTCCTGACTGCAGCATCCTGACCTTCCCGTCTTCATTAGAGCAGCTCGGGCCTTGTGAGCTCAACACCATCCTCTCTTTATAGCAAATGGCCTTTTGGTGGCGTTACTATGGCAACGGGGCCTAGTGATGTTTTGGCTGAACCACTGCGACTCCACGCTACACCCAGCGGGAAACGTCCGTCAGATGTCAGTCCGAATGTCGTCCACAGCTGGGCTAAGCGAACCTCTTGCCTCCCCTCCACTCTCCGTACTCCTCCATGTCAGGGCTAGAAAAGAGAAAACTTCGAGAGGGCCTGGGGGTGCTTGCTGGATTGCTTTTTCATACTCTCTCCCACTCACTATCTCCCTCTGTTACACTCCGGCCCCCCTCTATTGCTCGCTCTGGCCCCCCTCTATTGCTCGCTCTGGCCCCCCTCTATTGCTCACTCTGGCCCCCCTCTATTGCTCGCTCTGGCACCCCCTCTATTTTGTTTGCCCTCAATCTTTTATTCTTTTGCGCACACTCAGTCCCTCTTTTTTTTCTTGCTCCATCTTTTTTTTGCTCTCGCCCCCTTTCTGGACCACTCCCTTTCTTTTGCTTGCTTTGGCCCGCCTTTTAGCTTGCTTTGGCTCCCACTTTAGCACACTCTGGGCTCCCCCCCCCTTTGCTCGCTCTGGCCCCCCCTCTTTGCTCGCTTGTTCTCGTGCCCTCTTTTACGCTCTCGTTCTCTTGTTCTTGCGCTGCCTCTTTCGCACTCCCTCTTTTGCATGCGTTCTCTTTCCCTTTTTTCACTTACTCTGGCCCCCTCTTTTGCACTCGATCTCACTCCCTTTTTCGCTCCCTCTTTTGCTCGCTCTGGCCCCTTCTTTTGCACTCGATCTCGCTCCCTTTTTCTTGCTTCCTCTTTTGCTTGCTCTGGCCCTCTCTTTTGCACTTGTTCTCGCTCCATTTTTTGCTCCCTCTTCTGCTCGCTCTGGCCCCCTCTTTTGCTCGCTCTGGCCCCCTCTTTTGCACTCGTTCTCACTCCCTTTTTCGCTCCCCACTTTTGCTCGCTCTGGCCCCCTCTATTTTACTTGTTCTCACTCCCTTTTTCGCTCCTCTGGCCCGCTCTTTTGCACTCGTTCTCACTCCCTTTTTTGCTCCCTCTTTTGCTCGCTCTGGCCCCCTCTTTTGCTCGCTCTGGCTCCCTCTTTTGCACTCATTCTCACTCCCTTTTTCACTACCTCTTTTGCTCGCTCTGGCCCCCTCTTTTGCACTTGTTCTCACTCCCTTTTTCGCTCCCTCTTTTGCTTGCTCTGGCACCCTCTTTTGCACTAGATCTCGCTCCCTTTTTCTTGCTTCCTCTTTTGCTCGCTCTGGCCCCTTCTTTTGCACTCGTTCTCACTCCCTTTTTCGCTCCCTCTTTTGCTCGCTCTGGCCCCCTCTTTTGCACTCTATCTCGCTCCCTTTTTCTTGCTCCCTCTTTCTATCCCACTACCTTTTTTGCTCTTGATCCCTTTCTTGCTCCCTCATTTGCTCGCTCTGGCCCCCCTCTTTTACACTCGTTCTCACTCCCTCTTTTGCTCTCCATCCCTCTTTTTCTCGCTCTCTCTTTTGCGCTCCATCTTGCGCTCCCTCTTTTTGCTTCCTCTTTCGCTCTTGATTGTGTACAGATATATCCTATATCTAACAGAAATCTAATCTCTATCTCTATATATAACACAGACAAACGTTTTTAATTTATTTGACTCTTCATTTCATGAACTTAAACTGCATTGTGGGAATGAGGGGCTCATTCACTTTTGATGTGTTGTGGTTTCATTCCTTGTGAATGGCGCCCTAGCTGTCCTGTACATTGCACTGTAATAAAATGCAGACAGCGGTCATCTTTTTCTGTACATTGACGGAGTTTTGAATGCGCTAGCTGCATATCAACGTGCGAAAATGCATGCACTTTGACGCATGTTTGTGGTGTGACTGGCCCCATTACTGGACAATCTGGTTCCTATGGGCGTCACATGCAGTTCTTGCAGACGTTTTTGCAAATAAGGCCCGGTGATGCAGTGTTGGTATCAATATCTGGCCACGTGAGGTAACACAATGAAGGTCCTGCGACCGAATCGCTAATATTCAGCCTATGTTCTCCTATGGAGACCCAACTAGCGAGATTATCCTTCTCTGTCACTGATTTGTTAGACGAAGCAACACGAGCGTGTGTTGAGCAGTAACTAGTGGGCTAGTAACTCTATAGATACCTGGACGCTCATTTTTCATAAATCTCCCCCCATAATCCTTTCCGTTGAGGACCGAGCCTGGGACAAAAGCTCAATTGTCTCTTCAGTAACCTTATCCCATGCAGAGTATCGACCACACAGATCCATGTTCCTAGTATACGCCGGGTGATGGCTATTGCATCTATCTGACCTGGAGCTTCAGGGAAACCTTCCCACAATGCAAACAGATCATGAATGATCCACACATAGGATCATAGAAGGAACTTTCTGGAAAGACGGCCAGATTATTGAAAGTGTGGACTTGATTTAAGAAAACCCTTCATTCTGATTTCATCAGATATCAAATGTTGCATCGTTTATTCTTGGAGTGCTCTAATGTTCTATAATACTGTATATCTTATATATGGAGAGCGGTGATATCATTTCCTGCTCAGGTCTTTGTTTCTCAACACTCTACGGTGTCCTTAGGATGGAGTGTCCTCCTCGCTGCTCGGGATCTGTATGGGGAAGCCCGTGGGAACACATCTGTAGGCTTTGCCCCATTAGGGCAGATTTCTGATGAGAAGAAAAGCTGTGTTGAGGGTAAACAAACCACTGAGAGTCTCAGAAACCTAAACAGAAAGTTGCCCCCGGGGGGTTAATTTGGTGAACACAATGAAGAATTCTCACTTTCCACCTCCCGATGACATAGCAGCCAGAGAACTCTGTTTTGTCTAAGCCGGTTATACCCGGGTAGAGTTTCGAAAAAAAAAAAAAAATTTGCCTTCGGAACGTTTGCTCAATTTTGAAATAGGGTCATATCCATCGTTCATCAATTTCGGTCTTAGTGGCGAAGGAAGACGAATGAGAAAAATCAAAAATCCATAAGTGAATTTGGTTTTCTTTTGGGAAATGCCATTCTGTCAAAATCGAGTGTTAAAAGCAAAAGAAAAATTTGAAGTACTTTCAAAAGATGCGTGTCAAGTCTCTGATGGAGTTATTGAATGCACTGATTTCGTGTGAAGGTTCTTAGGAAAATCTGCCAGCATGTGGCCCGCCTTATTATCTAATTTTATTTCTTGTGTGTCTAATATGCCACATTATCACTTCAGGGATTGACATCTAACAAATAACTACTGTTTTCATTTAGAACTTTAAACTTTTCTTTTAGTTTTTAACAAGTGTTCTCTTGGGCGAGATATAACCTCACTTCCCATCTTTTGTGATGCTAGGATAAGAGGGTCATGGGGTTACCAACACAGGAAAACACTAAAAGCCGTAAAAAAGAAACTTGAATCCCAACTAAAACTGACCATATCCTAGTAGAATTTATGACCAGCCACAATTCTATTAGTGTATGACCAGCCAAAATTTTATGGCCACCATAACTGCCCAGCTGAAAGCCGACTAGGGGGATGGCCAGCCGAAAGCTGACTAGGGAGATGGCCAGCCAAAATTCTATGTTAGTCATAATTGGCCAGCCGAAAGCCGACCAGGGGATGGCCAGCCGAAAGCCGACCAGGGGATGGCCAGCCGAAAGCCGACCAGGGGATGGCCAGCCGAAAGCCGACCAGGGGATGGCCAGCCGAAAGCCGACCAGGGGATGGCCAGCCGAAAGCCGACCAGGGGATGGCCAGCCGAAAGCCGACCAGGGGATGGCCAGCCGAAAGCCGACCAGGGGATGGCCAGCCGAAAGCCGACCAGGGGATGGCCAGCCGAAAGCCGACCAGGGGATGGCCAGCCGAAAGCCGACTAGGGGATGGCCAGCCGAAAGCCGACTAGGGGATGGCCAGCCGAAAGCCGACTAGGGGATGGCCAGCCGAAAGCCGACTAGGGGATGGCCAGCCGAAAGCCGACTAGGGGATGGCCAGCCGAAAGCCGACTAGGGGATGGCCAGCCGAAAGCCGACTAGGGGATGGCCAGCCGAAAGCCGACTAGGGGATGGCCAGCCGAAAGCCGACTAGGGGATGGCCAGCCGAAAGCCGACTAGGGGATGGCCAGCCGAAAGCCGACTAGGGGATGGCCAGCCGAAAGCCGACTAGGGGATGGCCAGCCGAAAGCCGACTAGGGGATGGCCAGCCGAAAGCCGACTAGGGGATGGCCAGCCGAAAGCCGACTAGGGGATGGCCAGCCGAAAGCCGACTAGGGGATGGCCAGCCGAAAGCCGACTAGGGGATGGCCAGCCGAAAGCCGACTAGGGGATGGCCAGCCGAAAGCCGACTAGGGGATGGCCAGCCGAAAGCCGACTAGGGGATGGCCAGCCGAAAGCCGACTAGGGGATGGCCAGCCGAAAGCCGACCAGGGGATGGCCAGCCAAAATTCTATGTTCACCATAACTGGCCTGCCAAAATCCTTTAAACATTGTGACCAACAATTTTTTTCAGAAATTCCACACAAACTTGCGAACAGAATTCTGATTTATGGCCTTATCAGCAAGTTTGTAGAAAATAGAAAAAAAAATCATAAAAAATATTTATTAGCGTGATTTAGATTGTATTTATTGCCTTTCTCCAAAAACTTGTTGACCACATTTGCTGACTGTTTCTCACCTCTTCCCTCCATCTCAGGTGTCCTTGTTTTTTTTTCTTATGAGACGGACCACGCCAGCCAATCAAAATAGAGTCCCTCAAGGTGAAAGTGGATTTTCTGGCGGCGCCTTTTGGCCTGAAGAAGCCTGTGCTGAAAGAGGCGGCGGCCGTGTTGGCAGCAGTTCCAGGGTCGGGGAAACCAAAAACCGTAAACGTGGATCGCCACAAAGGTCGCTACTCTGAAAACATGGACAACGAGTCCCAATATTCTGGGTACTCTTACAAGTCGGGGCAGTCCCGAAGTTCCCGCAAACACAGGTAAGAGATGATGGCCATTCAGAAATAAAAATTGATGCCATGGATGCAGCTATGCTTGCTCAGCTGCTTTGGGGCTTGAGTTTAGTAGGGTTCCAGTTAGGTGTCCTGCATATTTTCCCTTGTTTTCTCAAGGGCAGGTTGGTGGAGCGTTTTACGATTATTATATTGAGGACTTTCTTAATTGAGGCAAATTCTGGTGTTTTGGTTTTTATTTGATTTCATAGGAAATTTTGGGGCTAATTTGATAAATAACTGGGTGGTTGCTGCTTGTCCTATGCAGGATAGTCAAATGGCACACAGCAATGGGAGAGCAGAGAAGGGTCTGATAGGGTGGCAAGCATCAGAAGTTTGCTGCAGAGCTCTGGCTAACTTTGATACTGGATAAGACAGTGGTGGTCAGCTTAAGAGATATAGTGGGCTATAGATAAGGCCCCCAGCATGGCCCAAGAGCCATACAGGATGTTTAGTATATGATATGCTACAGCAGATGATCAGAGACTGGTGTCACACTACAGCAGATGGTGAACACACTTCAGGTGAAGGTCAGCGACTGTGGATATGCAGGTGATGACCAAAGTCTGTAGAGTGTCTACAGTCTCCGACCAACAGCTGTGCACATGCTACCGAAGATGGTTATAGACTGTTGATATGCTACAGTCAATGGCCTTAGACTGTGCACATGCTACAGTCAATGGCCTGAGACTGTGCACATGCTACAGTCAATGGCCTGAGACTGTGCACATGCTACAGGCAATGGCCTGAGACTGTGCACATGCTACAGGCAATGGCCTGAGACTGTGCACATGCTACAGGCAATGGCCAGAGACTGTGCACATGCTACCGGCAATGGCCAGAGACTGTGGACATGCTACAGGCATTGGCCGGAGACTGTGGACATGCTACAGGCATTGGCCGGAGACTGTGGACATGCTACAGGCATTGGCCGGAGACTGTGGACATGCTACAGGCATTGGCCGGAGACTGTGGACATGCTACCGGCATTGGCCAGAGACTGTGGACATGCTACAGGCATTGGGCCGGAGACTGTGGACATGCTACAGGCATTGGCCGGAGACTGTGGACATGCTACAGGCATTGGCCGGAGACTGTGGACATGCTACAGGCATTGGCCGGAGACTGTGGACATGCTACCGGCAATGGCCGGAGACTGTGGACATGCTACAGGCATTGGCCGGAGACTGTGGACATGCTACCGGCATTGGCCGGAGACTGTGGACATGCTACAGGCAATGGCCTGAGACTGTGGACATGCTACAGTCAATGGCCTGAGACTGTGCACATGCTACAGTCAATGGCCTGAGACTGTGCACATGCTACAGGCAATGGCCTGAGACTGTGGACATGCTACAGGCAATGGCCTGAGACTGTGCACATGCTACAGGCAATGGCCTGAGACTGTGCACATGCTACAGGCAATGGCCTGAGACTGTGCACATGCTACAGGCAATGGCCTGAGACTGTGCACATGCTACAGGCAATGGCCAGAGACTGTGGACATGCTACAGGCAATGGCCAGAGACTGTGGACATGCTACAGGCAATGGCCAGAGACTGTGGACATGCTACAGGCAATGGCCTGAGACTGTGGACATGCTACAGGCAATGGCCTGAGACTGTGGACATGCTACAGGCAATGGCCGGAGACTGTGGACCCCCCAAAGGCGGTGGCCGGAGACTGTGGACCGCCCAACAGGCGGTGGCCGGAGACTGTGGACCGCCCAACAGGCGGTGGCCGGAGACTGTGGACATGTTAGAGGCGTTCGTCAGGGACTTTGGCTTGGCATCATTATAGTCCCTTTACAAACCAATTCTCCTACTACAGATTCCTGAGCCCAAGAGATGCACAACACGGAAGGCATTTGTTTGTGTCTTGGACAGTCTCTGCTCATGCATAGTGCCCAATAAGCACTGTCCTTCTCTATGCCCTTTTCCGTTCATTAAATTTGTTTTTTGTTAAGCATTAAGGACTGTTTTATTCTGTTGTGTCCTCAGATGCTAGCAATGCGGTGCATGCCCCTGACCAACCAATAGAGCTGTGTCTATTGTGCGGTAGGATGTTGGGAGGATATGCAACTTTGACTAGGAGCAAAGTCTAAATTTACATTCTGAGTGCCACCCTGTTCATAGAAAGCTTGAAGTATTGAGCTTTAACCATTGGTTATAACATGTGACTTTATTTTGTCTGTACAGAGAACGGAGGGATCGTCATCGATCCAAAAGCCGGGATGGCAGCAGTCGCGGTGATAAGTCAGTCACCATCCAAGCTCCAGGAGAGCCTTTGTTAGACAACGAGTCAACGAGAGGAGAAGACCGGGTATGTCATCTCTAAATACCAGGAATTGTGGGGGACGTAAAAGGAATGCAGTTGACAGAAATCAATAAGATGTTGGTCATGATGGTCTCTTATCAAGTATTGGAAAAAAAAAAAATTGCAGATGGAATTGGGTTTTTTAAACACCATCTTCATCTTGTCCTTGTTGTTTGAACTTGTTGGAAGCAAAGCATGATGAGCACTCCTGTGCCATAACCCAACCAGAGAGAAAACTGCTTCAATTGTACCATATTCATAAAGGGGTATGATACTACACCCATTACGGTACCTTTTTTACTGGGGTAAAGTCTAGGATTGGCCGTAGCAACAAAGTTACAGTTCCTGAACCATTTCTGATGCATAGGCTATCACAGTTGCTATGTACAGCGTGGTCTGGAGGCTTGACCTAGATATTTGGCATTCATCTTTTCATTTTTCTTGAAAAGGTTAACTTGCCCTTTAACTAAAACTGGCCGTATCCAGTTAGATACCTGTATGAATGTTCGTGCCAAAATTCTAAAATATCGGTCAGATCATTCTTTCTTGTCATCGACGTAACCAAATTTTTTTGAAAGCCCTTAAAATGCCATCTAGAAGTATTAAACAGGTTTCATTATATTATGTACAATTCCTGAACGAAAACCCCATTTTATTTGTTTTGAGAGGTTTTCCATCCTTCTACTTTGAATTTTCTCGTCTCGGTCAAAAATGTATTTCGATTTGACCCCACTAACCATTAGAAAATCGAGCAGTCTGAAAAGGAAATCATTTCAAAGGAAATTCTACTGGTGTATAGCCAGCTTAGGAATCGTGGGGCCCTATAGATAGATTTTGTTATGGCCCCCAGTGCATGTTAATTTCAGTCATGTGCACTGCTCTGTGCATGCTACAAATCTCATAGTCCATCTCGGGAGCAAGCAAGGGAGGGTGGGTACATTCCTTCATACAGTGGGACCAAGAAAGGGTGGCTACATTCCTACATATAGTTTGACCAAGACAGGCTGGCTACGTTCCTTCATAGAGTGGGACCAAGAGAGGGTAGCTACGCTCCTGTATACAGTGGGACCAAGATGGGGTAGCTACGCTCCTGTATACTGTGGGACCAAGACAGGGTGGCTACATTCCTAAATACAGTGGGACCAAGACAAGGTGGCTACATTCCTCCATATAGTGGGGCCAAGACAATTTGGCTATGTTCCCTCATACGGTGGGACCAAGACAGGGTGGCTACACCCCTGTATACAATGGGACCAAGACAGGGTGGCTACATTCCTCCATATAGTGGGGCCAAGACAATTTGGCTATGTTCCTTCATACAGTGAGACCAAGACAAGGTGACTACATTCCTAAATACAGTGGGACCAAGACAAGGTGGCTACATTCCTCCATATAGTGGGGCCAAGACAATTTGGCTATGTTCCCTCATACAGTGGGACCAAGACAGGGTAGCTACGCTCCTGTATACAGTGGGACCCAGACAGGGTAGCTACGCTCCTGTATACAGTGGGACCCAGACAGGGTAGCTACGCTCCTGTATACAGTGGGACCCAGACAGGGTAGCTACGCTCCTGTATACAGTGGGACCCAGACAGGGTAGCTACGCTCCTGTATACAGTGGGACCCAGACAGGGTAGCTACGCTCCTGTATACAGTGGGACCCAGACAGGGTAGCTACGCTCCTGTATACAGTGGGACCCAGACAGGGTAGCTACGCTCCTGTATACAGTGGGACCAAGACAGGGTAGCTACGCTCCTATATACAGTGGGACCAAGACAGGGTGGCTACGTTCTTAAATACAGTGGGACCAAGACAGGGTGGCTACATTCCTCCATATAGTGGGGCCAAGACAGGGTGGCTACACTCCTGTATACAATGGGACCAAGACAGGGTGGCTACATTCCTCCATATAGTGGGGCCAAGACAGGGTGGCTACATGCCTGTATACAATGGGACCAAGACAGGGTGGCTACATTCCTCCATATAGTGGGGCCAAGACAATTTGGCTATGTTCCCTCATACGGTGAGACCAAGACAGGGTGACTACATTCCTAAATACAGTGGGACCAAGACAAGGTGGCTACATTCCCTCATACAGTGGGACCAAGACAGGGTAGCTACGTTCCCACATGCGGTGGGACCAAGATCGGGTGGCTACGTTCCCACATACAGTGGGACCAAGACAAGGTGGCTACGATCCTGTATACAGTGGGACCAAGATAGGGTGGCTACATTCCTCCATATAGTTGGGCCAAGACATTTTGGCTACGTTCCTACATACAGTGGTACCAAGACAGGGTGGCTACATTCCCAAATACAATGGGACCAAGACAGGGTGGCTATGTTCCTGCATACAGTGGGACCAAGACAGGGCGATTACGTTCATTCATACAGTGGGACCAAGCCAGGGTGGCTATGTTCCCAAATACAGTGGGACCAAGACAGGGTGGCTACATTCCTATATACAGTGGGACCAAGACAGGGTGGCTACATTCCTATATACAGTAGGACCATGGAGAACGAACTTAGACACCCTCTAACAGCTGGATCATGGCATCAAAACAATTTGGAGATTTGGAGGAGGCTAGAAGCAATAGAAGGAACTTTTTTTTTTGCGTTAACTATACATACTTGAATATATTTTTATGCATTTTTTTTTGTCAGTTTCAAAGTCCTCCAAGGGTCCCCTTCCTACCCTGGGCCCCCATAGCAGTCGCATGGGCTGCTCTATCTAGATCTACAAAAATTTGGCATCAAAAACCTTCCTTTTTAGCTACTTGCTAAACCATGCACGTCTGCAGCTGGAGTTCTGCTTTAGTCTGCTTGTTGCTTCTTCTTTCCCTCGCTTGGCCTGGAAGCGTGCGGATAGCTCTGCGTTGCAGCGGAAGTCTCGCTTGTTGCCTGCCATCACCTCGTGACTAATTATTTTCCGCCGGCGTCTGCAGCTTCAATTAACAGGAGAGTTTATTGATTCCTTGCAGCACTTATCGGCATCTCCAGACGAGATGCCGTGGCGCAGCGCTAACAAGCAAGCCCGGCTTCGTAAGCGAGACAGGTCCTCGTGGCTTTGGCCTGATGCCAGGGAGAGCTTGCGAGAGGATTCGCAGCACAGGGGTCGCCGGCTCTCGACCGCCATTGGCTGGCGGTGATATCATTGTTTCCAGGCCATGTGAAGTCCAGGAGGAGATGGCGGAATTTTTTTTTTTTTTTTTTTTCTCATTTACTATGGAAACTCCGCTTAGCGGCCTGGCTGTACAAATTTACCTTTCCACACCTCATTAAACCAGAGGAAGGAACAAATACCCTTCCTATTAGTTCAATGCCTTCCTCCGGGAGTGTACGGCTAAACTCTTCCGTAAATAAGAGACGGCTCGCCGGTTAAAAATTCAGTTACATATAGTTGTAATGTTTCTTTAATAATGGGGTGATGGCTGCAACAAGAAGGCCGACTGTGCAAATTCATGCCAAGGTTCCAAAATCCTCAGACTACAGTAACATCTAAAGTCCCTTTTAAAGTGGAACTTCACTCCACCCCCCATTAATGGGGTATCCATAAAAAAGAAATAAATACAACATACATGATCCAGTGGTGTTCTGTAGAGATCTGCTGCACCAGTGCCACACCAGGCCTGATGCCACCATCTTCTATGATGTTATCAGGGGATTGGCTCTCTTTTTTGGGCTCTTGCAGCCAGCCTCCTGATGATGCCCCCCCAGAATATCTCTTTCTGTAGAGATCTGCTGCACCAGTGCCACACCAGGCCTGGTGCCGCCATATTCTATGACATCAGGGGTTGGCTGTCTTTTATGGGCTCTTGCAGCCAGCCTCCTGATGATGCCCCCCCCCCCCCCAGAATATCTCTTTCTGTAGAGATCTGCTGCACCAGTGCCACACCAGGCCTGGTGCCACCATATTCTATGACATCAGGGGTTGGCTGTCTTTTCTGGGTTCTTGCAGCCAGCCTCCTGATGATGCCCCCCCAAAATATGACTTTCCAGGTTTTGCAGCTGGGGGTTGGCTGCAAAAGCCAGATAAGGACAGCCAATCCCTGATGGCGCATGTGTGGTAGAATACTCAGAATATCCCTTGAGCTTGTTGGATGCATGATGTGGGTATGGGAATAGTGTTCCATCACTGATGTCAGTGGGAGGAATTGTGTCCCATCATTGGTGTCAGTGGGAGGAATTGTGCCCCATCATTGTTGTCCATGGGAGCAATGGTGCCTCATTGCTGGTGTCAATGGGAGGAATAGTGTCCCATTGTTGATGTCAGTAGGGATTGTGTCCCATAATTGGTGTCAGTGGGAGGAATAGTGCCCCATCATGGATGTCAGTGGGAGCAATGGTGCCTCACTGCTGGTGTCAGTAGGAGGTATGGTGCCTCACTGCTGGTCTCAGTGGGAGAAATAGTGTCCCATCCTTGGTGTCAGTGGGAGGATTGGTGCCTCATCTCTGGTGTCAGTGGGAGGATTGGTGCCCTATCATTGATGTAAGTGGCAGAAATGGTGCCCCATCACTAGTATCAGTGGGAGATATAGTGCCCCATCACTGGTGTCAGTGGGAGATATAGTGCCCCATCACTGGTGTCAGTGGGAGGCATAGTACCCCATTGTTGGTGTCAGAGGTAGGAATGGTGCCTCATCGCTGGTCACAGTGGGGGGAATAGCGCCCCATTGTCGGTGTCAGAGGGAGGAATGGTGCCTCATAGCTGGTATTCATGATAAGAATAGTTGATCATTGGTGTTAGTGAGAGGATTAATGTGTTGTTTGGTGTCAGTGCGAGGAATAGTGCCCCATCATTGGTGCCAGTGGGAGAATTGGTGCCCCATCATTGGTGCCAACGGGAGGAATAGCGCCCCATCACTGGTGCCAACGGGAGGAATAGCGCCCCATCATTGGTGCCAACGGGAGGAATAGCGCCCCATCATTGGTGCCAACGGGAGGAATAGCGCCCCATCATTGGTGCCAACGGGAGGAATAGCGCCCCATCATTGGTGTCAGTGGGGAGGAATAGCGCCCCATCATTGGTGCCAATGGGAGGAATAGTGCTTTGTATCATTGGGAGAAATAATGCCCCAAGACCCAGATAAAAGCAAGCAAAGGGCCACACTTTGGAGACCACTGCTCTAAAATAACATGAGATGTAATAAATTCCGTGATGAGTCGTGTTTTAGGTTGGTTCCGCAAAGATTCACTAGTGTGAGAGTGTCTGTAGCTGTAACGTAAGACGTGGAGCCAGCGGCTGTGTATTTCAGACTCCATATTGTAATCCATACCCCCCCTTTTCTCGCTATACCTTAACACGGTCGTTCAACCGGTTAGGTTTTCAGGTCACAAGATCAAACTTGTCGTTCTCCAGTTTATGCGTCCTCTTGAAGAAAACGAACACTCCTGCAGAGCTGCGAAAAAAGCCCCTGAAATAAGTTTCCACATTAAACGACATATTAACACAACAGCTCTCCACGCAGCAATGTGAAAATGCTCGGCGGCTCTCTGCGAAGGCTGGCACCTGTTCGTCTTGTACGTCCGCCAAGTCGGAGCTCCCCCAGCTTGTGCGATCTTGTATGGTGGGAGGAGGTTGGGGGGGCCGCCAACAGTCCCGAGTTATGAGCTGAATTCAAAATAAGAATTGGCTTGTAGAAAGCCGCCGCCAGGAACGCTTACAAGATTTTGTAAGGAATGCTTGGAAATGGATTTAAAGCCTAACCAAACCTTTTTTTGTTTTTAGTTTTGGGTAGAGTGGAAAAAGCATTTTTTTTTTCTAGGTTTTCTTGTCTGTGACCCTGTAGATTTTTCCTTTTACTTCCTGTCCTTGGTGACAACTGCAACTCTCTTTCCTTGTACAGGTGTCACAAGACAGGAAGTTAGATGGCTTCTAATTCTTCTCTAGTCCACCAAAAAAAAATTATATTTTAGAGATGTGCCCTAAATGGGTACCGAATGGGCAATCAAAGTCTGGCTGAGACTTTAACCAGAAGGTATAAAACTGGCGGCCCTCCAGCTGTTGCCAAACTACAAGTCCCATTAGGCATTGTAAGGTTGACCGTTACAAACATGACCAGGGGCAGACTAACCAATTTGAAACTCGGGCACTGCCCAAGGGCCCGGGGTCAGTAGGAGGCCCCATGAGATGCCCCTGGTACCTTTTTCATAGGCTTTTTTTAGTTTGGACAAGGACACAGGGGCCCCATTATCCCCTATTACCCGGGGCCCCATGAGTTGTCAGTCCACCCCTGAGCATGACTCTTAAAGGTAGAGATATGATGGGACCTGTAGTTCTGCAACAGCTGGAGGGCCTTCAGTTTGACCAGCTGGAGGGCCTTCAGTTTGACCAGCTGGAGGGCCTTCAGTTTGACACCCCTAAGTTTTTAACCCATCCCAATCTTTTTCCACAACGAAATAGTGTTTTTAGCTAGAGTTGGAGTTCATGAGAACCTTTGTCAGGATGTCTTCCTCGAGACTTTGGGTAGATTTTCACTCGCTTCCTGTTTCCTCAGTCTCCTCTTCCCCAGTGATCATTCAAACTGTTCACTGTGTAGCAAGGATAGGCTGTGGTTTGGGGTGATCTGTGTCAGGCATTTGTGAACACAGCCAAGAACAGCGCAGGCACCAAGATTTATGATTGTATCATCTGCGAGTCCTGGACGTTGGTGGTGACCATGGATGATGCCTGAGTAAAGATAGTGCCACCTTCTGGATAGAAAAAGCAGATGAAAGCATTGCCGGGGGTTGGGTGGGGTGGGGATGGGGATGGGGGTACTGTGATATCTATGAGAAGTAATAAACACCTGCAGCATGCTGCACTTAACATTAAATAATATATCTGATTGCCTCAATTTAAAGTGACTCCTTCTGCTTGGTCAACAGGATGACAACTGGGGCGAAACCACCACCGTGGTCACCGGGACCTCCGAACACAGCATATCCCATGATGACATTACCCGTATCACTAAGGACATGGAGGACAGTGCCAACCTGGACTGCTCCCGCCACTTGGGCGTCATTGTGGGTGGAGCCTTGGCCTTTGTGTCTTTCCTCACCCCCATTGCCTTCATGCTGTTGCCCAAAATCTTACCATGGGATCTGGAAGCTTGTGGCACGCCCTGCGAGGGCCTCTTCATCTCTGTGGCCTTCAAACTCCTCATCCTCCTGGTGGGCAGCTGGGCACTCTTCTTCCGGCGCCCCAAGGCCTTCTTCCCCCGGGTGTTCGTCTTCCGGGCGCTCATCATGGTGCTTATTTTCTTGCTGGTGGTGTCCTACTGGCTCTTCTACGCTGTCCGAATTCTCACCACCGCTGAGAGGAATTACCAGGGAATAGTACAGTACGCTGTGTCACTGGTGGACGCATTGCTCTTTGTTCACTACTTGGCAGTAGTCTTGCTGGAGTTACGGCAACTGCAACCTCAGTTCACCATCAAGGTTGTCAGGTCCACAGACGGAGCAAGCAGGCACTACAATGTCGGGCACTTAAGGTAAGCCAAAATATTTTTAAAGTTTGTTGTGTGTATGGTAGAGCTCTCATGGATAGCTTGGATGAGCCCTCGCCTAGAGCTTGGATGAGCCCTCGCCTAGAGCTTGGATGAGCCCCTCGCCTAGAGCTTGGATGAGCCCTCGCCTAGAGCTTGGATGAGCCCTCGCCTAGAGCTGGGATGAGCCCTCGCCTAGAGCTGGGATGAGCCCTCGCCTAGAGCTGGGATGAGCCCTCGCCTAGAGCTGGGATGAGCCCTCGCCTAGAGCTGGGATGAGCCCTCGCCTAGAGCTGGGATGAGCCCTCGCCTAGAGCTGGGATGAGCCCTCGCCTAGAGCTGGGATGAGCCCTCGCCTAGAGCTGGGATGAGCCCTCGCCTAGAGCTGGGATGAGCCCTCGCCTAGAGCTGGGATGAGCCCTCGCCCAGAGCTGGGATGAGCCCTCGCCCAGAGCTGGGATGAGCCCTCGCCCAGAGCTGGGATGAGCCCTCGCCCAGAGCTGGGATGAGCCCTCGCCCAGAGCTGGGATGAGCCCTCGCCCAGAGCTGGGATGAGCCCTCGCCCAGAGCTGGGATGAGCCCTCGCCCAGAGCTGGGATGAGCCCTCGCCCAGAGCTGGGATGAGCCCTCGCCCAGAGCTGGGATGAGCCCTCGCCCAGAGCTGGGATGAGCCCTCGCCCAGAGCTGGGATGAGCCCTCGCCCAGCTGGGATGAGCCCTCGCCCAGAGCTGGGATGAGCCCTCGCCCAGAGCTGGGATGAGCCCTCGCCCAGAGCTGGGATGAGCCCTCGCCCAGAGCTGGGATGAGCCCTCGCCCAGAGCTGGGATGAGCCCTCGCCCAGAGCTGGGATGAGCCCTCGCCCAGAGCTTGGATGAGCCCTCGCCGAGAGCTTGGATGAGCCCTCGCCCAGAGCTTGGATGAGCCCTCGCCCAGAGCTTGGATGAGCCCTCGCCCAGAGCTTGGATGAGCCCTCGCCCAGAGCTTGGATGAGCCCTCGCCCAGAGCTTGGATGAGCCCTCGCCCAGAGCTTGGATGAGCCCTCGCCCAGAGCTTGGATGAGCCCTCGCCTAGAGCTTGGATGAGCCCTCGCCTAGAGCTCGATATATTGTTCAGCTTGTGCAGTCTGATAGATTTGCAAGAGATGAGGTAAAGCACAATCTCTCCACAACGGTATGACTAAGCAGGAAGCAGACAATGCAATGTAATTGGAAAAATGTTTGCTCCACCATGAATCTGTATAAATAAAAATATTACATAGAATACAAAAGGTTTGTTTTTTTTTTTTTTTTTTAAATTTCAGATCTCATGGAAAAGGAGGTCTAGCTTCAGTTTTTTGGGGGTTTTTTTCTGCTTTCTATTGTTGTTCCCTTAAAATGACTCCTAACTTCCTGTCTTGGTGACAACATTGCCACCAAGGCAGGATGTGATGGGAGATCTGCCACTGGAAAAGCAATAAACTACACGTTTTGTCATGGGGGGGGTTGGGGAAGGGGAAGACCAAACAAATTAAACTCCAGCTCTAAGTTAATCCATGACAGGGGCGGACTGACCATTCGAGTACTCGGGAACTGCCCAGGGGCCTGGGGTCAGTAGGGGGCCCCATGTGATGCCCCGGTACCTTTTTGCCATAGGCTTTTTTGGGTGTGGGCAAGGACACAGGGGCCCCATGATCCCCTAATGCCCGGGGGCCCCCATGAGTTGTCAGTCCTCCCCTGATCCATGATCATCTCTCTTCAAAACAGCCCCAATGTTCCCGTATCCGAAGCACAGCACTCCTTGTAATGAAAAGTGGCTGAACAGGTCACACAAAGATTCTTATCCTAGACAAGGCTTATCTACCGACAAACTTTATTATTTCCAAATTAGGGCACTAAAAGTGACTTATTTTATCTTTATAGTTTAATGAGTTTACTGCCCCAACCATAAACTAATTCTGCAGTCTAAACATAGACAATTAAACCACCATTTATTGGCCCTCTACATATAGAGTAAGCACGGGCCCTGAAGCAACGTCCTTAGATCATTTTAAACTGCAACTCCAGCCAAAACCCATTTTAATTTTTGGCTAGAACAGGGGTGCTCAACCTTTTGAAGCATGAGGGCCACTTTAGTGATTTAGTAATTGACCTCGGGCCACAGTGAAATGGTTCAGGATGTCAAGTATTTTCTTTTGAATAGCATAATGAACATTTTCCACCTGCAGTTGCTGAATGCCAGCAGGAGGGAGAGGAGGAGAAGCCTGATTTCAGAGGTTTGCAGGAGGAATATGGAGAGGATCGGTTCCTGTATATGCCACCCCCGCTGTCCCTCCTGTCCAAGTGTAAAATACAATGTGATAGGGAGGCCGCATGGGCCCCCTGGAGCATGGGGCAGAGTCACCACTGCCTTAACTTATTATACCACACACCCCCAATTACTTGTGTAGCAACACATCTAGACTATGGGGTTTTACCTTCTCCCTCCCCCTATCTGCAAATGTAAATGAGCCTTTACTGTCCTGAGCCCCCTATGAGACTGCTTTCACAATGATAAGCTGCGGTTTACCCCACACCACGGGGGCAGCACAGTGCACCTGCAGCTTTCCTGTGCCATAGACTTCTACTATATCTTGCGGGTGTGGTGCACTTTCTGACAGCACACCAAAACTCTGGAGTTTTAGTGCGCTTTCAGAAAGCGCACCAAACCCACAGGATATAATAGAAGTGAGCTTCCCTGTTTGAGGTTGAGGGCCACATAAAAGAACTCCCACGGTCACAGGTTGAGCACCCCTGGGTTAGACTAAGGAAGAGGTAGAACTATGTCTATATTCCTATACTATATGGTTAAGAGTTTGTGGACCCCTGATCATCACATCTGCAATATGACCAGAGGAATGCAAGGAACCTGAGTGTCACGTACAGAGCCCAGACCTCTACTCTACTGAGATGAAACACCAGTTGTGAGCCCGGTCTCCTCATCCAACATCAGTACCTTAACTCGGCCTATTGAACACCTTTTGGATGAGTTGGAATATCAATTGTGAGCCAGGTCTTCTCTTCCAACATCAGTATCTGATCTCAACCCTACAGGATCACTTTTGGGATGAGTTGGATTGCCTATTGTAAGCCAGGTCTCCTCATCCAACATCATTGACCTCAACCTTATTGGATCACCTTTGCAATGAGTTGGAACTCCTATTGTGAGGCCATCATATCTACAATATATCCAAAGGAACTCTGGTATGCACAGAGCTCTGACCACAACCCTACTGAAATGGAACACCAGTTGGGAGCCCGGTCTCCTCATCCAACATCAGTACCTTAACTTGGCCTATTGAACACCTTTTGGATGAGTTGGAATATCGATTTTGAGACAGGTCTTCTCTTCCAACATCAGTATCTGATCTCAACCATACAGGATCACCTTTGGGATGGGCTGGATTGCTTATGGAGAGCCAGGTCTTCTCATCCAACACCAATACCTGACCTCAAGCTTACTTGACCACCTTTGGGATGAGTTGGAACGCCTATTGTGAGAACATCACATCTACAATATGATCAAAGGTATGCAAGGAACATGAGTGTCCCACACAAAGCCCTGACATCAACTCTGCTGAGATGGAACACCTGTTGTGAGCCAGGTCTCCTCATCTTAACATCAGTACCTGACCTCAACCCTACAACTTTTGGATGCATTGTAATACAGATTGTGAGCCAGGTCTCCTCATCTAACATCAGTACCTGACCTCAACCCTACAACTTTTGGATGCATTGTAATACCGATTGTGAGCCAGGTCTTCTCATCCAACATCAGTACCTGACCTCAGCCCTACGACTTTTGGATGCATTGTAATACAGATTGTGAGCCAGGTCTTCTCATCCAACGTCAGTACCGGACCTCAACATTACTGGATCACCTTTGGGATGAGTTTGATCGCCTATTGTGAGCCAGGTCGCCTCATCCAACATCATTGACCTCAACCTTATTGGATCACCTTTGCAATGAGCTGGAACTCCTATTGTGAGACCATCATATCTACAATATAACCAAAGGAACTCTGGTATGCACAGAGCTCTGACCACAACCCTACTGAGATGTAACCCCAGTTGTGAGCCAGGTCTTCTCATCCAACATCAGTACCTGACCTCAACCCTATTGAACGACTTTTGAATGAGTTGGAATACCGTTTGTGAGCCAGGTCTTCTCATCCAACAGAAGTACCTGACCTCAGCCCTACTGGATCACCTTTTGGGATGTGTTGAAACCCCTTTTGTGAGCCAAATCTTCTTATCCAACATCAGTACACAGACACACTCCAAGATCTCATGGAAAGCCTTCCCAGAAGCTTGTAGTATCCTATAGCTGCGACGGCAGGCAAAATCGATATTAATGGCCATGGTTTTGAAATGGGATGTGCAACAAATTCATAAGGGTTGTGATGGTCAGGTGTCCACCAACTTTCGTCCATACAGTGTATCTATAACTGCTTCTTCATGTTTCTGGTCACTGCAGGGGTAGACTGACAACTCATGGGGCCCCAGGGCAATAGGGGATCATGGGACCCCTGTGTCCTTGCCCAAACTCAAAAAAGCCTATGAAAAAGATACCAGAGGCATCTCATGGGGCCCCCTACTGACCCCGGGCAGTGCACGAGTTTCCAAATGGTCAGTGTGCCCCTGGGTCACTGTGTTCTTGCCAATTTAGGAATTGCGGGGAAATAACCGGTGTTAGAAAGGTGTCTATACTTTTTCTATTTTCAGTCTCATGACCTCCCCTGTGTAACCTGGTGGCGGCAGCAGGGTAGAGTAGAGTGCTTGGCAATGGCTATTAAAGCCTGGCGCAGTGAAGTAGCAGACCTATCTAATGTTGTTGCTTTGGTTGACACGGGAGATCACGTGACCAGACCAGAGTGGCCTGAAACTAGGGAAGTATACCCCTTATATTCTTAGGCACGTTGGTTGGCATAGGTGTGGGGAGGGGATATTTTTAAGGCTAGTGAGGTGTATATCCAGAATTCCAGTTTAAATACATTTATTAAATAGCCACAAATTATATAAATGCATTTTATGTGCACAAAATCTCTTTGAAAACCCAGATATCACCTTGTAAAAGTTGCCGCGACCTCATCGCTGTGCTGTACATAGAGCAGAGCTGTGGGAGGGACCCAGCAGGCTCTGCCCATTACAGAAAACTACAAGAGGGGGGCGGAGACCAGACCAGTCACCCAGCACAAGTAGAGAGCAGGTCTTTATTACAGGAAGAAAGTCTCACTCATTGAGAAGAATACACATGATGGATGGATTTAGACAACTGTCTTTTTTCTTTTTTTTTTTTTTTTTGTAACTTCCTGAATTGTGTAAGGATGATTGCGAATCTGCTCTTTTTTTTTTTTTTTCTTATTCATACAGATTTTTTTTTTTTTTTTAACTACCAAGGCCATGGGATGTGTACGATTGTTCCCATGGCAACAGCCGGGAGTTGATGAGCTGGAGCATTAAGATGTTTGTTTCATGTCAGACCAGTGGTGGAATAATCATCAGGGCATTCCCAGAGTACACTGCTTGTAGTACAAAGAACGGGAGGGAAAACATTTTACGTCTTAAGAAAAGCTAAGCATTGGGGTGAATCTGTAGACTTTTAAGGTTTTAATATATTTATTGGGAGTATCGTTTTTTTTTTTTTTTTACTAAAAAAAAACGGATCAACAATAGTGAATGTAACCCTGACTTGTAATTGATCATCGTACATGGAAGACCAGACATATCTCCTCCATAATATATGCAATCTCTGCTTCTTGCTTAGGTATGCTACACAACGCTTGTGCTCCGCTGATTCCATGATAAATATGGACGGTCTGATAGAAAGTTACGCTCTGTGTAGGATCTAATGACTTAAAATATATACATGATGCTCCTGGAAGAAAGAGACCATGGGGTGGATTCAGGGGTGGACTGACCATTTGGAAACTCGGGCACTGCCCGAGGGCCCGGGGTCAGTAGGGGGCCTCATGAGATGCCCCTGGTACCTTTTTCATAGGCTTTTTTGAGTTTGGGCAAGGACACAGGGGCCCCATGATCCCATATTGCCCGGGGGCCCCATGAGTTGTCAGTCCGCCCCTGGTAGGGGGCCCCATGAGATGTCCCTGGTACCTTTTTCATAGGCTTTTTTGAGTTTGGGCAAGGACACAGGGGCCACATGATCCCCTATTGCCCGGGGGCCCCATGAGTTGTCAGTTCGCCTCTGGTAGGGGGCCCCATGAGATGTCCCTGGTACCTTTTTCATAGGCTTTTTTGAGTTTGGGCAAGGACACAGGGCCCCATGATCCCCTATTGCCCGGGGGCCCCATGAGTTGTCAGTCCGCCTCTGGTAGGGGGCCCCATGAGATGTCCCTGGTACCTTTTTCATAGGCTTTTTTGAGTTTGGGCAAGGACACAGGGGCCACATGATCCCCTATTGTCCGGGGGCCCCATGAGTTGTCAGTTCGCCTCTGGTAGGGGGCCCCATGAGATGTCCCTGGTACCTTTTTCATAGGCTTTTTTGAGTTTGGGCAAGGACACAGGGCCCCATGATCCCCTATTGCTCGGTGGCCCCATGAGTTGTCAGTCTGCCCCTGGATGGATTTACTAAAGGCAAATAGGCTGTGCAGAAGTTCTCCTGACTTCCATCATCCAATCATGTGCAAGCAAAATTGCTTTTTTTTTTTTTTTTTTTTTCCTTTTTTTTGCTTAATTTTACCCATGATTGGGTATTCTTTGCAAAGTGAATCTTTAGTAAATGAACCCCCAAGTGTGTTCTTGGTTTTTTTATTTTTTTTTTTTTTTTTTTTTTTTTTACCAGGCCTTAGGCTAAAGGGGTCTATTTCTAAAAAAAAAAAAAAATGTGCTGTGGAAATGTTTTCAAGCATTCGCACAGCTTTCACAAGCAGGGGCGGACTGACAACTCATGGGCCCCCGGGCAATAGGGGATCATGGGGCCCCTGTGTCCTTGCCCACATCCAAAAAAGCCTATGAAAAAGGTACCAGGGGCATCTCATGGAGCTCCCTGCTGACCCCGTGCCCTCGGGCAGTGCCCGAGTGCCCGAATGGTCAGTCCGCCCCTGATCACAAGTAATCCCTGTATTTGGCCAAATGTCTTTATTTCTTATGATCGTCAGTTCTGTCTAGAGGTCATAATGTGGTATTATTTTTCTGAAATGCCTCAATCAGAGAAATAAAGCATTATGGACACTAGGTGGAGATGGGGGTTGTTTGTGATGGCATTAAAATGCTTGAGACATTCGCACAGCAATTTGTAAAAAAAATATAAATAGACCTCTAAGTGATGGAGGCTGGAAGGCTCTTTTGGTGACGCCTCCCAAGAAAGGCCTCAAAATTATAAATCGTCCGGGAATCCCCAATCAAAAATCTGTATGTGAACCAAACTAGAATGATTGATTAGTTATGGATTCAACCAGGACTCATGGGTTTTTTTTTTTCATATTTGTGTTGTACTAACATAGATAAATGGGCTGATGGTCAAAGAAATTCAGGAACGCCTTCGTTAATGAAAGCATCTTTAAAAACATGACAAAACAAAACAAAAAAAGCACCACGCTCCATAGATCTCATACTATTCCCCCTCAATTTTGGGGGATAAGGTGGGCCATATGTTGAAATATATATAGTCCCATAATGGCCAGCAAAGCTCCGTATTGAAGGGTAAAGCACATGAAGTCTTGTTAGAGAAATGTTCCTTATACTTCTCCTATGAAAGATGTAGAATTGTAATATATTGCAGAGGAAAGGTAATCTATACACATAAGGTGCAGTCCAGAGGAGGAATTTTAAACCATCATTAACCTCCCTCTTGCACTGAACAGTAATAGTAGGTCCACTGTGGTGAAAACAATGATAAATGGGTCCACTTTGGTGAGGTCCGCAATAATGGGTAGTCTTTGGGCAGAACCAGGGGCAGACTGACCATTTGGAAACTCTGGCATTGCCCGGGGTCAGTAGGGGGCCTCATGAGATGTCCCTGGTACCTTTTTCATAGGCTTTTTTGAGTTTGGGCAAGGACACAGGGGCCCCATGATCCCCTATTGCCCGGGGGCCCCATGTGTTGTCAGTCCGCCCCTGGGCAGAACACTGATTGAAATAATAAGTCAACTTTGAGAACAGTAATAATAGGTCAACTTTGGTAAGAACATTGGAAACCATAATAGGTCCATTTAGGTCCTCTTTGGTGAGGACAGCAATAATAGGTAGTCTTTGTTGAGAACACTGATAACTGGAATAATAAGTCAACTTTGAGAACAGTAATAATAGGTCAACTTTGATGAGAACATTGAAAATCATAATAGGTCCATTTTAGGTCCTCTTTGGTGAGCACATTGAGAGCCGTAATAAATAGGTCCTCTTTGGTGAGAACGCTGATAACCAGAATAATAGGTCCACTTTGGTCTTCATTGGTGAGAACACTGAGAAAAGTAAAAATAGTTCCTCTTTGATGAAAAAATTGATAACTGGAGTAATCGGTTGACTTTGTTGAGAACATTGAGAATGGTGGTAATAGGTCCTCTTTGGTTAGAACATTGAGAACCGTACCATTAGGTCCACTTTGGTAGGAACAGTAATAATAGGTCAACTTTGGTGAGAGCAGTAATAGTAGGTTCTCTTTGGTTAGCACATTGAGAACCGTAATAAATAAGTCCACTTAGGTGAGAACATTGAAAACGGTAATAATTAGGTCTATTTTGGTGAGATCAGCAATAATAGGTCTTCTTTGGTGACTATATTGAGAACAGTAATATGTTCTTTTAAAAACATTAAGAACAGGAATAGAAGGTTCACTTTGGTAAGAACAGTAATAATAGGTAAATTTTCGTGACAACATTGAGAACTATAATAATAGGTCCCGTTTGGTGAGAATGTTGAGAACAGTAATAATATGTCCACTTTGGTGAGAACTGTAAAAATAGGTCCTCTTTGATGGGAACATTGATAACTGCAACTTTGGTGAGCACATTGAGAACAGTAATAAATAGGTCCACTTTGGTGGGAATACTAATAATAGGTCCTGTTTGTTGAGAACAGCGAGAATAATAGGTTCACTTTTGGTGGGAATAGTAATAAGTCCTCTTTGATGAGAACATCGAGAACGAGAATAAGTCCTCTTATGAGACACTTATGATAAGTCCGTTTTGGTGAGCACATTGAGAACAATAATAATTTTGGCCACTTTGGTGAGCTTACTGTGAACCATGATAAATAAGTCCACTTTGGTGAGAACATTGAGAACCGTAAGAAGGCAAAAGAAAAATCAATGATTTTAGATTAGGTGCCTTTAGTCATTCCAGACAAAAAGACCAGCCTACAGTTAGCAGAGTTGGGGAACTACAGGTTTTATAAGTTTTATATACAAAAATTTGGACTTGTATTTTTTTCACCTGTATGGTGGCCATGTTTGTCTCCAACTAGATGGCAGTCATTTTTGTTCTGCTAGATATATCTGTATTTTGTCAGTCTGGTTGATTCACGACCTCTGTTCTCATGTTCCTCCTGTTTTCCCCTTGTGTCTTCTCCCCCCTTTTGGCACACTTGTTAATTTACCGTCTCTCCTCCCCACCCGTCCCTGTCTGTTCTACTCACAGTATCCAGCGAGTCGCTGTATGGATTTTGGAAAAAATTATTATCACGACTTCCCCGTCTACAACCCTGCCCTCCTGAACCTGCCAAAATCCATCCTGAGCAAGAAAATGTCTGGATTCAAGGTCTACTCGCTCGGAGAGGGTGAGACGATGATAATACTGTTCCTGGGCCTTTTTGGTTTTTTCCACTTTGTCTTCACCTGTTGTCTCCTCCCTGTCTAGAACCTTGTCTACATAGCTTGTGTTTATGACCTCTCTTGGGTTGTCCTCTGAGGTTAATACCCAACTCCAGATAGTGTGGAAGAGTTAGAACCTCAACCAACTTTCTATTGATGTATGTGCCTTCATTTGGGAAATTATTTCCTCACTTCCAGGCTATTTGATGGACACCTGTGAACCCCCCCCCCCCCCCTTCATGTTTGATAGGTGTCCAATAAAACAGGAAATTAAGGAAATCCTCTCAATGGGAACAGCAAGAAGTCTACATTTTCTAGTAAAACCTGGAAAGTTTAACATTTTTCTTAGGATTGTAATGCTGTCTGTGTCACCATGAGAGAGATTTGTCCTCACTAACTGTCCTGGTGGTGGAAAGAGGACGAGAGAAGACATTTCAAGGGAGACACGGACAGCATTTAAAACATGACAGATGTTCTAACTCTTCTCTGTTCTATACAAAAGTTTTGGCTGGAGTTGGATTTATTGACAATCTCCACCTATTCTAATATCTTGGTTTTAGGAGGACACTAGGGCATAGATTCACCCATTTGTTCTCCATATCTCTGAGATGGCAGTGGTGAGATCTTCCCAGAGTAATCTGTGGTTCCTACAGCTAAACCAACCTGTACCTTGGCCAAGCAATAGAAAGGATTGGGTTCACATTAAATCCCCACTATGCAACAGCACTTATTTTTTATTTTCAAACATTTTTTTCTTTGGTGATGCAGTACATTTCAAGGTACAGTAAGACCAGGCTTAGATGCACACAATGGGGTTGATTGACTAAAACTGGAGACTGTATACTCTGGTGCAGCTCTGCATGGTAGTCAATTGGCTTCTAAATTCAACTTGTTTTTGACAAAAAAAAAACTGGAAGCTGATTGGTTTCTATGCAGAGCTGTGCCAGATTTTGCACGCTACAGTTTTAGTAAATCAACCCCAGTGCATTGAAGAAATGGGTAGGCATATTGTAGGTCACGCTTGGTGGCATTCACAGTCGAGTATCTATAAAGGTTGCCCAAGGGTTACGGATAACGTGGTAGTGCAATATAACGTAGACCTCATCATTTACTCAACATATGAAAAGTGAGAGCTAGACAGCAGAGAGAAGAGAAGTAAAATAAAGAGCCGTAAAGAAGTTGGGGAGGGGGGGGGAGGGGTATATAGGGGGAAAGGAAATGGGAAGGCAGGGTTGCTGGGCTACCATGCCCCCCTGGGAGGTGCACCTTGTACAGCATCCTAATAATTCATAGCTGTAGAAAACATCTGTCAGAGGTGAGTGGAATGAAATGCTTGACCCAAGCGGTCCCAATTTTGTCAAATTTGGTCATTCTTTCTAGTAGTATTGCCGTTGCATTTTCATAGCTTAAAGTCCAATTATTTCTGTCTTTTTAATTTTGTGGAAATTGAGGGTTTGCCAGGATTTTGCAATAGTTTGGTAGCACATACTTTTGTGGTGTTCCCCTGATGCCCTGTTCATCTGCGTGTGTGTTGAGGAGAAGCTCTCTGCTAGATCAGACTCACTATAGTTAGACTTACACAGCTAAAGACTCTTCCCACCCTCGTCGCACAGAAATGGGCAAATCATGAAGCACCATTGCTATCACTTGAGTGGCAGGGGAGTTAGAGTTGCATTCTCCTACAAACATGTTCATATTGACATATCCCCTCCAGCAGATGGAGCTCTCAGCTCTTTTTCCCATCTTTACTTGTCAGTTCTTAGCTGCCCAGTAGGGATGAGCTTGGGAACCAATGACTTTGACAGTAAAAGTCCATGTGGCCATAGTTCATCAGGGGACCTGCATAGAGAAAGGGTCCCAAAAGCCGCACGCCTAGCAAAACCATTACTTAAACAGGTGAAAGCAGCCTCAGCCAGCTTCATCCAAAGCCACGCCCCCATATCCGATTCAGTATTTTTAATGAGCATTCCCTCCCTTGGTTGCAGTTGATTGGGCAGGATTGATCGCTTCCTTCTGGGTTTGGCCCAAGTTGGGACCAAAGCTGAGATCCTCTCTACTTCTTAGTCGAGAAGAAAGAACCCTTGCTTACAGAGCTTAACAGCTGACTCCTTTGGTTGCAGTTGATTGGGCGGGATTGATAGCTTCCTTCTGGATTTGGCCCAAGTTGGGACTGAAGCCGAACCTCTCTATGCTTTCGAGAAGTAAAAGAGAATGTGCTTACGGAGCTTGAAAGCTGACTCAGTTGGTTGCGCTTGATTGGGAAAGGTTGACCGCCTTTCACTGGGCCTAGCAAAACCAGGTTGGGACCAAAGCTGAAAGCAGCCTCTAGCCTGTTCATCGAGAAGCCAGAACCCCTTGATTACGGATTTTGACAGCTGACTCTCCCTTGGTTGCAGTTGATTGGGCAGGATTGATGGCTTCCTTCTGGGTTTGGCCCAAGTTGGGACCAAACCCAATCCTCTTTGACAGTAAAAGTCCATGTGGCCATAATTCATCAGTGGACCTGTATAGAGAAAGGTCCCAAAAGCCTCACTTCCTAGCAAAACTATTACAAGTTAAAACTGGTGAAAGCAGCCTCAGCCAGCTTCATCCAAAGCCAAACCCCCATATTCGATCAGTATTTTTAATGAGCATTCCCTCCCTTGGTTGCAGTTGATTGGGCAGGATTGACCGCTTTCTTCTGGGTTTGGCCCAGGTTGGGACCAAAGCTGAGCTCCTCTCTACTGCTCAGTCGAGAAGAAAGAACCCTTGCTTACGGAGCTTGACAGCTGACTCCCTTGGTTGCAGTTGATTGGGCAGGATTCATGGCTTCCTTCTGGGTTTGGCCCAAGTTGGACCAAAGCCCAATGACTCTTGAGTCAGAAAAAGTCCATTGGCCATAAGGAGCTTCAGTGGACTCCTGTATAGAGAAAGGTCCCAAAAGCCTCACACGCCTAGCAAAACCATTACTAAACTGGGTTTGAAAGGCCTCCAAGCTTCATCCAAAGCCAAACTCCCCATATTGAGAATCAGAATTTTTTAATGAGCTTCCTCTCCTTGGTTGCAGTTGATTGGGCAGGATTGATCGCTTCCTTCTGGTTTGGCCCAAGTTGGGACCAAAGCTGCGCTCCTCTCTACTGCTCAGTCGAGAAGACAAACCCTTTCTTACGGAGCTTGACAGCTGACTCCTTTGTTTGAAGTTGATTGGGCAGGATTGGCGCTTCCTTCTGGATTTGGCCCTTTTTGGGACCAAAGCTGAGCTGATGTTTCTCTTTATTGTGAAGCAAAGGAAGGAAAGTGTTAAATTTTGCACCACTGTAAAACGCTGGCTGAACCACCAGCGGGTTTAAAGATGTTTCACCACCCTCTGTCCTCCGCTAGGCATCTCCCTTTCTTACGAAACCCAGTTCCCCCTTTTATTTGTCAGCTAGGCCGACAGTGCAGTGATTGGTTGTCAAGGGTGACACAGACCTCCTTGTAGATTCTCGCGATCACAAGAATAGTTCCCACCATCTTTGCTTCCCATGACCTCTATAACTGTCTGCCTGCTACACACAGACATGAATCTTGTTTGTTCCTTGTGGAAAAAAAAAAAGCTAGCGCACAGGAGGCGGGGCCCCTTCCATTATGAAGGTTGGATGAAACCTCCTCCTCGAAACCTTTCTCTCCCTTTAGGGCATCGAGCTGAATATCAAATTATGAAAGTCAAAAACTTCAAAGCTGCTGTCTGCGGTATGGAGGCCTCGTTGGGCTTCTCCAAGAGTTTGACATGAAACGTGGAGGCTGCGGGCAGACGCTTCAAATTCAGTTTTTTTTAACCCTGGATGGGACTCCCTTAGTGCTTGCATTTTGAATTTTTTGTATAGGAAATTTCTTGCTTTTTTTGATTTTTATATTTATATATATATATATATATATATGTGTGTATATATATATATATATATATATATATATATATATATATATAAAATTTAGGCCAGAGCAGTGGGAAGATGAAATGAAATTGTTGTCGGCAGGGCTTTTTTTTCTCAGACAATAGGTACAGGTACTCCACCCTTCCAAGTCACCCTTGTCTCCACCCCCTACCCACCTCCGTTCACCTTTTCATGGTTCCATCCTCTACCCACCTCCCAACATTTCCTCTTTAGATAATACAGAACCAAGCTGTGTAATTGTTATGGAGTTTAATGATGCCAAGAAGAGCAGTAAAGTAGATCCCCTGCAGCCAGCAATAATAGATCCCCCCAGCAACAATAGATCCTCCACCCCCTACAACGACAAATCCTGCAGCAACAATAGACCCCTCCCACAGCAACAATAGATTACTGAGCAAAAATAGATCTCTCCAACAATAGACCCTACAGCAAAATACCCATTCAGCATCAATAGATCCACCCAGCAACATTATATCTCCCAGCAGCCAGCATCAATAGACTCCTCCCTCAACAGTGGATCCCTCCAAGCAACAATCGACCTCTGAGCACCATAAAACCGACCCCCATCTACAATAGATCTCCCAGCAGCTAGCGTCAATAGACCATTACATACTTTCAGTACAGGAGGTGCCAGAACTTCGTTCCCCGATGTTCCTGCTAAAAAAAAATAAAACCTGGTTGTCGGATTTGTTCACCTTTTGCTAGCTTTTAAAGTGTGACTTTTGAAAAATACTCAGTTGTTGGTAACTATTTGCTGTCTGTGAAATGCAGCGCGTTCCATGTAGCTAGAGCTCCTGCCCTGTCTACGGAATGCAGAATTATCCAGGCAGCTAGAGCTTCTGCCCTGTCTATAGAATGCTGATTAATCCATGTCTATAGAATGCTGATATAGCTGCAGCTGCCCTGTCTATAGAATGCTGATTAATCCATGCAGCTATAGCTCCTGCCCTGTCTACGGAATGCTGAATTATCCATGCAGCTAGAGCTCCTGCCCTGTCTATAGAATGCTGATTAATCCATGCAGCTATAGCTCCTGCCCTGTCTATAGAATGCTGATTAATCCATGCAGCTATAGCTCCTGCCCTGTCTATAGAATGCTGATTAATCCATGCAGCTATAGCTCCTGCCCTGTCTACGGAATGCTGAATTATCCATGCAGCTATAGCTCCTGCCCTGTCTTCGGAATGCTGAATAATCCATGCAGCTAGAGCTCCTGCCCTGTCTACGGAATAGTGAATAATCCATGCAGCTATAGCTCCTGCCCTGTCTTCGGAATAGTGAATAATCCATGCAGCTATAGCTCCTGCCCTGTCTACGGAATAGTGAATAATCCATGCAGCTATAGCTCCTGCCCTGTCTAAGCAATGCTGATCAATCAATGCAGCTATAGCTCCTGCCCCGTCTATAGGATATTGATTAATCCATGCAGGTATAGCTCCTCCACTGTCTATGGAATTCTTACCATCTTTCGAAGCTATAACTACCTGCACACTCTACAGAATGCCAGTCATTTCATGCAGCTGTAATTACTGCATTGTCTGAGCATTTCATGCAGCTATAGCTCCTCTACTGTCAATTCAGATGGCAGTCATTTCATGCAACTATAGCTCCTGCACTGTCTATGGAATGCTCAACCATGCTGTGCAGCTCTAACTCCTGCACTGTTTACACAATGCTGAGCATTTCATGCAGCTATAGCTTCAGGGCTGGAACTAGCCTGTCCCGATGTGAAGGTAAAGTAAAAAAAATGTCTAGGGGGCAGAAGACAGGGGGTCGCTGCCGAAGGGGGGGGGGGGGGGGGGGGCAAAGGACAGGGGGTCACTGCTCCTTCTATTATCCCTGTGCGGCACATGGCACAGGCAGTAGAGCACCTCTTCCCACAAAAATGAGATCATAAGTGAGATCAGGCCGTGTAGTGTCGGTCAAGGCCGGCGTAGTGTCGGTCAAGGCCGGCGTAGTGTCGGTCAAGGCCGGCGTAGTGTCGGTCAAGGCCGGCGTAGTGTCGGTCAAGGCCGGCGTAGTGTCGTCAAGGCCGGCGTAGTGTCGGTCAAGGCCGGCGTAGTGTCGGTCAAGGCCGGCGTAGTGTCGGTCAAGGCCGGTCAAGGCCGCGTAGTGTCAATTTAGGGCAGCATAGGGGCAGATAGGGTTGGCTTTGGGGAAGGGCCATTTCTAAAATCTGGAGGGGCATAGCCCACCCCAGCACCCCCCTAGATCTGGCCATGTTTAGCTTCTGCACTGTCAATGACAGGCCAAACCTTCCATGTATTTCATGCATAGTATAGCTCCTGCTGGGCAACTCCCAACTGGACACTGTGAATACTTCAGGAGTTTCTTCTCCTGCTAAAAGCTCTTTGAGTTCCCAAGTCTACACATCTGCTTTGGCCTTTATGAAAGGTTCCCACTCTTCCAGTTAGATTTTTTTTTTTTCCATTAATTTCAGAATGGGTAACATGCAACCACAAAAGTAATGGCGCCCTAAAGTAGGCCAGGACACGCAAAACTTCACTGTGGATAAGAACAGTCAGCAACTCTGATGTGGAAATATCACCACTGTAGTCTCTTATAGAAGCCAATGGGTGACTCAACCTACCGTACTCCACCTTGGGTGCCTCAACTTTTCTCCTTTTCCTATATGTCCTGTATTTACTATAATATTTATTTAATCTCATCACTTCATGTTCTTTTTTTTTTTTTTTTTTTTTTTTTTCTCCTCTAGAAAATTCTACTAACAACTCCACAGGGCAGTCTCGGGCAGTAATAGCTGCAGCCGCCAGGAGGAGGGACAACAGTCACAACGAGTATTACTATGAAGAGGCGGAGCACGAGCGGAGAGTGCGTAAGCGGAAAGCGAGGTATGTCTACTATGAATCCGCGATCTCTGGGAGCACAGGTCTTATCCCCATTGTTGGCAATACAGGAAACCGATTGGGAGTTCGAACATTTGCTTTAGAAGATACGGAGACTTAAAATATCTGTTGCTTCGCTTATAAATGTAGGGGGGTGGGGCTTAGTGCTGCAAGAAGGTGTGTGTAAGTCTTGACTTGGACAGTGAAGTCAAGGCCCAATGTACAGCCTTCGGAGTAGGAACCATAGAGACTTGGGGATCTACACAAGGGCAGTGACACGTGATGGGGGGGTTTGCCCAAGAACTAAAATGATAAAGGGTAATTCACATCAACCCTTCCAACCACTACATATTCTTCCAGTAGCAACCTCAGGTCAACGCGCCATGCCCTTCTATCGAATGTGCTGTGACTTGGGGCAGGTCTTCTCTTTGTTCCTCTGGGTATCAACAGAGCATGGAGTCAAGGTAGTCCGTATGCTTTGCACAAGGTCACTTTTATAGGCTTGAAACCTTGACTCCAGTGTGTCCTCCAATATGGCTGTCCAGGGCAGGTAGGTGAAAAGTTTCTGCACTCCTCTAAGCAATGATGAAAGGTTTTCAGTGCTTTACGCCAAGTATGTTCATTCGGGTTTTTATGCGTTTTACGGGTTTTTATGAGTGGGGAGCGTGTGCGGTGTAAGCCCCTTCACACATCTCTGAATATAAAAAATGATTATCCCGTATCCCTTAATCATTGTTGTTAATTCTCTCTTCTCTCCCTCCGCGTAACGAAAAGATGTCACTGCATTTCTACGGCCGTCCCAACAATTCCAGGACTTGCGCGGGCCTGTGGGAGAAAACTGTCATCATCCTCCTGTTAGCGATAATCCCGGGGTAGATAAATGTCACTCTCACTTACAATAATAGCCGACGCCAACAACAAAAATTGAGCAAATCTTTCATCGGGTTCTTTGGTGTGTTTTTTTTGGTATAGTAAACAGCGCCTGTTGTACTTTGCGTAAATTAAAATTAGTTGAAAGAATGGAAGGTCACCCGGTGCGCTCAAAGACTTGGTGGAGGCAAGCCCATGTGATCGCAGCGCCATGCAGTTTCCCCTTGTAAAGATGTAGACTCCTATTACTGTAACCTCTTGTCATTCAACTGCCAAATCCCAGAACTTTAGAGCAGTGGGGTGGGTCTTGGTGTAGGAGTGGCAAAATCTTGACTTTGGTAATTAAGTCAAAGCCCTGTATACAGTCTTGACCTACAAGTCAAGGGGTTTCTAAAAAGACACTGAGATTAAAGACGTACCCAGGTCCTTGCCAACACCATAAGGTGCCAGATCTTCAGACAGCCCCATACACGGTCTTGGCCTATGATGCGAGGAGGTGTTCTGTAGGGACACATGGTGTTGGCAAGGACCAGCATAGGCCTTCAAAACAATCTGTGTCCCTACAGAACACCCCCTTGCGTCATAGGTCAAGGCTGTGTATGGGGCTGTCTGAAGATTTGTGCACCTTATCACTTTATGGTGTTAAGGACAAGCTTGGGCCTTCAAAACAATCCATGTCCCTACAGAACACACCCTTGCATCATAGGTCAAGGCCGTGTATAGGGCTGTCTGAAGATTTGGCACCTTATGGTGTTAAGGACCAGCATAGGCCTTCAAAACAATCTGTGTCCCTACAGAACACCCCCCTTTGTCATAGGTCAAGGCCGTGTATGGGGCTGTCTGAAGATTTGGCACCTTTATGTTGTTGACAAGGACCAGCATAGGCCTTCAAAACAATCTGTGTCCCTACAGATACACCCCCTGTGACCTATGATGCAAGGAGGTGTTGGGGCTGTGAAGAGGGCACATGTTATGTTGACAAGGACCAGCATAGGCCTTCAAAAACAATCTGTGTCCCAAGGAAATTTTACAGCCCCAGAACACCCCCTTACATATAGGTCAAGGCCGTGTATGGGGCTGTCTGAAGATTTGGCACCTTATGGTGTTGACTAGGACCAGCATAGACCTTCAAAACAATATAAGGTGCCAAATTTTCAGACAGCCCCATACACGACCTTGACCTATGATGCAAGGGGGTGTTCTGTAGGGGCTCAGATTGTTGTGAAGGCCTATACTGGTCCTTGTTAACACCATAAGGTACCAGGTCTTTAGCAAGTCCCATATACAGCCTTGACCTGGGATCCATGGTGGTTCTTTTGGAAGACTGAGATTGTTTTGAGTACCTGCATAGGTCCTTGCCAGCACCATAAGGTACCAGGTCTTTAGCAAGCCCCATATACAGTCTTGGCCTATAATCCAAAAGGGGTTCTTCAGGGATGCGTTTTTTGAGTACCTAAACAGGTTGGGCAACACCATAAGGTACCAGGTCTTTAGCAAGCCCCATATACAGCCTTGAACAGGGGTGACTCTTAGAACACTGGATGCGTTTTTTGAGGACCCAACAGGTCCTTGCCAGCACCATAAGGCCAAGTCTTTAGCATGCACCGTATACAACCTTGACCTGGGATCCATGGTGACTCATTTAGAACACAGATTGTTTTGAGGACTTGCACAAGTTCTTGCCAACACCATAAGGTGCTAGATCTCTAGCAAGCCCCATATACAGCCTTGGCCTATAATCCAAAAGGGGTTCTTTAGGGACGAGTTTTTTGAAGACCTAAACAGGTCCTTGCCAACACCATGAGGTGCCAGGTCTTTAGCATGCCTCCTTTTCACCCTTGACCTGGGATCCAAGGTGGTTCTAAAGGAGAACCAAAATTGTTTTTGAAGACTTAAACAGGTTATGGTCAACGCCAGAAGGTGCCAGATCCTTAGCAAACCTCATATACAGTCTAGACCTATGAGCCAAGGGGGTTCTATAGGAACACAGATTGTTTTGCCAGGCCCTTGCCAACACCATGTGGTGCCAGATCTTTAGAACTGTTGCCTCTTACTAGGATATTTTATGGTCTAACAGCTGAAAGTCTAGTCTTATGAAGTCCTTGGCTGTTGCTTTTTTTTTACTGGATACTTCAATTGCTCACTGTTTTCTAAATTAGCTGATGTTGTCCTCCTAGGTTGGTGGTAGCTGTGGAAGAGGCCTTCACCCACATCAAACGTCTCCAAGAAGAAGACCAGAAAAACCCACGTGAGATCATGGATCCCCGAGAGGCTGCCCAGGCTATCTTCGCTTCCATGGCCAGAGCCATGCAGAAATACCTGCGCACGACGAAACAGCAACCATACCACACGATGGAGAGCATTCTCCAAACACCTGGAGTTCTGCATCACTCATGATATGACACCAAAGGTTGGTGGAGATTATTTCTTCATTATGATGCTAGTAAAATGTTACTGTTTTAATACCCTATGTGTCGGAGTGCCATTGTGCTGTTACCAGGAGTATCACGGCACCATTTTGCTGGAACCACGGACTATCAGGGGAGTCTTCACTAGGACCCTCAACCGCCAAGGTGTCATTGTTCTAGGCCCCTGAAGTGTCAGGATGTCATTGTGTTGTCCTTTCCAAATGTTGGGGTGCCATTGTGCTTTCACCCAAAGTGTCAACATTTTGGGGACCCCCAAGCATCATGGTGTCATTGTTTTTGGACCCTCAGGTTTTATTGTCCCAGGGATTACTGGGTGCCAGGGTTCCGTTGTCAGGGTGCATTTGTCCTGGGGTTGTCAGGGTGTCATTACCCCGGGGACCCCCAGGAGTCAAGGAGCCATTTTACTTTTAGTTGCCCTATGAATCCTGTTTTATTTAGCATCTGTTTATATATTTTTCTGTTTATAGCCGCTGTAGTTCTAGATGGCTGTTGCCGTTTGGTTTCCAAATCGGGTCCAAAACTAGCATCTCGCGTAACCAGATACCGCGCTGTTTATTTGTGACGGGGCCTGTGAAACGTTTCCAACAGAGGTGCTAATCCCATGTAGGGTGACTTGTTAAACTGTGGTTTACACCCAGTCCCGGTTCAGCAGTAAATTTTCCGCTTGTAATATGATATGCAGGTTTTTGTTGGGGTTTTTTTTTTTTTTTTTTGTTCACAGTTTTACAATAAAAAATCACAAGTCTGCCACCTAGTGCGTGCTAGGTATATTGCAGCTAGAGGCCGCCTTCAGCTCCTGCCCACAGCGCTGGGGTATCGGTTTCACTTAACCAGCCGTTACTGTACCTTGTGCTCGCAGGCCTTGAAATATTTATGCCGCTTATTTATATTTAATTGCCGCTTCTCTGCCATGGCTTTGTCCTGGGATGAGCAGATGTGTCGCATCGCACCCCCCGAAGCCTTTAATGTACGACCGGGAGCGGCACGGAGGCCTTCTTAATGGGTCATTGTGACGATCGTAAATGCTCCTTTTGTGTGGCAACAGACTGCTGATTGCCAAATTACTGATATTCCTCTCTTTGGAATCGGCTCCAGCTTTAACTCTTGTTTGGCGCTTTTTTTTTTTTTTTCTTTTGGCGCTGCATAGAAAACAAAAAATATATCCAGTGTTGTGTATGAAAATGTACAGCGGGGTAGGTACTACAACAGGGGCAACACTGCTATTAACAGGTCCTTTGCGAATTGATCCCTAAGTGTGCGTCTTATCGTGAGCATTAAAGAGCATTGCTCGTCTTTTTTTTATTTTTTTTGTACAAAGGTGTCTTGTTTTGACATTTTCATTTTGTTTCACGGGTGGAATTTTGTGTTTTTACATTGTGTAAATTTTTTTTTTTTTTTTTTTTGCTGTTGTAAAAAGGTGGGGTTTTTTTTACATTTTAGTTCATGGGTGAATTTTTTTTTTTTTTTTAAATACATTTTTGTTTTATATTATAAAGTTTTTTTTTCCGTTTTTTTTTTTCTTTGCTTTTTTTGCTTTTGTAAAAAGGTTTTTTTGTTTTTGCCATTTACATTTTATTGCATGGGGGTTATGTGTGTGGTTTTTTTTACATTTCTGTTTTTGTGAGTAAAGGTTTTGTTTTCTTTCTTTGCTGTTTTAAAAAGGTGTTTTTCATTTTATTGCATGGGCTAGGTGTGTGTGTGTGTGCGTGTGTGTGCGTGCGTGCGTGTGCATGCGTGTGTGTGTGTTTTTTACATTTTTTGTTTTTGTGAGTAAGGGTTTTTTTTTTTTTTTTTTTTTTTTTTTTTGCTGTTGTAAAAAGGTGTGTTTTTTTTTTTTCATTTTATTGCATGGGCTAGGCGTGTGTGTGTGTGTTTTTACATTTTTTGTTTTTGTAAGGTTTTTTTTTTTTCTGTTTTCTTTTTTTGCTGTTGTAAAAAGGTGGGGTTTTTTTTACATTTTAGTTCATGGGTGTGATATTTTTTTTTTTTTTTTTTTAAATACATTTTTGTTTTATATTATTTTTTTTTTTTCTGTTTTATATTTTTTTTTTCTTTGCTTTCTTTGCTTTTGTAAAAAGGTTTTTTTTGTTTTTTTCCATTTACATTTTATTGCATGGGTTACGTGTGTGTGGTTTTTTTACATTTCTGTTTTTGTGAGTAAAGGTTTTGTTTTCTTTCTTTGCTGTTGTAAAAAGGTGTTTTTCATTTTATTGCATGGGCTGTGTGTGTGTGTGTGTGTGTGTGTGTGTGTGTGTGTGTGTGTGTGTTTTTACATTTTTTGTGAGTAAGGGTTTTTTTTTTTTTTGTTTTTTTTTTTTTTGCTGTTGTAAAAAGGTGTTTTTCATTTTATTGCACAGGCTAGGTGTGTGTGTTTTTTACATTTTTTGTGAGTAGGGTTTTTTTTTTTTTTTTTCTGTTGTAAAAAGGTGTTTTTCATTTTATTGCATGGGCTAGGCGTGTGTGTGTGTGTTTTACATTTTTTGTTTTTGTAAGGGTTTTTTTTTTTCTGTTTTCTTTTTTTACTGTTGTAAAAAAGGGGGTTTTGTGTTTTTTTCATTTTATTGCATGGGTTTCGTGTGTGTGTGTGTGTGTTCTTTTGCATTTTTTTTGTTTTTTGTGAGTAAAGGTTTTGTTTTTCTGTTTTCTTTTTTTGCTGTTGTAAAAAGGTGTCTTGTTTTTTCCATTTTCATTTGATTTCATGGGTGAAGTTGTGTTGTGTTTTTTTTTTTTTTTTTGTTTTTTTTTTGTTTTTTTTACAACTGTAAAATTTCTTTAGTCCACTCTCTATTTTTTTTTTGCTATTTTTATTTTATACTTTGTTAATTTTTGCTAATACTGTCTATATACAAATAGATTTACCATATTTCTTACAATTTAATCCAATCACATAAATTGACTGGATGACGAGAGTAATCATTTATTCCAACACCTCCAATCTCTTTAAATGTTAAAATAAATTGTGTACGGTTAGCATATATTTATGATTGTCTAGATCGTATTCATGCAGACTTGTACCATTATTTAAGGGCCACTTTAAAAAAAAAAAACAAAAAAAAAAAAACAAACTCAAACCGCATGCAGAAACTTAATTCATGTAAATAAAGTATATCTATATAATATATACATACATACAATGAGGAACAGAAGTATTTGAACCCCCTGCGATTCTGCAAGTTCTCCCACTTCTCCATCATGGAGGGGTCTGACATTCACATTGTAGGTCAGGGGTGGGCAAACTTTTTGACTTGAGGGCCGCAATGGGTTCATATATTGGACCCGGGGGCCGGACCAAGAGTAGATGAATGATGTATATGTGTCATCCATAGTAAGTATAGTAATATTCCCCCATAGTAAGCATAGTAATTAATCCCCCATAGTAATTAATCCCCCATATAGTAATTCATCCCCCATATAGTAATTCATCCCCCATATAGTAATTCATCCCCCATATAGTAATTCGTCCCCCATATAGTAATTCGTCCCCCATATAGTAATTCGTCCCCCATAGTAATTCATCCCCCCTATAGTAATTCATCCCCCATAGTAATTCATCCCCCATATAGTAATTCATCCCCCATAGTAATTCATCCCCCACATAGTAATTCATCCCCCACATAGTAATTCATCCCCCATATTAATTCATCCCCCATATTAATTCATCCCCCATATAGTAATTCATCCTCCATATAGTAATTCATTCCCCATATAGTAAGTCCCCCATATAGTAATTCATTCCCCATATAGTAAGTCCTCCATATAGTAATTAATTCCCCATATAGTAAGTCCCCCCCTATAGTAATTCATCCCCCATATAGTAAGTCCCCCATATAGTAATTCATTCCCCATATAGTAAGTCCCCCCTATAGTAATTCATCCCCCATATAGTAAGTCCCCCATATAGTAAGTCCCCCCCCCTGTGTCAATTCACTTACCTTTGGTCCGCGCGTTCCTCTCGTATTCCCGCGCCGTTCTGGTCTTCAGGGAGGACTGTGAGAGGAGTTCGTCACGCTGCCCCGCCTACATCCTGGCTGCCCCGCCTACATCCTGACAGCTGCAGAGTCCTGACGTCCGAGAGGAGGGAGGGGGGCGGCCATCCGAGAGGGGGGGCGGCCATCCGAGAGGAGAGGAGGGAGGGGAGCGGGCGCCCGGCACACAGGAGAGCCGCATCTAAATTTGTAAAGAGCCGCGGCTTGCCGACCACTGGCCTTGCGGGAGCCTAGCTCCGCGGGCCGGATTAAAAGGTCCGCCGGGCCGTATACGGCCCGCGGGCTGTAGTTTGCCCATTGCTGTTGTAGGTGCATTCCCACTCTAAGAGACAGAATTAAAAAAAAAAACAATTCAGGAGATCACATTGTATGATTTTTTAAACAATTTATTTGTCTTGCACTGCTGAACATAAGTATTTGAACACCTAAGAAACAGCAAGAATTCTGGCTCTCAAAGACCTGTTACTGCGCCTTTAACAAGTCCACCTCTACTCCACTCATTCATCTCACTTAGTAGCACCTGTCTGAGCTCTTTAAAGACACCTGTCCACCCCACAGTCAGTCAGACGCCAACTACTACCATGGGCAAGACCAAAGAGCTGTCAAAAGACACCAGAGACAAAATTGTGGACCTCCACAAGGCTGGAAAGCGCTACGGGGCAATTGCCAAGCAGCTTGGTGAAAATAGATCAACTGTTGGAGCAATTGTTAGAAAATGGAAGAGGCTAAAGACGACTGTCAGTCTCCCTCGGACTGGGGCTCCATGCAAGATGTCACCTCGTGGGGTATCACTGATGATATGAAAGGTGAGGAATCAGCCCAGAACTACAAGGGAGGAGCTGGTCAATGACATGAAGAGAGCTGGGACCACAGTTTCAAAGGTCACTGTCGGTAGAACACTACGCCGTCATGGTTTCCAATCATGCATTGCACGGAAGGTTCCCCTGCTCCAGTCATCACATGTCCAGGCCCGTCTGAAGGTTCCCCTGCTCAAGTCATCACATGTCCAGGCCCGTCTGAAGGTTCCCCTGCTCAAGTCATCACATGTCCAGGCCCGTCTGAAGTTTGCCAATGACCATCTGGATGATCCAGAGGAGGCATGGGAGAAAGTCATGTGGTCAGATGAGACCAAAGTAGAACTTTTTGCTCTAAACTTCACTCGTCGTGTTTGGAAGAAAAAGAAGGATGAGTTGCATCCCAAGATCACCATCCCTACTGTGAAGCATGGGGGTGGTAACATCATGCTTTGGGGGTGCTTTTCTGTGAAGGGGACAGGACGACTGCACTGTATTAAGGAGAGGATGAATGGGGCCATTTATTGTGAGATTTTGAGCAACAACCTCCTTCCCTCAGTCAGAGCATTGGAGATGGGTCGTGGCTGGGTCTTCCAACATGACAACGACCCGAAGCACACAGCCAGGAGAACCAAGGAGTGGCTCCATAAGAAGCATATCAAGATTCTGGAGTGGCCTAGCCAGTCTCCAGACCTAAATCCAACAGAACATCTTTGGAGGGAGCTGAAACTCCGTGTTGCTCAGCGACAGCCCCGAAACCTGACAGATCTACAGGAGATCTGTGTGGAGGAGTCGGCCAAAATCCCTGTTGCAGTGCAAACCTGGTCAGGAACTACAGGAAACGTGCTCACTGCGAGACAAATACATTCTTTACAAATCATACAATGTGATTTCCTGAATTGTTTTTTTAAATTCTGTCTCAGAGTGGGAATGCACCTACAATGTGAATGTCAGACCCCACCATGATGGAGAAGTGGGTGAACTTGCAAAATCGCAGGGGGTTCAAATACTTCTGTTCCTCACTGTATATGTACTTTAAAAAAAAAAAAAAAAAACCTCAAACCGCATGCAGGAACTTACTTTATGTAAATAAACTATTATATATATATATGTATGTATTGAGATGCATTCCTGCTACTCACGTCTTTTATTTTTTTTTGGTTACCCCTGCAGGCCTTTCTTGAGCGGTATTTGGGCCCCGGCCCCACCATCCAGTATCACAAAGACCGCTGGCTAGCCAAGCAGTGGACATTGGTCAGCGAGGAACCCGTAACCAACGGATTGAAAGATGGCGTTGTGTTCGTCTTGAAGAGGCAAGACTTCAGCTTGGTAGTCAGCACCAAAAAGATCCCTTTCTTCAAGCTCTCAGAGGAATTCGTGGACCCCAAATCTCATAAATTCGTGATGAGGCTTCAGTCGGAGACTTCCGTTTGAAGCCCTTGGACCTTCATACACACAGAAGGGATACAAAGTCAAGGTGTACATGGTTGTCCATCTTTTCTTCTTCCTCGGTGGCTTTTTCTTTTTTTTTTTTTTTTTTTTTTTTTTTTTGGTTTGTGCTGTTTGACCTATGGCAAAATCAACATGACTTTTTTTTTTTGGTGTGCACCAAACCTCAACGATTGTTTCTGTTCGAACGTCCATTATTCACAAACAATTTTTTTTTTTTTTGACTGAAGACCCATCAAAACTTCCATTTTTGCTAAAAAAAAAAAAAAAAAAAAAAAAAAAGAAAAAAAAAGAATCCATTCTTCCAGTGATCGGGGCACTTATTGACTCTTCAGAGCTTTCGGTTCCTTTGGTTCCCACCACCTCAGCAATAATTAAGATCAACAACTCTTCGCATCGGCTGAGACTTAGAACATGGACCACGTTTTGAGTGCTTCAGGAGGACCTTCAACCATTTACACCAGCCGAGGCCGTAACAGATTCATGTTTGGTGCCAAATTTAAGGGCTATCAGCTGAGGCTTTTTTTTTTTTTCTACTCTCCATCCCTGGTGCTTTCCCGTCTTTTAACTGTGAGGGGGGGAAAAAAAAGTGAACATTTTTGAAGCTTCAGCTCAAGAGCTTCTCCAACACCAGACAAGAAAAAAAAAAAAGTGGCTTAATTCATAAAAGGTCCCACCAACTGTCGTATTTGCCAACCTGGCTTGGGTGGGCGAGGAATTCTCATAGACTGAAAGGTTTTGTATGTTCAGACAGTTCTCAGAAAACCACTAAACTGTGGCGCTGTCCTTTTTTTTTTTTTTTTTTTTTGTTTAAAAAATTTGTACAAATCTGTAACTTTAATTCTGTAAATGTCCATCCCTGAGGATTTTAACTTTTTTTTTTTTTAAATTTGGAGAAATATATTGCCTTTTTTTTTTTTTTTTTAGTTGGGGGGGGAGTGGTCTGAATTCACTTGTAGAGTACACCATAAACCTGTCAAGGTTTTTATTTGAGGGCGAAAAAAAAAAAAAAAAGTTCGCTTCGATTGTATGAACGATTTTTTTTTCCGATGGTGGCAAACGGGAAATTTCAGACTGTTACATTCCAATAATGTATTAATACGTCAACTAAGTGCACTAATTTCTCACATCATCTCGTTTACCGCCTTAGTCCGTAGACCCCCAAAGTTTGCTGGCCGGGTGACGTTATGATCATTTCGGGTGTGTCAGTGTTGAAGTTCCTTTTTCTTTTTTTTTTTTTTTTTTTTTTTTTGTGTGCGTCAGTGTCGCTTCAGAAGTACAAGATAAGAACACGGTCACCCAATCGTAATCGTCTTTTAAAAAAAAATTTACTTCAACCAACAACTACTATTTTGAGAAGGTTTTGTCTACAGGAAAAGTGTGGTGTTTGTGAACACATTTTATGTATTTTTAAAAAATTGTTATTTTAATTTGGGTTTTTTTTTGTTTTGTTTTTTTAATTTTGTTTTTTTTTTTGTTTTTTTTTTTTTTTTGTTTTTTTGTTTTTTTGTTTTTGTTTTTTTTTTTTTGTTTTTCAGGTCAACTTTTTCATATTTTTTTTTTTTTATTTCTCATTGTAATGTCTCACTTTTAGTATAAAAAAAAAGAAAGAAAAGTTGACATTTCTAGGATCCCACTACTGAAGGACTTTAAAAGAACAATAAAAAAAAAAAATAAAGTTGTTTTTACACTACCTAACCCAATTTTTGGTCGTTGGTTTGGCAAATTGGTCTTTTTTTTTTTTCTTTTTTTTTTTTTTTTTTTTTTTTTTTATGAGCTAGACCTCTTTGAAAAATTGGTGACGGATGAATGTAAAAAAAATTATCATTTATCAAATGTTTTTTTTTAATATGTGAAACCTTCTGAAATCTTACTAGTTCTGGTGCAAAAATGCCAACTGCTGTTGCTGAGTTGAGTCGTACCCCAAGGCAATGGAAATAATTCTTCAGAATGTGTGTGTGTTATCTGAGAGGGCCGTTCAAGTCAAACCGGGACTTTTGAGTTTATATAATAAAAGAACAAATTTTAAGAAGTGGAAGCTGCATTTATTTTTTTACATACTCCCCTGCTACATTTCTACACTTATCCCAGAATTGCAAAAATTCCTGGAAAGCTTCGGCATAGACTTGTCAGTATGCCTGAACCATCCTAGGATGTTCATGAATGGTTGTGTTGACCGTTCCCACAGAAAGATCTCACCAGGTTTAGGTCGATTATATCCAGGATCAGGCGTTGCACGAGTTGAATGTTCACAGGAATGACTGCAGTGGGCTGGGAACCGCCACGGTCGGGATGTCACTGACGAACGTACCGCCATCTTTGATCATTCAAAGGTCCTACTGCAGCTGAGCGTCTCCTCACCGTACTGCGCTTGAAGTCTTCTGTAGATATCGGCGGGTTTTGCGTCTTCCTTCACAAGAAACGTCATCACCACACGCTGTCCCATACACGCACCAACACGGTTGTCTGCCTTCTTAACGGTCTCTGGACTAGCCCCTGACATGTGCTCCACCTATCAGTGATTGGACACACTGGCCACTTACTACTGCGTGTAGTGCCGCCACGCTAGCATCCCTTTTGATGCCTGGAAAATGAAAAGTCCCGGTTTGACTTGAGCGCCCCTCATATGTGGAGAGATTTCTGGTTGTTTCGAGAGGATTTCTGGTTGCTACCTGTGAAAAACCCTCAATTCCATTAGACACTTTGTAGGGTGTCATCAACCCAGCTTGAGAGATTTCTGGTTGGTTTAGAGTAAGTTAGAACCTAATCAGGTTGTGGTTGCTACCTGTGAAAACCCTTACTTCCATACTAAAACCCTCATACTTCCAGATTTCTGGTTTTGGGAACACCTTGTTGTCATAGGGTGTCATCTCACAAAGTTTCATTGATCCAGCTTGAGATATTTCTAGGGTTCAACCCAGCTTGAGAGTTTCGGTTGGTTTAGAGTAAGGGTAAGAACCTAATCAGGGGTTGTGGTTGCTACCTGTGAAAACCCTCACTTCCACTTCCACCTTCTTTAAAGGGGACCAAGAATCCTAGTGACTCATAGGGTTTGGTATCATCAACCCAGCTTGAGAGATTTTTGGTTGGTTTCGAGTAGGGAAGGGTAAGAACCTAATCAGGTTGTGGTTACAACCTGTAAAAACCCTCACTTCCATCCTTGTGACATCTTGACTCATAGGGTGTCATTGACCAAGCTGAGAGATTTTTGGTTGGTTTATATTAGGCAAGGGCAAAAACCCCAATCAGGTTTTGGTTACTTGCTGTTTAAAACCCTCACTTTCATCCTACTGAAACCTTCCTTGACTCATAGGGTGTCATTAACCCAAGAATCCCAATACTTCTTCTTCTAAAAGGTTCTTTCATTGCTGCCCCATTGGACTTTATTCTTTCATTAAATGTCCCTCACTAATGCTGTCAGGAAGTCCAAAAATAGGGGGGAAAAAATCTTATGGGTCATAATTGTGGTTGTTTTTAATTATCCAGTTTTATCCAACACAGCCATTTTTTACCAGGGTTCCGTGGAGCCCTGGGGTTCCTCCAGAGCTTTCTAGGTGTTCCGTGAACTGCTTGACCTCTCATCAGATGGTGCCTACATAGTCCTCGGGTCAATGTCCTCGAGCCATCTACATGAACCCAATGATCTTTTTTTGCTGTCTCCAATGGTGGCCTTCTGACCAGTAGCTATAAAATGAGGGACACCCCCCCCCCCCCCCCCAAATGACACAACAATGAATTGGGTTTCGCTAGGGGTCCCCGAGACCTGAAAATTATTTCAAGGGTTCCTCTGCAATAAAAACATTGAGAGAGGCCGATCTAACGGTTCAAAACATGTGACCCCAAGACTTTGTCCAAAGTCTTGGTCACAATAAATAAAATGGCCTTATTTTTTGAAATTTTTTTTGCATTTTTAAAATCTTTTTAAAGCCGATTTCCAAATATACAATTTTTTTAATAGATCAATTTTCCTAAACTGGCCAATATTTCTGTGATCCTATTTTTTGGGTCCAAGTGAGATGCAGCAGTTGCATTGACGACCTCAAAAAAAATTGTCAATTGTTACCTCAACATTTCCGTAAGCCGTGTCCTTTAAATCTAATCGGTTTTCGGTTCCAGACAAGGTTTTGTTTTCTAAAAGTTTTTTCACAAAAATAAAATAAGTTTTTTATAAAGTGAAGGGTCTCCAAACATTCTAGGCAAAGGACCAGATAAGGATCCTTCACATTTGGGGGGGGAGGACTGTGGCCAGTAGGAAGTAGAAGATGAACCGGCTTCGGAGGAATTGAACAATCCCTCAGGCTTGGTTGTCAGTGGAGTAAGAAGTTGTCAGTGGTATTGGTGGCAATCGTTGGTATGGAGGAATGGTGCCTTATAGTCTGTGCCAGTGGGAGGAATAGTGCCCGTCATTGGTGTCGGTGGGAGGAATGGTGCCTCGGTCATTAGTGTCGGTGGGAGGAATGGTGCCCGTCATTGGTGTGGTGGGAGGAATGGTGCCCGTCATGGTGGCCTCATGTTCGGTGGGAGGAATGGTGCCCCAACATTGGTGTTGGTGGGAGGAATGGTGCCCCGTCATTGGTGTCGGTGGGAGGAATAATGCCCGTCATTGGTGTCGGTGGGAGGAATGGTGCCCATCATTGGTGCTAGTGGGAGGAATAGTGCCCTATGGTGCCATGGGAGGAATATGCCTCCGTCAGTGGGAGGAGTAGTGTCCCATCATTGGTGCCAGGAGGAATAGTGCCCATCATTGGTGCCAGTGGGAGGAATAGTGCCTAATATTGGTGTCAGTGGGAGGAATAGTGCCCCATCATTGGTGTCAGTGGGAGGAATAGTGCCCCATCATTGGTGCCAGTGGGAGGAATAGTGCCTCATCATTGGTGCCAGTGGGAGGGAGGGTGGGTGTTCATTATTGGTATCCGTAGGAGAAATAGTGCCCCATCATTGGTGTCAGTGGGAGGAATAGTGCCCCATCATTGGTGTCAGTGGTGCACCATCCCCGTTAGATACTCTTCTTTGTATTTAATCTGGCCACAAAACCTGTAATTTCTGAAACCTAGCCTGTTCCGTGGCTGGTTTAGGCAATTTTTTACTCCAAGCAGCCAGTGATATGAAATGATCTACAAAAATCTAGGACTTAAGTGTAGCCACGCCTCCTGCTCATTATGCCATACTGCAGTTGGGAACCCAAAAAACATGTCTGCCATGTCCCATGAAGAACGTTGTGTCCTGAGGCCATCCTAAAGACGTAATGGGCGCAGGAAAGGCAAGATCACATCAAAAAGGCTGTTTTGGATGGTTGTATCAACGTTCATCCAATCATTTCACTAGGGACTGATGACCTCACTGTGGTATGATTCAGGTAGTGGAAAAAAGAAATGGCCACCACTGCAATGTCACTGCTTGCTGGAAAATGGATACGCCAAGTCATGTGACTTCAAATCTAATGAATTGTTCATTTCCATATTGGCCTTCTTAAAAATGGATGTGGCGCACAAGATGGCTGTCCGTAGTATTTGTAAGTGGCTTGAAAAACAACATTTTTGTCCCAGAGGAACCCTTGAAATAATTTTCAGGTCTTTGGGAACCAGTGCCAAAACCAGGTCATTGGGAGTCATTGGAGAAAATGCCCTTTGGGGTTATGAGGTCATCATGTTTAGAAGGTCCCTTTGGGAAAAATATCATTGCTCTGATCTTCTGTACAGAGCCATTCAGTCAGGGTTTATGGAGCACCCCCCCCATGTCTCATAAACAGCGTTTCTCAACCTTGGTTCCATGGACATCTAGGTCTCCTCTAGAGATTACTAGGGGTTCCTTGAGCTGTGGCTCATTGCCACACCGTTTGCAGCTAGAACAGCTTCAGTTCTTCTGGGAAGGCCGTCCGCAAGGGGGAGGAGGGTGTGTATGGGATGGTTTGACCATTCTTCCAGAAGCACATTTGTCAGGTCAGGCACTGATGTCGGGGGAGGAGGCCTGGCTCGCAGTCTCTGCTCTAATTCATCCCAAAGGTATTCTATGGGGTTGAGGTCAGGACTCTGTGCAGGCCAGTCAAGTTCCTCCACCCCAAACTGGCTCCTCCATGTCTTTATGGACCTTGCTTTGTGCACTGGTGGGCAGTCATGTTGGAACAGGAAGGGGCTATCCCCAAACTCTTCCCACAAAGTTGGGAGCATGGAATTGTCCAAAATGTCGCCTTAAGAGTTCCTTCACTGGAACTTGGGGGCCAAGCCCAACCCCTGAAAAACAACCCCACACCATAATCCCCCCTCCACCAAACTTTACACTTGGAACAATGCAGTCAGGCAAGTAGCGTTTTCCTGGCAATTGCCGAACCCAGACACGTCCATTGGATTGCTAGACAGAGAAGCGTGATTGGTCACTCCAGAAAACACGTATCTACTGCTCTAGAGTCCAGTGGCTGTGTGCTTTACACCACGGCATCCGAGGTTTTGCATCTCACTTGGTGATGGAAGGATTGGATGCAGCTGCTCAGCCATGGAAACCCGTTCCATGAAGCTCTCTATGCACTGTTGTTGGGCTCATCTGAAGGCCACACCAAGTTTGGAGGTCTTTAGCTATTGACTCTGCAGACAGTTGGCGACTTCTGCTCACTGTGCGCTTCAGCATGCCTGACCCCGCCCTGTCATGTGACGTGGCCTACCACTTGGTGGCTGAGTTGCTGTTTTTCCCAGTTGCTTCCACTTTGTTATAATCCCACTAACAGTTGAGCGTGGAATATTTAGTAGCCAGGAAATGTCACGAATGGAGTTATTGCCCAGGTGGACCACCTATCACGGGACCACGCTTGGAGTCACTGAGCTCCTGAGAGCGACCCATTCTTTCACCAATGTTTGTAGAAGCAGTCTGCATGTCTAGGGCTTGATTGTATACACCTGTGGCCATGGAGGTGATTGGAACAGGTGGAAGGTCAAAGAGCTACAGTTCAAGGAACGCTGGTTGAGAATGTCTGTTTTTGAGACTGTTTTGGTGGGGGGTCCAGTCACTTTGATTGTTTTTTTTTTGCTTCTGCTCAGAAGTCTAGAGGAATAAGTATATGGCCTAGAAACCTTCAGTATCTAAATAAGAAGGCCTCAATACCTTAGATCAGAGGTCTCAAAACTACAGCCCATGGGCCACATCTGGTCCTTTAAAATAATTGCTTGACATGCGTGTTCCAGCATTCATTATCTCCTCTGTCCAGACCTTATTTGCCTCCCAAGTTTCACCCTACTGCTACAGCATGCTGTAAGCCTTACAGTGGTAGGGGGGAATCTGATCTAAGAAGGGACCCTAATGAGGACCCTAATCTAAGGAGGAGCTCTGACAGGAATTCTGATCTCAGGAAGAGATCTGATGGCCCCTGATGTAAAGAGGGGCTCTGATGGGAGCCCTGTCATGAGGGGCTCTGATGGGAACCCTGTCATGAGGGCTCTGATGGGAACCCTGACGTGAGGAGCTCTGATGGAGACCCTGACGTGAGGAGCTCTGATGGAGACCCTGACGTGAGGAGCTCTGATGGAGACCCTGACGTGAGGAGCTCTGATGGAGACCCTGACGTGAGGAGCTCTGATGGAGACCCTGACGTGAGGAGCTCTGATGGAGACCCTGACGTGAGGAGCTCTGATGGAGACCTTGACCTAAAGAAGGGCTCTGATGGGAACCCTGGTAAGGCGCTCTGATGGGAACCCTAACGTAAGGAGCTCTGATGGAGACCCTAACGTAAGGAGCTCTGATGGAGGCCCTGGCCTAAAGAGGGGCTCTGATGGAGGCCCTGGCCTAAAGAGGGGCTCTGATGGAGGCCCTGGCCTAAAGAGGGGCTCTGATGGAGGCCCTGGCCTAAAGAGGGGCTCTGATGGAGGCCCTGGCCTAAAGAGGGGCTCTGATGGAGGCCCTGGCCTAAAGAGGGGCTCTGATGGAGGCCCTGGCCTAAAGAGGGGCTCTGATGGGGACCCTGGCCTAAAGAGGGGCTCTGATGGAGGCCCTGGCCTAAAGAGGGGCTCTGATGGGGACCTGGCCTAAAGAGGGGCTCTGATGGGGACCCTGGCCTAAAGAGGGGCTCTGATGGAGGCCCTGGCCTAAAGAGGGGCTCTGGATGGGGACCCTGGCCTAAAGAGGGGCTCTGATGGAGGTCCTGACCTAAAGAGGGGCTGATGGAGACCCTGTAAGGAGGGGCTCTGATCCTGGCCTAAAGAGGGGCTCTGATGGAGACCCTGACGTAAGAGGGGCTCTGATGGGGACCCTGATGTAAGGAGGGGCTCTGATGGGGACTCTGATGTGAGGAGGGGCTCTGATGGGGACCCAGATGTGAGGAGGGGCTCTGATGGGGACCCTGATGTGGGGGGGGGGGGGTGACTCATTCATTACTGTATAAAACTGTGTTTTTTTTTTTCATCCTATAAATGTTTATAAAGTAAAACCCCGTAATATTGGTGGGCTGTGGGAGCTAATTCTGCTTCATTCGTGATCAAATGGGGGGGGGGGGGGTGTTCTCACCTTTTTGCTGAGCATTCTTTATGGGTAAAATTATACAAAAAAAAAAAAAAGTTGGGTACATCTCTGCAACGCACACACATTTCCTCATGTTTTTTATTCTTCAAAACTACTGGAAAAAAATGTTGATCCTGCCAGAAATCCCATGAGCTCCTAACTTCCTGTAATAGGCTGACAACTGTGCTTCTGCTGCACAGAAATCCAAGCAGTGTTGTCAACCCTGCCCAGTTCTCCCCTGCTTGGCTACAGAACACCACCCCTGCCTTATTTCTGTAACCTAAGGGAAGGATGTGGGGGGAGGTGTTTTGTAGTCCAGCAGGGCTACGAAGGTATATTCATTAAGGTCCTGTTCAGATTTGTATGCGTTTTATTTATTTTGTCCCACTGATGTGTTTTTCGATCCCTCGCCGGCACAATGCACCTCCCAGGTCTCTTCTTGCACTCCATGTAGCAGGCTGTAGGGGTCAAACAAGATGGCCGCACCTTTGCGCCGATGCCGTTGACCTCTTTTTCGATCGACGCGGACTGATCTCTGCGACTTCCCTACAGCTCATCTGAATCTGCAAATGCAGGCAGCACAGACCGTTTTACCTTTCCCCTTGTGAACCTGTGTGAGAAGCCTCAGCTGGAAGCTGCAATCCAGCAGCCCTGGGGCAATGAAGCTGAACATATTTTCAAAACGCAAAACGTTGTCCCGGTCTTGGCCGAATTTTACATATGGAAGAGTTAATGCTGTGTTACCCTGGGTTGGGGGAGGGGGGATGAAAAGATGGGCCTGTGATTGTAAAATAAAAATAAATTTTATTTTTTTATTTTTTTTTTTTTCTACTTTTTTTTTTTTTGTATGTCAGGGCTGGTTACGATGTGCATGTCTGTAGAATACTGTAAAATGTCAAATTGTTTTTTTTTCTTATTTGTCACCTTTTTTTAATATATATTAAAAAAAACAAAAAAAAAAAACTTTTTACGGTTTGCGGTGACTTCAACCTGTTCGACATTAGAATTTTTTTCTTTTTTCTTAAATTTAGAATAAAAACTTTTTTTTTTTTTGTATAAAATAAAAAAAAAAACTTTTTTTCGGAAGATTTCTCTTGCTTTTTTGGTTGTTTTGTGAGTGAAAATGCACGGGAGATGAACACAAATTAAAAAAAAAAAAAAAAAAAAAAACAGGCTGTGATGCTGATGCCGCGGCATTCGGACGATGCTAGACTGACATTCTCATCCTCCATTACCCAACAACCAGGCTGTGATCCACGGCCGATGCTAGACTGACATTCCCATCCTCCATTACCCAACAACCAGGCTGTGATACCGATGCTAGACTGACATTCCCATCCTCCATTACCCATGCCACGGCTAGACTGACATTCCAACAACCAGGCTGTGATGCCGATGCTAGACTGACATTCCCATCCTCCATTACCCAACAACCAGGCTGTGATGCCGCGGCTAGACTGACATTCCCATCCTCCATTACCCAACAACCAGGCTGTGATACCGATGCTAGACTGACATTCCCCATCCTCCATTACCCAACAACCAGGCTGTGATGCCGATGCTAGACTGACATTCCCATCCTCCATTACCCAACAACCAGGCTGTGATATTCCGATGCTAGACTGACATTCCCATCCTCCATTACCCAACAACCAGGCTGTGATGCCGCGTTGGACCAATGCTAGACTGACATGAAGGGGAGGAGCGCTGAGGAGCCCAGCCCCAAACATGCTGAACGCTTCCCCTTCATCAGGGCTAAAAATCAAATAATGGAGGTACCTGGACTAAAAAAGCCAGGATGAAGGGGGAGTGTTGAGCCCCAGAAAAATGCTTTGGCGTGTGTTGGCTTTGCAAAGACTAAAAATCTTTTTGTGTTTTGTTATGCAATCAACGTGTTTTGGGGCTCAACACTTCCCCTTCATCAGGGCTAAAAACCAGATAATGGAGGCACCTGGACTGAAAATAGCCTGAAGGAAGGGGAGGAGCGCTGAGCTCCAGAAACGTGTTGGCTGTTGCAAAATAAAAAACTAAAAATGTTTTATTTGGCAACACCCGACACATTTTGGGGGTCAACACTCCCCTTTCATCAGGGCTAAAAACCAAATAATGGAGGCAACTGGACTGGAAAAGCCTGGATGAAAGGGGAGGAGCTCTGGGCCTCAGAAACGTGTTAGCTGTTGCAAAAACAAAAATTCAATCTTTCGAAGAGAATTATACAAGCAGGAGTGGAGATTCCCCGCCCTCATCCTTTCAAAACTTTAGTAGACTCCTCTTGGCATCCAGCAAGACCCCACCATTGCTGGTGAGCAGCCGCTAGGACCGTAGAGCATTCTTTGCTGTACAATGCATCTCCACAAGGCTCAGCGCTTCTCCAATGCTCCTCCTCAAGGCTCAGCGCTCCTCCAATGCTCCTCCACAAGGCTCAGCGCTCCTCCAATGCACCTCCTCAAGGCTCAGCGCTCCTCCAATGCAGAGCCTCCACAAGGCTCAGCGCTCCTCCAATGCACCTCCTCAAGGCTCAGCGCTCCTCCAATGCACCTCCACAAGGCTCAGCGCTCCTCCTCCTCAAGGCTCAGCGCTCCTCCAATGCTCCTCCACAAGGCTCAGCGCTCCTCCAATGCACCTCCACAAGGCTCAGCGCTCCTCCAATGCTCCTCCACAAGGCTCAGCGCTCCTCCAATGTGCCTCCACAAAGCTCAGCGCTCCTCCACAAAGCTCAGCGCTCCTCCAATGCACCTCCACAAGGCTCAGCGCTCTTCTAATGCTCGTCCACAAGGCTCAGCGCTCCTCCACAAGGCTCCCTCCCTGCTCCTCCAAGGCTCAGTGCTCCTCAAGGCTCAGTGCTCCTCCAATGCACCTCCTCAAAGCTCAGCGCTCCTCCAATGCACCTCCTCAAGGCTCAGTGCTCCTCCAATGCTCCTCCTCAAGGCTCAGCACTTCTCAAATGCTCCTCCTCAAGGCTCAGCGCTCCTCCAATGCTCCTCAAGGCTCAGCGCTCCTCCAATGCACCTCCACAAGGCTCCGCGCTCCTCCAGTGCTCCTCCTCAAGGCTCAGCGCTCCTCCAATGCACCTCCACAAGGCTCAGTGCTCCTCCAATTCACCTCCTCAAGGCTCAGCGCTCCTCCAATGCACCTCCTCAAGGCTCAGCGCTCCTCCAATGCTCCTCCTCAAGGCTCAGCACTCCTCCAATGCTCCTCCTCAAGGCTCACTCCCTCCAACGCTCCTCCTCAAGGCTCCGTGCTCCTCCATCACAGATTCCGGTTGTTTTTTTTAAGGCACACTTGCTCATTAAAGCCAATAGCAGATCATCTGGCTTATGGAAAGCATGCAGACGTGGCCAAGAAGCAAGAACATTGGAATGGGGGGAAGATGTATGCTTTGAGGGACTTTATTTGGTTGCCTCAAATGATGATCTCAAGGATCTTCACACATATCAGCCTCTGGAGTTTACAGATCGTGGTCCAAAAATATGAACGACCAGCAAGCTGCAAATTTTGGGGGTGAAAACGCCTCGAGAGGTCAATAAGATAGGAAGTTCACAGCCAACAGTGATATGGAGGAGGCCATCCACACACATTATGTAGAGGAGCACCAGGGTGCAACACCAGGCTCCTATGTCCGCTACCAATAGGAATACGCTGCTACAGCTGGCAATTGTCTGCAAAATACAAATCATGTCCCATGGAATGGCTTTTATGATGTTCCTCACTTGCAACCAATTACATTTCAATTTTTGGGGGGTACTAATTCAAGCATTTGAGTTCTGTTTGGGTAGTAGTTCCTGAATGTCTCCGCTAGGTGTCACTGTCTTCCAGGTATATGAATGCTCTATGTGCGCGGCGGCCTGACCTGTAGCTGTGGAGCTGTGTGCATTAGCAGAGTGCAGGGGCGGACTGACAACTCATGGGGCCCCCGGGCAATAGGGGATCATGGGGCCCCTGTGTCCTTGCCCAAACTCAAAAAAGCCTATGAAAAAGGTACCATCTCATGGGGCCCCTTACTGACCCCGGGCCCTCGGGCAGTGCCTGAGTTTCCAAATGGTCAGTCCGTCCCTGGTAGAGTGTGTACAGTCAGGAGCAGGGGCGGACTGACAACTCATGGGGCCCCCGGGCAATAGGGGATCATGGGGCCTCTGTGTCCTCACCCACACTCAAACCACACCCAAAAAAAAGCCTATGAAAGGTACCAGGGACATCTCGTGGGGCCCCCTACTGACCACGGGTCTCTCGGGCAGTGCCCGAGTTCCCCAATGGTCAGTCCGCCCCTGGTCAGGAGCATCCAGGGGCGGACTGACCATTTGGAAACTCGGGCACTGCCCGAGGTCAGTAGGGGGCCCCATGAGATGCATTTTTTTATAGGCTTTTTTTCGAGTTTGGGCAAGGACACAGGGGCCCCATAATCCCCTATTGCCCAGGAGCCCCATGAATTGTCAGTCCGCCCCTGGGGGGTCCCTAGGCAGGTGCGGGGGGTGCGTGCTGCACCGGGTGACACCTACCGCATAGGGTGACACCGGACTCCGCTCCATGAAAAGGTAAGTTGTAAAGCAAGTCGACGATCCCCGCAGGATGGATCGGATCTGCGGATTGAGCATACTGGATCGCAGTCCGATCCATTGTGCTTCAAATCGCAGATCCGATCCATCCTGCGGGGATCGACGGCTTGCTTTACAACTTACCTTTTTGTTGAGCGGGTCCGGTGTCACCCCGTATAGGTTGCATGACGACAATCCCCGCAGGATGGTTCGGATTTGTGGATTGAGCATAATGGATCGGAGTCCGAACCATTATGCTCCCCAATCCGCAGATCCCATCCATCCTGCGGGGATTGTTGGCATGCAACCTATATGGGGTGACACCGGACCCGCTCAACAAAAAGGTAAGTTGTAAAGCAAGCAGACGATCACCGCAGGATGGATCGGATCTGCGGATTGAGCATAATGGATTGGAGTCCGATCCATTATGCTCAATCCGCAGATCCGATCCATTCTGCGGGGATCGTCAGAGGGGATGTCACCAAGTGTTACCCGCACCAGATGACACCAACCCTAGGGATGTCCCTGTGTACAGTCCATTATGCTCCCCAATCCACAGATCCGATCCATCCTGCGGGGATCGTCAGCCTGCAACCTATACGGGGTGACACCGGACCCGCTCCAACCCTAGGGACGCCCCTGTGTACAGTAAAGGTACATGACAACGCGCTTTTCGAATTAAAGCGGTAATAAACCCAAAAATTTTACATATTGCAGTTTACCAATCATTAGAGGTGGTGGCTGCATTTGTTTTCTTTTTTTTAGGCATTTTTCCCCTCTGTGTTGTAGCCAGTAACACACCTCTTGTATTAGAGCGCCCCCACTCCAGATTTAGGAGCCCAGGGGGCACCTTTGGGCAGCAGCTCTGTCAGTCTGGGAGGAGGGGGTGTGCTGTGTATACTAGCAGATTTAGATACACTAACAAATTAGATACACTAACAAATGAAGCCAAGCTCCAGATCACACTTTATAAGCAGTTTATATTTCTTTTGGGATAGACTGATCATTATAGGAATCCCTGTCAGGGTTCAATGGTATGGTTATTTCTGTATACATCTTGCAACAGAGCTTGAGCTTCTGAAAAACAACAGATTTCTGGTTGAACTGGATGGACTTTTTGTCTTTTTTCAGCCAGACTAACTATGTATGTATAGGAAAAACAAAAATGTAGAACTACAAGTCCCAGTATTCCAGTATCAGAACATAGTAAAAGTAGAAACTACATTTCCCAGCTATTCCATTCCAGATTTGCTGGCAGGATCACCAGGTGAAAATAGAAGAAAGAAGTCTAAAAGAGAAACTGCCACCATCACATCTAAGAATGAGTGATGGGCCGAACACCCCCCCTGTTCAGTTCGACTTCGAACCGGAAAAACAATTCCCTAAGAGGCAGGGGCGGACTGACAACTCATGGGGCCCCCGGGCAATGATAAGGGGATCATGGGGCCCCTGTGTCCTTGCCCAAACTCAAAAAAGCCTACAAAAAGGTACCAGGAGCATCTCATGGGGCCCCCTACTGACCCCGGGCCCTCGGGCAGTGCCCGAGTTTCCAAATGGTCATCATTAAGGATGGCAACTTTTGTCACTCTCATTTGCAAGGTGATAAGATTTGTAACTAACCTTCACCATTAAAAAAAAAAAAAAAGTTACAATAAATCCTTTTTGTATAAAAATGTATTTCACACAATACTATGAATAAATATATTGTATAAAAGGAAAAACAAAAATATTTTCATCATTAGGATGGATTGTCGCTCTCATTTGCTCATTTGTAGGTTGATAAGATTTGTAACTAACCTTCACCAAGTGGATAAAAAAAAAAAGTTACAATAAATCCTTTTTGTATAAAAATTTATTTTACACAAGATTAAAAATAAAAACATTGTATAAAAGGAAAAACAAAAATATTTTCACTATTAGGATGGATTGTTGCTCTCATTTGCAAGTTGATAAGATTTGTAACTAACCTTCACCATTAAAAAAAAAAAAAAAGTTACAATAAATCCTTTTTTTGTATAAAAATGTATTTCACACAATACCATGAATAAATATATTGTATAAAAAGAAAAACAAAAATATTTTCACTACTAGGATGGATTGTCGCTCTCATTTGTAAGGTGATAAGATTTGTAACCAACCTTCACCATTAAAAAAAAAAAAAAAGTTACAATAAATCCTTTTTGTATAAAAATTTATTTCACACAAAACTATAAATAAAAAATATTGTATAAAAGGAAAAACAAAAATATTTTCACTATTAGGGTGGATTGTCGCTCTCATTTGCTCATTTGTAGGTTGATAAGATTTGTAACTAACCTTCACCAAGTGGATAAAAAAAAAAAAAAAAGTTACAATAAATCCTTTTTGTATAAAAATTTATTTTACACAAGATTATAAATAAAAAACATTGTATATAAAAGGAAAAACAAAAACATTTTCATCATTAGGATAGATTGTCGCTCTCATTTGCTCATTTGTAGGTTGATAAGATTTGTAACCAACCTTCACCAAGTGGATAAAAAAAAAAAAAAGTTACAATAAATCCTTTTTGTATAAAAATGTATTTCACACAAGACTATGAATAAATATATTGTAAAAAAGGAAAAACAAAAACATTTTCATCATTAGGATGGATTGTCGCTCTCCTTTGTAAGCTGATAAGATTTGTAACCAACCTTCACCATTAAAAAAAAAAAAAAAAAGTTACAATAAATCCTTTTTGTATAAAAATTTTATTTTACACAAGATTATAAATAAAAAACATTGTATAAAAGGAAAAACAAAAACATTTTCATCATTAGGATAGATTGTCGCTCTGATTTGCTCATTTGTAGGTTGATAAGATTTGTAACCAACCTTCACCAAGTGGATAAAAAAAAAAAAAAGTTACAATAAATCCTTTTTGTATAAAAATGTATTTCACACAAGACTATGAATAAATATATTGTAAAAAAGAACAAATCAACCATTAAATAAAATTAGAAAGGAAAAAAAAAAAAAACAAAAATATTTTCATCATTAGGATGGATTGTCGCTCTCATTTGCAAGGTGATAAGATTTGTAACCAACCTTCACCATTAAAAAAAAAAAAAAAAAAAAAAAGTTACAATAAATCCTTTTTTGTATAAAAAATTTATTTTACACAAGACTATAAAAAAAAAACATTGTATAAAAGGAAAAACAAAAACATTTTCACCATTAGAATGGATTGTCGCTCTCATTTGCTCATTTGTAAGTTGATAAAATGTTGTAACTAACCTTCACCAAGTGGCTTAAAAAAAAAAAAAAAGTTACAATAAATCCTTTTTGTATAAAAATCTATTTTACACAAGACTTTAAATAAATATATTGTATTATTTTCATCATTAGGATGGATTGTTGCTCTCATTTGCAAGGTGATAAGATTTGTAACCAACCTTCACCATTAAAAAAAAAAAAAAAAGTTACAATAAATCCTTTTTATATAAAAAATTTATTTCACACAAGATTATAAATAAATATATTGTATAAAAAGAAAAACAAAAATATTTTCACTATTAGGATGGATTCTCTCTCTCTCATTTGCTCATTTGCAAGGTGATACGATTTTGTAACCAACCTTCACCATTAAAAAAAAAAAAAAGTTACAATGAATCCTTTTTGTATAAAAATGTATTTCACACAATACCATGAATAAATATATTGTATAAAAGGAAAAACAAAAATATTTTCACCATTAGAATGGATTGTCGCTCTCATTTGCTCATTTGTAAGTTGATAAATGTTGTAACTAACCTTCACCAAGTGGCTTAAAAAAAAAAAAAAAAGTTACAATAAATCCTTTTTGTATAAAAATTTATTTTACACAAGATTATAAATAAAAAACATTGTATAAAAGGAAAAACAAAAAATATTTTCACTATTAGGATGATTGTCGCTCTCATTTGCAAGTTGATAAAATTTGAAACTAACCTTCACCAAGTGGCTTAAAAAAAAAAAAAAATTACAATAAATCCTTTTGTATAAAAATGTATTTCACACAAGACTATGAATAAATATATTGTATAAAAAGAAAAACAAAAATATTTTCATCATTAGGATGGATTGTCGCTCTCATTTGCAAGGTGATAAGATTTGTAACCAACTTAATCATTAAAAAAAAAAAAAAAAAAAGTTACAATAAATCCTTTTAGTATAAAAACTTATTGTACACAAGACTATAAATAAAAAACATTTTGAAAAACAAAAATATTTTCATCATTAGGATGGATTGTCACTCTCATTTGCAAGGTGATAAATTTGTAACCAACCTTAACCATTAAAAAAAAAAAAAAAGTTACAATAAATCCTTTTTGTATAAAAATTTATTTTACATGAGACTATAAATAAATTGTATAAAAGAAAAACAAAAACATTTTCATCAAACAGCTACAAGTGTTGCCGCTTTTCTTCCCCAGGTCTCTGTTCTGTTACCCGTTCAAATATAAAAATGTCAGTTCTGTTCAACATCGCAAAAGGCTTAAAGCGATAGTAAACCACCAAAAAAAAGGGGGTCCCCTGCAGGTCTAAGCAATAATGTGCTAGCATAAAACAAAAAAAAGGGGGTCCCCTGCATGTATTCTTGCATCTGGAGACACAGCGAGCCTGGACAGAGGGTGGGAGCTGCAAGCTGTGATTGATTGCTAGGTCCACCCTGCATCCTAACAACCAATCACCTGCTAGGGACCGTCCTGCATCCTAACAACAACCAATCACCTGCTGATGATTGGTTGCTAGAACCACCCTGCATCCTAACAACCAATCACCTGCTGGTAACTCGAGCATCCCCGCCCTCTATCCAGAGCTGTCCTGCCTCCTGAAGACGGCTCTGAAAGACAGCGGCGGCTCGTAAATGGCGGGACCGGTGTCACCTGGATGCGGCGTCACCCCCATAGCGGCACCACTGTATAGAGCAGCAGAGCTGTGTAAATCATAAGACTGGCTGAACAGGATTTGACACATTTCAATAGGCAACCCAGTTCACAGATGTGTATTCCAATGTAGTATTTAGCTGTCCAGCTGGAGTCCCACTTTAATATGGTCCTCCTGGAGATAGTGAGCCTGGAAACGCTGAACGCCGGACTCCTCCTGAGCCGCCGGGCAGAAACCCTACGAGGCGTCACTTCTGCACCCTGTGAGAGATAATACAACTATGAACAGAACTGCATGGAGTGTGTTTAGTATAAAAAAAAAAAAACCCTGCATAGCTATTCATTCAGTGAAACTGCAGGTACATTCGTTCTGGGGCAAAATCGAATGTTCTGTTTCCTCCACAGGGCAAATGTTATTTATTCATTAAAAAAAAGAAAGAAAGAGTGGTTTTGGACAATACTTCATTATGGCCACTAGGTGGAGCCAAGATCCTAGGACAAAAAATGTCAGCTCCATCTAGTGACCAAGAAGAGGTATTTTCCTGAACCTGTTTTTTTTTTTTTTTTTTTTTGTTTTAATGAAAGAATAACATTCAACAAGTGGAGGAAACAGCCTTAGAACATTCCATGATGCCCCATATTCAGAGAAAAAAAGGAGCCAGCTATTTCACATGACGATTTTTTTTACAACCCTAAATCTTCATGAAAGCAATTATTGGGTGGGTTTACCATTAATTAAAAAAAGAAAAATCTGTATTATAGACTCGCTTTATCTTCCTCGGGTTCTGGGGATTAAATCTTTGCAGCTTCACCATCCATTCATTTTTTTTTTTTTATAGTTCTGAAATTGGGATTAAGGTGGGCAGCACAGTGGCTAAGTGGTTAGCACTTCCCCCTGGCAGTACTCGGGTCATTGGTTCGAATCCCAACCACGGCACCACCTGTCTGGAGTTTGCATGTGTTCTGTCTGTGTGGGTTTCCTCCGGGTACTCCGCTTTCCTCCCACACTCCAAAGACATGCTGGTAGGTAAATTGGCCCCGGTATGTGTATGTATGAATGCGAGTTAGGGACTTTAGATTGTACACCCTTTGAAGGTTAGGGACTGATGTGAATGTCCTCAGTCCCCCCACCCCCCCAGCTCCCCATTAATGTCCCTAGTCCCCCAATTACTGTCCTGTCCCCCTCTTACAGCACCAGATTTCTGTCCTAAGCTCCCCCATCACAGCACCTCATTACTGTCCTCAGCTTCCCCCCCCCACAGCACCCCATTACTGTCCTCAGCTCCCCCATCACAGCACCCCATTACTGTCCTCAGCTTCCCCCCCCATAGCACCCCATTACTGTCCTCAGCTTCCCCCCCCACAGCACCCCATTACTGTCCTCAGCTCCCCCCCATCACAGCACCCCATTACTGTCCTCAGCTTCCCCCCCCCCCACAGCACCCCATTACTGTCCTCAGCCCCCCCCATCACAGCACCCCATTACTGTCTTAAGCTCCCCCCCCCCCACAGCACCCCATTACTGTCCTCAGCTCCCCCACACAGTACCCCATTACTGTCTTCAGCTCCCCCCCTACAGCACCCCATTACTGTCCACATCTCCCCCACACAACACTCCATTACTGTCCTCAGCTTCCCCCCCCCCACAGCACCCCATTACTGTCTTCAGCTACCCCCCCCCCCCACATCACCCCTATTACTGTCTTCAGCTTCCCCCCCCCCCACAGCACCCCATTACTGTCCTCAGCTTCCCCCCCCCCCCCCACATCACCCTATCACCATCTTCAGCTCCCCCTCACAGCACCCCATCACTGTCCTGAGCTCCCCCCCCCACCCTACAGCACCCCAGTACTGTCCTCAGCTCTCCCCCTAAAGCACCCCATTACTGTCCCCACAGCACCCCATTACTGTCCTCAGCTCAGCTCCCCCCCACAGCACTCTATTACTTTCCTCAGCTCCCCCCCCCCCAAAGCACCCCATGACTGTCCTTAGCTCCCCCCCAGTAGTTGGTGTATACAGGGGCGGACTGACCATTCAAGAACTCGGGCACTGCCCGAGGGCCCAGGATCAGTAGGGGACCCATGAGATGCCCCTGGTACCTTTTTATAGGCTTTTTTTGAGTGTGGACAAGGACACAGGGGCCCCATGATCCCCTATTGCCCGGGGCCCCGTCCCTGGGTGTATGTATGAATGTGAGTTAGGGCCCTTAGATTGTACGCCCCTTAAGGGTTAGGGACTGATGTAAATGTACAATATATATGTAAAGTGCTGCGTACATTGACATATAAGTTCCTGAAATAAAAGTAAATATATAAAAATGTCTGAACTTGTGTTCCCAGCTCCACCCACCTGCTGTTGTCATGGTGAAGAACAGGCATGTGCTCAGTCTCCTAGACCCCCCCCCCCCCCCCCCCCCCCCCCCCCCCCCCCCATGTTTACTGTGCATTGTCTCCAGATGAGAGGCGGCACCAGGGGCTGATCTGTGTCATACTGACCTCCAATGTAAAGAGGGGATTGTAAAGGCACTTCGTTTACTTTTATATGTTTTATTTCATTAATAAAAATTGAAAATAATTTTCTTTTTTTTTAAATGATCTGCTGGGGGTGTCACATGTATCGAGTAAACTTCATTATTTATTGATTTATTACAGTATATATACGACTTACTGATGGTGCTGATGTGTCATGAACTGTAGTTGTTGTATATTTTAGGCCACAGTTTTCTGAGACCCCAAACTGCTGGGGCTATATGAATCCTGAATAATATCTCCTTCAAGGGATACTCCATGGAACAAGGGAGAGAATCCAGGAGAGAACTGCCATTTCTTTTCTATGTGACAATCCAACAGTGCCATCTAATGGTGAATTTTAAGTAGTACATCCTCCATGCCAATAAAGTCCTCTCTGTGGTCAGAAATCCAGGATGGGGCCTGAATTTGGCATTAATTCCATCCATTAGCCAATTCTTTAGATGTAATCATGGCTACCACAACCCCGCATTCACTATATCCGCTCTCTCCCGGACCCTGCATTCACTATATCCGCTCTCCCGGACCCTGCATTCACTATATCCGCTCTCCCCGGACCCTGCATTCACTATATCCGCGCTCTCCCCGACCCCGCATTCACTATATCCCTCTCCCCGGACCCCGCATTCACTATAATCCGCTCTCCCCGGACCCCGCATTCACTATATCCGCTCTCCCTGGACCCCGCATTCACTATATCCGCTCTCCCTGGACCCCGCATTCACTATATCCGCTCTCCCCGGACCCGCATTCACTATATCCGCTCTCCCTGGACCCCGCATTCACTATATCCGCTCTCCCGGGACCCCGCATTCACTATATCCTCTCTCCCCGGACCCGGCATTCACTATATCCACTCTCCCCGGACCCCGCATTCACTATATCCTCTCTCCCCCGGACCCTGCATTCACTATATCCGATCTCCCCGGACCCCGCATTCACTATATCCTCTCTCCCCGGACCCTGCATTCACTATATCCGATCTCCCGGACCCCGCATTCACTATATCCGCTCTCCCCGGACCCCGCATTCACTATATCCGCTCACCCCGGACCCCGCATTCACTATATCCGATCTCCCCGGACCCCGCATTCACTATATCCGCTCTCCCCGGACCCCGCATTCACTATATCCGCTCACCCCGGACCCTGCATTCACTATATCCGCTCTCCCCGGACCCCGCATTCACTATATCCGCTCTCCCCGGACCCCGCATTCACTATATCCGCTCTCCCCAGACCCTGCATTCACTATATCTGGTGTCCCCAGACCCCGCATTCACTATATCCGGACTCCCCGGACCCCGCATTCACTATAACCACTCTCCCCGGACCCTGCATTCACTATATCTGGTGTCCCCAGACCCCGCATTCACTATATCCGACTCCCCAGACCCCGCATTCACTATATCCACTCTCCTCGGGGGGTTCCCACTATCCCTGTGCTGAGTTCCCGGGTCTGTATACAAGCTGTACCCATTATGAGGGGGTTCCCACCATCCCTGTGCGAGTTCCCGGGTCTGTACACACCCGCTGTGCCCATTATGAGGGGTTCCCACCATCCCTGTGCCGAGTTCCCGGGTCTGTACACCCGCTGTGCCCATTATGAGGGATTCCCCACCATCCCTGTGCCGAGTTCCCGGGTCTGTACACCCGCTGTGCCCATTATGAGGGGTTCCCACCATCCCTGTGCCCGAGTTCCCGGGCCTGTACACCCCGCTTGTGCCCCCCGCTGTGCCCATTATGAGGGGTTCCCACCATCCCTGTGCCGAGTTCCCGGGTCTGTACACCCGCTGTGCCCATTATGAGGGGTTCCCACCATCCCTGTGCCGAGTTCCGGGTCTGTACACCCGCTGTGCCCATTATGAGGGGTTCCCACCATCCCTGTGCCGAGTTCCCGGGTCTGTACACCCGCTGTGCCCATTATGAGGGGTTCCCACCATCCCTGTGCCGAGTTCCCGGGCCTGTACACCCGCTGTGCCCATTATGAGGGGTTCCCACCATCCCTGTGCCGAGTTCCCGGGTCTGTACACCCGCTGTGCCCATTATGAGGGGTTCCCACCATCCCTGTGCCGAGTTCCCGGGTCTGTACACCCGCTGTGCCCATTATGAGGGGACACAATTGCATAAGCAGGGTTGCTACAATTATCTTCTAAGGAAGTCTATGAGTGGATATCAAGCTCCGGTTTCCTCCATACAAGACAGGACTGGGAGGAGATGGATCTGCAAAGTCACGTAAGGCATTACCACTGTAGGTCGGTGACATGTGGACCTCCCCTCTCCTTATGTCCAATATGGATGCTCTTCTCACAACCCTTCCTAAGGAAGCTGTTTTCAACATTTTCTTTCCTCACCTGGGTAGTGAACACATTTGAGAGGCAGCACAGTGGCTAAATGGTTAGCACTTCTACCTAGCGGTACCTAGGTCGTTGGTTCAAATCCGCACCACCTGCCTAGAGTTTGAATGTTCTCCCTGTGCCTGTATAGGTTTCTTCGGGTCACTCGGTTTCCTCCCACACTCCAAAGACATGCTGGGAGCTGAATTGGCTCCTGTCTAAATTGTCCCTAGTATGTGAATGTATGAATGTGAGTTAGGGACCTTAGACTGTACGCTCCTCGGGGGCGGGGACTGATGTGAACCTACAATATATATGTAAATTGGTAGCACTATGTACTAAATAAACTACAAGAAATACTTACTTTTTGTTACTCTCCGGTATATAAAATAAGCGATGCCAGCAGTGACAAGAACAATGAAAACAATGACCCCCAGGCGGATGTCCCTTTCATTGCCGGCCTTTCGTTCCTGAAAGAAATACAAACACGATACAAATAGGTCATCATTCCTTCAATTTTCAGTTGAATAATAACGAATGCGATTTTCTTAAGCTGCCTGTCCACCCAAAAGATATTTATTTCCTATGAACATCAGCTCCATCTAGTGGCCGTAAGGCATTATTTTCCTGGTTCACTATATTCTGTATGAAGGAAAACATTCAACCTAAGGAGAAAGCAGCCTAATAACATTCAATTTTGCCCTCATTCACACAGAATGAATGTATGTGCAGTTTCACAGGAATCATTTTTTAATAAACATGCCTGACAGCGGCCCTTAATATAAAATAATGGCCGCCAATGTCGGCATTTTCATGCACTAATGGTGGCAAAGGCTCCCTGCAGTAATGGCGGCAAGGTTAGCGATTCCTTGAAAACTGACTTTACTGTCATTGATTATTGGCCCAGAGCTCAAAATAGCCGCCACCCCCCCTCTCCATGTAGTGTCTATGCTGATTGGCCCAGAGCTCAAAATAGCCGCCACCCCTCTCCATGTAGTGTCTATGCTGATTGGCCCAGAACGCACAATAGCCGCCACCCCTTTCCATGTAGTGTCCATGCTGATTGGCCCAGAGTGCAAAATAGCCGCCACCCCCCCTTTCCATGTAGTGTCCATGTTCATTGGCCCAGAATGCAAAATAGCCGCCACCCCTTTCCATGTAGTGTCTATGCTGATTGGCCCAGAACATGCAAAATAGCCACCACCCCTTTCCATGTATGCTGATTGGCCCAGAACATAAAATAGCCACCATTCCCTCTCCATGTAGTGTCTATGCTGATTGGCCCAGAACGCAAAATAGCCGCCACCCCTTTCCATGTAGTGTCTATGCTGATTGGCCCAGAACATAAAATAGCCAAAATAGTCCCATTGGCCCACAAAATAGCCGCCACCCCCTCTCCATGTATTGTCTATGATTATTGGCCTAGTGCGTAAAATAGTGACACCCCTTTCCATGTAGTGTCTATGCTGACTGACCCAGAACACAAAATAGCCGCCTCCCCTCTCTCCATGTAGTGTCTATGATTATTGGTCCATAAGCACATAATAGCCGCCACCCCTTTCCATGTAGTATCTATGCTGATTAGCCCATAACACAAAATAGCCGCCCACCCCTTTCCAAGTGTCTAGGCTGATTAGCCCATAACACCAGCCGCCACCCCTTTCCATGTAGTGTCTATGCTGATTGGCCCAGAACACAAAATAGCCGCCACCCCTCTCCATGTAGTGTCTATGATTATTGGCCTAGTGCATAAAATAGTGACACCCCTCTCCATGTAGTGTCTATGCTGATTGGCCCAGAACACAAAATAGCCGCCTGCCCCCCTCTCCATGTAATGTCTACGATTTTTGGCCCAGAACACAAAATAGCCGCCTCCCCTCTCCATGTGGTGTCTTAGATTTTTGGCCCAGAACACAAAATAACTACCACCCATTTCCATGTAGTGTCTATTATTATTGGCCCAGAATGCAAAATTGCCACCCACCCCTCTCCACGTAGTGTCTATGCTGATTGGCCCAGAGCACAAAATAGCCCCCATCCCTCTCCATGTAGATGAGACATGAGATATTCAGTTACCTCTACAGAACTCTGAAGGTTTAACAGTCTTGGTGACGTTACTGACGGGGTTCTTGGCGGTACAGCTGATGTTGAGGCTCGAATGAGCATCTTCTATATATAGAAGGTTACCAGTGATGTTTTGGCCACTTCTCCAGGTCACGGTCACGTTGGGTTCCTTCACACACGCAAGTAATAAGAACGCTACAAAGCTCGGCGTTGGTGATGTTGCTTTCTAAATGGATGTCTTCTACTGATAATATCTCTGCAGGAGACCAGAAGAAACATCTGAATAAACATTCCAAATTGATGTATTCTGTTTTTATTCATGTGCTTCATGATTTCTTGGAGGTGGTCACTCACCTTCCCAAAGCATGGTGACCAACCTTGTGCCGCTATTGTGGGATGGGTTGTGAGTTTAGGGGTCTACTGAAAAAATGAGAAGCCCATTGGATGCATGAATTTAAAGAGAACTCTAATTGACTTCTAAGTCATCTTGATGCACCTTTACTTGTGAGTCCTTCTCAATTGGGGAGTCCCTGAGCAGGCGTCCATTTTATTTCCCCACTAGAGCTCTGGAATGGCTCATAATGTATTGCTAACATCTTGGTGTTGGCTGCTGAGCTGACCAAAATAGGGTCTTAGTGTCTTAGAGTCCAAAATAAGGTTAGATTCCAAACAAGAAATTTCTATAATGTTGAGGTGGGAAGACGCCGCACTCCAACCAACCCATATGTTAAGTGAAGATCAAGAGCATCGGCTCCTCCCAAGCCACCACTGATGCATTTTGTCCCACCCACCAGGGTTTAGTCATAGAGGTCTAGAGGTCTTTGGGACGAAATGTGTCAGAAGGCTTGGCCTGGGAGAAGTCTATTCTGAGGCTGTTCTCGATCTTCACTTGACACATGGGCTGATTGGAGTGCAGTGTCTTCCCACCTCAACATTACATATTGGGCTTGGATGAACACTATGGACATCGGCACCCAGATTTCAGTTGAGCACCAATCAGCCCATGTGTTAAGTGAAGATCGAGAACAGCCTCAGAATAGACTTCTCCCAGGCCATGCCTTCTGACACATTTCATCCCACAGACCTTCGATCTTCACTTAACACATGGGCTGATTGGTGGTCAACTGAAATCTGGGTGCTGATGTCCATAGTGTTCAACCAAGCCCAATATGTAATGTTGATGTGGGAAGACGCCACACTCCAACCAACCCATATGTTAAGTGAAAATCAAGAGAATCGGCCCCTCCTAAGCCACCATTGATGCATTTTGTCCCACCCACCAGGGTTTAGTCATAGAGGTCTAGAGGTCTTTGGGAAGAAATGTGTCAGAAGACATGGCCTGAGAGAAATCTATTCTGAGGCTGTTCTCGATCTTCACTTGACACATGGGCTGATTGGAGTGCGGCGTCTTCCCACCTCAACATTACATATTGGGCTTGGATGAACGCTATGGACATCAGCACCCAGATTTCAGTTGAGCACCAATCAGCCCATGTGTTAGGTGAAGATCGAGAACAGCCTCAGAATAGACTTCTCCCAGGCCATGCCTTCTGACACATTTCGTCCCACAGACCTTCGATCTTCACTTAACACATGGGCTGATTGGTGGTCAACTGAAATCTGGGTGCCGATGTCCATAGTGTTCAACCAAGCCCAATATGTAATGTTGATGTGGGAAGACGCCACACTCCAACCAACCCATATGTTAAGTGAAAATCAAGAGCATCAGCTCCTCCCAAGCCACCACTGATGCATTTTGTCCAACCCACCAGGGTTTAGTCATAGAGGTCTAGAGGTCTCATAGAGGTCTAGAGGTCTGTGGGACGAAATGTGTCAGAAGGCTTGGCCTAGGAGAAATCTATTCTGAGGCTGTTTCTCGATCTTCACTTGACACATGGGTTGATTGGAGTGCAGTGTCTTCCCACCTCAACATTACATATTGGGCTTGGATGAACACTATGGACATCGGCACCCAGATTTCAGTTGAGCACCAATCAGCCCATGTGTTAAGTGAAGATCGAGAACAGCCTCAGAATAGACTCCCAGGCCATGCCTTCTGACACATTTCGTCCCACAGACCTTCGATGTTCACTTAACACATGGGCTGATTGGTGGTCAACTGAAATCTGGGTGCCGATGTCCATAGTGTTCAACCAAGCCCAATATGTAATGTTGATGTGGGAAGACGCCGAACTCCACTCAGCCCATGTGTTAACTGAAGATCGAAGGTCTGTGGGACGAAATGTGTCAGAAGGCATGGCCTGGGAGAAGTGTCAGGGCAGGAGTGGTGGAATGGATGGGCAGATCTAATGGTAGGGTCACGCACCGACTGACGACAGCCACCACCCACAGACTGGAGTCCCTCAGGGCGCGGGTCTAAGTCTAAGCCCCAGGCTACCTTTCACCAGGGCCCCCTGATGGTGGGGATGGACTTGACGCAGCCAGGGACCAGGTCACGGCCCCGAGTAACCCCAGCTGCAGTAATGGTCACCGCCAATGGCATATAGCTGGTGGGAACCAGATGGGAAACGATAGCATAGTCAGACAGGCCGGGTCAATAACAGCGGGACAAACAGTACAAGACGGTAGGCAAGAATACTCAGGTCACGAGCCGGGTTCAGCAACGGGAGGTCAGATAAAGGGATAAGGCAGGGAATAGTCTTAGTCAAAGCCGAGTTGGTTTCCAGGAAAGCAACGAAAGTAGAACAAGAGCTTGCTGCAACACAATCATACTGGGACACGAATGCAAAGAGCAAGTGCAGACAACAGGCTTTAATGTGATAAACCACACCCCTCTGGGGGAGGGGCCGCAGAGGCCTGAAAGCATAAAAGGCTCCCACCATGCTTTGCAGAAACCTAAGATGGATGCCAGCACATGGAGCAACACCAACTCTGAGGAAAGGTAGGACCTTGACAAGAAGTCTATTCTGAGGCTGTTCTTGATCTTCACTTAACAAATGGGCTGAATGGAATGCGGCGTCTTCCCACCTCGACATTACATATTGATCTTGGATGAACACTATGGACATTGGCACCCGGAATTCAGTAGATCACCAATCAGCCCATGTGTTAAGTGAAGTGTGACTGCAATGCTGTGCGGGAAATGTACAGGATTCACAGCGTTTCCCGCACCTCATTGGTGTGAACCCGGTCTCATCCAGGACCAGTGTGGAAGCAGTAAAGTGGCTTCTGCTTGGTTGCTATGAGCTCTTGCACTTTACATTCAATAAATCTGTATATGTTGGATTTTATAACACTTTGAAACTGTAAAATGTTGCTTCCTTTATGTGAGACGGTCTTCCTCATTTTTTCAACACTGAGATGTCACGATGTGATTTCCTGCCCCATACATTACATATCGCGTTGTGTTCTCCTATGCTGGTCATACATTATACTGTTTTTCCTATTACAGGTACTTATACAGCGCCATCAATTTATGCAGCGCTTTATATATATATATATATTGTACATTCACATCAGTCCCTAACCCTCAAGGGGCGTACAATCTAAGGTCCCTAACCCTCAAGGGGTGTACAATCTAAGGTCCCTAACCCTCAAGGGAGCGTACAATCTAAGGTCCCTAACCCTCAACGGGCGTACAATCTAAGGTCCCTAACCCTCAAGGGGCGTACAATCTAAAATCCCTAACCAAGGGTGGTACAATCTCATGGGGCCCCCGGGCAAGGGGGATCAATGGGGCCCCTGTGTCCTTGCCCAAACCCTCAAAAAGCCAATCTAAAAAGGTAACCAGGGGTGGGCATCTCATGGGGCCCCCTACGGACCCCAGGCCGTGCCCGAGGGGCCCAAATGTCAGTCCCCTGTCCCTAACCCTCAAAAGGGGTGTACAATCTAAGGTACCCCGGCACCTCAAGGGGTGTACAATCTAAGGTCCCCGAGTTTTCAAAGGGTGTCCACCTAAGGTCCCCGACCCTCAAGGGGTGTACAATCTAAGGTCCCTAACTCACATTCATACATACACATACTAGGGACAATTTAGATCAGAGCCAATTAACCTCCCAGCATGTCTTTGGAGTGTGGGAGGAAACTGGAGTACCCGGAGGAAACCCACGCAGGCACAGGGAGAACATGCAGACTCTGGGCACATTGAGATTTGAACTGGTAATCCTAGCACTGGCTAGGCAGACATGCTAACCACTTAGCCACTGTGCTGCCCAGTGTCCTTTAGATTTTCCTCCAACTATGTAGTGCAAGGGCCTCCTGACTGACCGCAGACAAATAGAAAGTGTTCAGGTTTCACTTCTTATTATATGATTTTGTTAAATCTAAAGGAAAATTGTACTTTACACTGGAGAAGGGCGGGGCAGCTGCACAGACAATTGTCACCATGTGATCCTGATTAAAGGGAATCTACAGTGGTCAGTATATACAATATGTTATTTATTATAATCATTTTCTCATTTTCTATCTATTCTCTCTCCCCCCCCAAAGGGTAACTACTACACTTTTTGGCAAAAATAGCAAATAAAACTATATATATACACATACTATATTGGCAAAAGTAATTTTGATGGATGCTCAATTCCAACATCACACACCAAGATGGAAGACTGGAGGTAAGTTACATGGGTTTAACAGAATAACGATGAAGAATAAAAGTAAAAAAAAACAGTCCAACAAATGACAGGGTTCAACCCAAGAAATGGAGCCTATGCCCAACTGCACTTACAAGGCTTCCATCTCTCTTCCCCCCCCCCTTCGTCTCCCTATCTCCCCTCCCCCTCACTCCCAAATCCCTCCCCCACCCATCTCCAATCCTCACACCTCTCTGGCCCCTCCTCCCCTCTCCCCCCCCTCCCCCCCCTCTCACTCCCCTCATCCCCCCCTCTCACTCCCTCTCCCTCCCCCTCTCCCCCCTCTCCTCCCCCTCTCAACCCTCTCCCCCCCCTCCCCCCCTCCCCCCTCTCACTCCCCCTCCCCCCACCTCCCCCTCCCCCCCCCCCCCTCCCCCCCCCCCCCCCCCCCCCCCCCCACCCCCTCCCCCCCCACCCCCCCCCCCCCCCCCCCCCCCCTCCCCCCCCCTCCTCCCCCCCCCCCCCCCCCCTCTCCCCCCCCCCACCCCCCCCCCCTCCCCCTCCCCCCCCCCCTCCCCCCCCACCCCCCCCCCCCCCCCCCTCTCCCCCCCCCCCCCTCCCCCTCCCCCCCCATGCCCCCCCCCCCCCACCCCCCCCCTCCCCCCTCCCCCCCCCACCCCCCCCCCCCCCACCCCCCCCCCCCCTCCCCACCCCCCCCCCCCCCCTCCCCCCCTCCCCCCCCCCCCCCCCCCCCTCCACCCCCCTCCCCCCACCCCCCCCCCCCCCCCCTCTCTCCCCCCCCACCCACTCCCCCTCCCCCCCCCCACCCCCCCCCCCCCCTCCCCCCCCCTCCCCCCTCCCCCCCCCCCCCCCCCCCCCCCCCCCTCGCCCCCCCCCCCCCCCCACCCTCCCCCCCCCTCCCCCCCCCCCCCCCCCCCCCCCCCCCCCCCCCCCCCCCCCCCCCCCTCTCCCCCCCCCCCCCCCCCCCACCCCTCCCTCCCCCCACCCCCCCCCCCCCCCTCTCCCTCCCCCCCCTCTCCCACCCCCCCCACCCCCCCCCCCAACCCAGACCCCTCCCCTCCCTCTCCCCCCCTCCTCCCCCCTCCCCCCTACCCCCTCCCCCTCCCGCCCTCCCCCCTCTCCCCCCCCTCCCCCCCCATCCTCCCCCTCCCTCCCCCCTCCCCCCCCCCCCCTCCCTCCCCCCCCCCTCCCCTCCCTCCCCCCTCCCCCCTCCCCCCCCCCCCCTCCCCCCCCCCCTCCTCTCCCTCCCCCCCTCTCCCCCCCCCCCCCTCCCCCCTCCCTCCCTCCCTTCCCCCCCCCCTCCTCCCCCCTCCCCCCCCCCCCCCCCTCCCCCCCCCCTTCCCCTCCCCCCTCTCCCCCCTCCCCCCTCCCTCCCCCCCCCCCCCTCTCCCCCCCCCCCTCCCCCCTCCCCCCCCCCCCTCCCCCCCCCCCCCCCTCCCCCCCCTCCCTCCCCCCCCCCTCCCTCCCCTCCCCCCCCTCCCCCCTCCCTCTCTCTCTCCCTCCCCCCCCCCCTCCCTCCCTCCCTCCCTCCCCCCCCTACCCCTCCCTCCCCTCCCCCCTCCCTCCCCTCCCCCCCCCCTCTCCCCTCCCATCAACCCTCTCTCCCACCCCTCCCCCCTCCCCCCCCCCCCCTCCCTCCCCCTTTCCCACCCCCCCCCCCTCTCTCCCTCCCCCCCCCCCCTCCCCCCCCCCCCTCCCCTCCCCTCCCTCTCCCCCCTCCCCCCTCCCCCCTCCCCTCCTCCCCCCCCTCCCCCCCTCCTCCCCCTCCTCCCCCTCCCCCCCCCCCCCCTCCCCCCTCCCCCTCCCCCCCTCCCCCCACCCCCCCCCTCCTCCCTCCCCCCTCCCTCTCCCTCCCCCCCACCCACTCCCCACCTCCCCCCTCCCCCCTCCCCCCCCTCTCCTCCCTCCCCACTCCCCCCTCCATCTCCCTCCTTTCCCCCCCTCCCTCCCCCCCTCCCTCTCTCCCCCTCTCCTCCCTCTCCTCCCTCTCTCTCTCCCTCCCCCTCTCTCTCCCCCCCCCTCCCCCCTCCACCCCCCCCCTCCCTCCCTCCTCCCCCCCCTCCCCCCCCCCCCCCCCCCCCCTCACCCTCCTTCTCCCTCTCTCCCCCCCCCTCTCTCCCCCCCCTCTCTCCCCCCCTCTCTCTCCCCACCTCCCCCCCTCCCTCTCTCCCCCTCTCCCTCCCCCCCCCCCTCCCTCTCTCCCTCCCCTCTTCCCCCTCCCTCTCTCCTCCCCCCTCTCTCTCCCCCCTCCCTCCCTCTCCCTCTCCCCTCTCCCTCTCTCTCTCTCTCCCCCCCCCCCTCTCTCCCTCTCTCCCTCTCTCCCCTTCCCCCTCCCCCTCTCCCCTCTCCCTCCCCCTCTCCCTCTCCCCCTCTTCTCTCCCTCTCCCCTCTCCCCCTCCCCCCCTCCCTCTCTCCCCTCCCCCTCTCCCTCCTCCCTCTCCCCCTCCCTCCCTCCCTCCCTCCCTCCCCCTCCCTCCCCCTCTCCCCCCCTCCCCCCCTCCCTCCCTCCCCCCCTCCCCTCCCTCTCTCCCCCCCTCCCTCTCCTCCCCTCCCCCCTCCCTCCCTCTCCCTCTCCCACCCCTCCCCCTCTCCTCTCCCCCTCCCCCTCTCCCCCCTCCCTCCCTCCCTCTCTCCCTCCCTCCCTCCCTCTCCCCCCCTCCCTCCCTCCCCTCCTCTCTCCCTCTCCTCCCTCCCCTCCCTCTCTCCCCTCCTCTCCTCCCCCCCCCTCTCTCCCCTCCTCTCTCCCCCCCCCTCCCTCCCCCGCCTCCCCCTCCCTCTCCTCCCTCTCTCCCTCCCTCCCTCCCTCTCCCTCCCTCTCTCCCTCTCCCCCCTCTCCCTCCTCTCCCCCTCCCTTTCTCCGCTCTCCCTTTTCCGCTCTCCCTTTTCCGCTCTCCCTTTTCCGCTCTCAACCCTTTTTCCGCTCTCTCTCTCTCTCCTCTCTCCCACTCTCTCTCTCTCTCTCTCTCTCTCTCCCGATCTCTCTCTCTCTCTCTCTCTCTCTCTCTCTCTCTCTCTCATCTCTCGCTCTCTCTCTTTCCCCTCTTTCTATCCTCCCCCCCCCTCTCCCTCTCCCTCCACCTCTCTCTTCCCCCTCTCTCCCTCCCCTCTTCCACCCCTCCCCCCTATTCCTCCCCTCCCCCCCCCTCTTCTCTCTCCCCTCCCCTCTCCCCCTCTTCCTCTCCTCTCCTCTCTCTCCCTCTCTCTCTCCCTCCTTCTCCCTCTCCTCCCCCCCCCCCCTCTCTCTCCCTCTCTCTCTCTCTCTCTCTCTCTCTGCTGCCTCCCTCTCTCTCCTCCCTCTCTCTCTTCTCTCCCTCCCTCTCTCTCTCTCTCCTCCCTCCCTCTCTCTCCCTCCCTCTCTCTCCCTCCCTCCCTCTCTCTCTCTCCTCTCTCTCTCTCTCTCTCTCCCCCCCCCTCCCCCCTCCCTCTCCTTCCCTCCCTCCCTTCCCTTTCCTTCTCCCTCCCTCCCCCTTTCCTTCTCCCTCCCTTTCCCTCTCCTCCCTCCCTCCCTCTCCTTCCCCCCTCCTCCCTCTCCTTCTCCCTCTCCCCCTCTCCCTCCTCTCTCCCCCTCCCTCCCTCTCCCCCTATCCCTTCCCTCCTCTCTCCCCCTCCCCCTCCCTCCCCCTCCCTCCTCCCCCCCCCCTCTCCCCCCCCCCTCTCTCCCTTCTCCCTCTTTTCCTCCCCCTCCCTCTCCCTCCTTCTCTCTCTCCCCCCCCTCCTCTCTCCTCTCTCTCTCCCCCTCCCTCTCTCCTCTCTCTCTCTCCCCCTCCCTCTCTCCTTCTCCTCTCTCCCCCCCTCCCTTCTCCTTCTCTCTCTCCCCCCTCTCCTCCCCCTCCCCCCCCTCTCTCTCCCCCTCTCTCTCCCCCTCTCTCTCCCCCTCTCCCCCCCTCTCTCCCCCCTCCCTCCCCCCTCCTCTCCCCCCCCTCTCTCCTCCCCCCTCCTCTCTCCCCCCCTCCCCTACCCCCTCTCTCCTAACCCCCCCTCCCTCTCTCTCTCTCCCCTCCCCCTTCTCTTTCTCTCCCCCCATCTCCTCCCCCTCCCCCCCCCGCTCTCTCTCTCTCTCTCTCTCCCCTCCTCCCCCGCTCTCTCTCTCTCTCTCTCTCTCTCTCACTCTCTCTCTCTCTCTCTCCTCTCCTCTCCTCTCTCTTTACAGTCTTCAACATCATTCCTGCTGAGCTGAAGAGTGACATTGCCTCCCTCCGCGCCAAAGACCAACCGCGTTTCCTCATTCTGAGCTTCACAAATCACACCTAGGGGACGATTAAATGATGGTTATATGGAAACATAGAAGACTGATGGCAGAAAAAAGATCAAGCAGTCAATCGGTTCTCCACCATTTCATTGTTCTTCAGTCTTTGAGTATGTTTGTCCCAAGTAAGTCTGAATCCACTTACTGTTAGACTGACTACCTCTGCTGGAATCCTATTCCAAGCATCAACTACTCTTTTGGTGAAATCATACCAAGAATAGCAGGACTGGCCACACACACAAAAATCCAAATCCCTGCCTGGGTATGGCAGCTGCTGTGTTCTTCACTGAAAGGATCGATGTTCCACAGTGTGCAGAAGTCACCAACTGTCTGCAGAGTCAATAGCTAAAGACCTCCAAACTTGGTGTGGCCTTCAGATGAGCCCAACAACATTGTGTAGTAGAGAGCTTCATGGAATGGGTTTCCATGGGCGAGCAGCTGCATCCAAGCCTTACATCACCAAGTGCAATGCAAAGCGTCGGTGTAAAGCACGCCGCCACTGGACTCTAGAGCAGTGGAGACGTGTTCTCTGGAGTGACCAATCATGCTTCTCTGTCTGGCAATCCGATGGACCTGTCTGGGTTTGGTGGTGGCCAAGGAGAACGGTACTTGCCAAGTGTAAAGTTTGGTGGAGGGAGGATTATGGTGTGGGGTTGTTTTTCAGGGGTTGGGCTTGGCCCCCTAGTTCCAGTGAAGGGAACTCTTAAGGCAACATTTTGGACAATTTCATGCTCCCAACTTTGTGGGAAGAGTTTGGGGATGGCCCCTTCCTGTTCCAACATGACTGCTCACCGGTGCACAAAGCAAGGTCCATAAAGACATGGAGGAGCCAGTTTGGGGTGGAGGAACTTGACTGTCCTGCACAGAGTCCTGACCTCAACCCCATAGAACACCTTTGGGATGAATTAGAGCGGAGACTGCGAGCCAGGCCTCCTCCCCCGACATCAGTGCCTGACCTGACAAATGTGCGTCTGGAAGAATGGTCCAACCTTCCCATAGACACCCTCCTAAACCTTGTGGACGGCCTTCCCAGAAGAGTTGAAGCTGTTATAGCTGCAAAGGGCGGGGCCAACTCAATATTGAACCCTACGGACTAAGACTGGGAGGACATTAAAGGTCATGTGTGTGGAAAGGGTGGGGCCAACTCAATATTGAACCCTACGGACTAAGACTGGGAGGCCATTAAAGGTCATGTATGTGGAAAGGGCGGGGCCAACTCAATCAATTGAACCCCCTACGGACTAAGGCTGGCCACACACTATACAATTTTCTGTCCTATTTCTGCCCAATTTCCTTTAGATTTACCTTCAACTATGTAGTGCAAGGGCCTGCCCAATTGGATACAAGTGAAAGTGTTGTTTAGGTTTGACCTCATATTATATGTTTTTTGGTAAATCTAAAGCAATATTCTCAAGAAAATTGTATAATGTATAATAAAGTGCTGATATAAATGGTTAAATGTCCATAAAAGTGATGTATGGAAGATCCCACGTGGTGACGCAACGTCGTGACATCACGCCGCCGGCACCACGTGGGTCCCGGCCGCCATCTTGGATTCCTACACATGGTCAGTGATTTTTTTTGTTCTCTGCAATATATGGAATAAATACATCCCATTTAAAGCAGTATTACGCTATTGGCCTCCTCTTTTTGGGCTCTTCACGAGCTTTAACAACCCACAGAGCTGCATTAGGAGGACGGCAGAGTCATTGCTGACAGCAGAGGAAGCAGTGAAGGAAGACCAGACCATACTTACCTTTAAAGGTACCTTCAGCTGACCTACTGAGAGTGTATATCTCTAAATGCGTGATTTGATTGTGCATCTGGTGAGTGCGCAATTCTTATATTACCAGACATATCACCTGACCATTGGATAGATATTATAGATCACCAGCAATTGAAGATCACCATGGGATCTTCCGTACATCACTTTTATGGACATTTAACCATTTATATCAGCACTTTATTTAGCACCAGTGCAGGGGCGGACTGACAACTCATGGGGCCTCCGGGCAATAGGGGATCATGGGGCCCATGTGTCCTTGCCCAAACTCAAAAAAGCCTATGAAAAAGGTACCAGGGGAATCTCATGGAGCCCCCTACTGACCCCGGGCCCTCGGGCAGTGCCCTAGTTTCCAAATGGTCAGTCCGCCCCTGCACCAGTGGTCACTTTATAGTGACAAAGATTTACATTATCACCAATTCACTTTATGGTTGTTACAATACCACCTTGTTGCACACCACAAGTCACTTTATATCGAACTGAATATTTATTTATTCATCCATCATTTTTTGTGATTATTGTTTTTTGACACTTTCTACTGTGTAATGTATATTTAGCTCTGCACCCATTTTTATATTGATGCTTTGGAAGGCTTTTTTGGTATCTTTTGGTGTTTTAGCAGCTCAGCCGTTTTAGCGCTCACTTACCTCCTTGTGCTTTCTAGTTGATCCCACAACCAGTACAAGTACAGAAGAAGGAGATTACATAATTCGGCAAACAGCCTTGGTCATACAAGTAGTGTGTGTGTGTGTGTGTGTGTGTGTGTGTATATATATATATATAGTTTCAAGAAAAAGTATGTGAACCCTTGGGATTACATGGAGTTTTGCATGAATTGGGCATAAAATGTGCTCTGAACGTCATCTAAGTCACAACAATAGAAGAAACACAGTCTGCTGAACATAATACTACACAAACATTAGATGTTTCCATGGTTTCAATGCACATAACATGTAAACATTCACAGTGCAGGGAGGAAAAAGTATGTGAGGCCCTAGCTTTAATGACTTCTCCCAGAGCTGATTGGAGCCAAGAGTGAGCCAACCTTGACTCCAATCAGTGTGATGATATTGGATGTGTTGCTGACAGCTGTCCTGCCCTTAAAAAACACACACCTGTTTTGGGTTTACTGGTTTCAAGAAGCACTGTCTGATGTGAACCATGCCTCGCATAAAAGAGCTCTCAGAAGACCTACGATCAAGAATTGTTGACTTGCATGAAGCTGGAAAGGGTTACAAAAGTATCTCCAAAAGCCTTGATGTTCATGTGTCCACGGTAAGACAGACTGTCTACAAATGGAGAAAGTTTAGCACTGTTGCTACTCTCCCTAGGCGTGGTCGTCCTGTAAAAATGACTGCAAGAGCACAGCGCAGAATGCTGCATGAGGTAATAAAGAAGAATCCCAGAGTGTCAGCTAAAGACCTACAGAAATCTCTGGCACATGGTGACATTTTTGTTGACAAATCTACAATAAGGAAAACATTTAAACAAGAATGGAGTACATGGGAGGACACCACGAAGGAAGCCATTGCTGGCCAAAAAGAATATTGCAGCACGTTTGAAGTTTGCAAAGAGCACCTGGATGTTCCACAGCACTACTGGCAGAATATACTGTGGACAGATGAAACCAAGATTGAGTTGTTTGGGAAGAACACACAACACTATGTGTGGAGAAAAAAAGGCACAGCACACCAACATCAAAACCTCATCCCCACTGTGAAACATGGCGGAGGGAGCATCATGGTTTGGGGCTGCTTTGCTGCCTCAGGGCCTGGACGGATTGTTGTCATTGATGGGAAAATGAATTCCAGAGTTTATCAAGACATTTTGCAGGAAAACGTACGACCATCTGTCCGCCAACTGAAGCTCCGCAGAGGATGGGTGATGCAAGAGGACAATGACCCAAAGCATACAAGTAATTCAACAAAACAATGGCTGCAACAGCACAGAATACGCCTTCTGGAGTGGCCCAGTCAGAGTCCTGACCTCAACCCCATTGAAATGCTGTGGCATGACCTTAAGAGAGCAATTCACACCAGACACCCCAAGAATATTGCTACACTGAAACAGTTTTGTGAAGAGGAGGCATGTGGGTCCAAAATGACTCCAGATCATTGTGCAGGTCTGATCTGCAACTACAGGAAACGTTTGGTTGAGGTTATTGCTGCCAAAGGGAGGGTCAACCAGTTATTAAGTCCAAAGGTTCACATACTTTTTCCTCCCTGCACTGTGAATGTTTACATGTTATGTGCAATTAAACCATGGCAACATCTAATGTTTGTGTAGTATTATGTTCAGCAGACTGTGTTCTATTGTTGTGACTTAGATGACCTTCAGAGAACATTTTATGCCCAATTCATGCAAAACTCCACATAATCCCAAGGGGTTCACATACTTTTTTCTTGCAACTGTACAGTTGTGTTCAAAATACTGCAGTCAGACATCACTAACCGGATCAATCACTGTTTTTGGTGGAAATGATATTTCTACATGGCAAATAATTTCCTAGCAGGTGTAGTAGAGTAATAGAAATCCAACAGACCCCACAGTCATGACATGCATGCTGCTGATTCTGTGTCATTGAATCACTCATTGAAAGGGGCGTGTTCAAAATAACAGCAGTGTGGAGTTCTATTAGTGAGGTCATTCATTCTTTGAAAAACAGGTGGCAATTATTGCCCTTATTTAAGGAAGGAAGGCAGCAAATGTTGGACATGCTGGTTACAGTGCATTTCTCTCTGAAATTCTGAGGAAAATGGGTCGTTCCAGACATTGTTCAGAAGAACAGCGTACCTTGATTAAAAAGTTGATTGGAGAGGGGAAAACATATAAAGAAGTGCAGAAAAAATGATCGGCTGCTCAGCTAAAATGATCGCAAATGCTTTAAAATGGCAACCAAAACCTGACAGACGTGGAAGAAAGCGAAAAACTACCATTGGAATGGATAGAAGAATAGCCAAAATGGGGCGGACTCAGCCAACAATCAGCTCCAGGAAGATGAAAGAAGGTGTGACGTTCCCTGTGAGGACTGTTACAATTAGAAGATGTGAAGCCAAGCTATCTGCAAGAAGTCCCCGCAAAGTCCCACTGTTGGAGAAAAGACGTGCTGAAGAGGATACAATCTGCCAAAGAGCACATTGACCGGCCTAAAGAGAAATGGCGCAACATTTTGTGGACTGATGAAAGTAAGATTGTTCTTTTTGGGTCTAGTGGGTGGAGACAGTTTGTCAGACGACCCCCAAACACTGAATTCAAGCCACAGTACACTGTGAAGACCGTGAAGCATGGTGGTGCAAGCATCATGATATGGGGATGTTTCTCATACTACGGTGTTGGGCCTATTTATCGCATACCAGGGATCATGGATCAGTTTGAATCCATCAGAATACTTGAAGAGGTCATGCTGCCTTATGCTGAAGAGGAAATGCCCTTGAAATGGGTGTTCCAACAAGACAACGACCCCAAACACACCAGTAAACATGCAACATCTTGGTTCCAGACCAACAAGATGACGTTATGGAGTGGCCAGCCCAATCCCCGGATCTTCATCCAATAGAAAACTTGTGGGGTGACATCAAAAATGCCGTTTCTGAGGCAAAACCAAGAAATAGAGAAGAACTGTGGAATGTGGTCCAATCATCCTGGGCTGGAATACCTGATCACAGGGGCCAGAAGTTGGGTGACTCCATGCAACACAGATGTACAGCAGTTCTCAGAAACAGTGCGACTACAACCAAATATTCATGAAGTCATTCAAAGGAAAGCAAAATCTTCAAACATTTCTCAGTTTATATAGTGAATGTTTGAGTTTGTAAAGAAGAATACAAACACTGCGATTTTTTTGAACCGTCTAATATTCACTTTTCTTCAATTTTTTAGAGGAACAACACAAATTTGATGTATTTTTCTTCATGTTGTGATTTGGAATAGAATGTGTCGTGTTCCCAATGCATTTGTGTGGATGGAAATAAAAGTATTAGAAGGATTCACTTTTTTTTCAACTCCACTTTCAGCTTTAGTCACTTTTTTTCAACTCACTGCTATTAGCTCATCTTTTGAACACAACTGTGTATTATATATATGGTACACATGGAACAACTAATTTCATCGATCCATCTAGTTTTGGGAAATATGGGGATCGATCTAATGTTTTGGGAAATCTAACGTCGATTGTACAAAGATTTCATGGTCAGATATGCTGAGCCTAATCATTTTGTAAAAAAAAAAAGGGTAGTAGACTTACCGATTGTCTTGTAAAGGACCGTCAGGCAGAGCAGAAGGATGTGTCCACTTCTTGGTTTCATTGTCCCGTTGAAATGAAAGAAGTCGCTTTTCACGAAACAATCCGCCCGAGAAAAAAAAGGAAGCAGAGCGATGGACTGAGCCAGTGTGAGGTCAGTACAGGATGTAATATCGTGACTCAGAAAGTCTGATGTCTATCCCGTCATTTATATATTTTTTGTACACAGGAGAGGAGCCGTGACCAAATCTAAACTAGGTCTTCACTTCTCAGCCCTCCCCCTCCGTTTCCTTTAGACTGTCAGCTCTTGAGGTCAGGGGTTTTGGTTTATTGCTACATGGTAGTTTCTTCGCTTGTTTTATAATTTCCCCACATTGTCTGCCTAAGTAATGATAAACTCTCTGCCCCTGATGTATCCTAATGGGAACTAATAAAATGTTACATTGTTTATAAACAGTCATGACCAGGGGCGGACTGACAACTCATGGGGCCCCCAGGCAAAAGGGGATCATGGGGCCCCTGTGTCCTTGCCCAAACTCAAAAAAAAGCCTATGAAAAAGGTACCAGGGGCATCTCATGGGGCCCCCTACTGACCGCGGGCCCTCGGGCAGTCTGAGTTTCCAAAGTCAGTCCACCCTGGTCATGGCAATTGATGTATCCTAACAGGAGCTAATACAATGACGATTGTTTTAAACAGTCATAGTACACTATCTCTGCCCCCTAATGTAGAATAAACAACTGAAAAAGTGTTTACATTGTTTATAAACAGCATTTTTTATTTGACGGGTTGTTAGTACAGCCCAGAAACAATAGTGGTGCATTTTGTTATTTGGGTTTTTTGTTTACCTACCTAAAACACACTGATACTGACACTAACTGACGCTGATACCAATAAAAAAAAAAAAAACCTGACCTTTGACCCAAACACTAACCCTGACACTGAACTATATCAAACCTTCATCTAGGTATTTTATCTTTTTATTTTTTATTTTATTTTTTAATCTTTATCTTTTTTTAACAAACATTTTTTTTCTCTGACAGGAGAGAGAGAGAGAGATGATACAATGTATAATGGAATGTATATAATGATACAATCTATAATAGGGTGTATATAATGATACAATGTATAATAGGATGTATATAATGATACAATGTATAATGGAATGTATATAATGATACAATGTATAATGGAATGTATATAATGATACAATGTATAATGGAATGTATATAACGATACAATGTATAATGGGATGTATATAATGATACAATGTATAATAGGATGTATATAACGATACAATGTATAATGGGATGTATATAATGATACAATGTATAATGGAATGTATATAACGATACAATGTATAATGGAATGTATATAACGATACAATGTATAATGGAATGTATATAACGATACAATGTATAATGGGATGTATATAACGATACAATGTATAATGGGATGTATATAACGATACAATGTATAATGGGATGTATATAACGATACAATGTATAATGGGATGTATATAACGATACAATGTATAATGGGATGTATATAACGATACAATGTATAATGGGATGTATATAACGATACAATGTATAATGGGATGTATATAACGATACAATGTATAATGGGATGTATATAACGATACAATGTATAATGTATATAATGGGATGTATATAACGATACAATGTATAATGGAATGTATATAACGATACAATGTATAATAGGATGTATATAACGATACAATGTATAATAGGATGTATATAATGATACAATGTATAACGGATTGTATATAACGATACAATGTATCTCTCTCCTCCATTTAGAGAGAGAGAAAAAAAAAACAAGAGGGGTGGGCTGTACACTGACTGACTGATCATTGTGATAGCAAATCAGAGGCTATCATGTGACCTGGAATCAGGAGTCATTAGAACGGGACCCGGGGCTCTCAGTGACACTCCCCGGGCTGTGTGCTGTGAGTGCGCCGTGTAGGGGGCACCTGAGCCAGCGTGTTCCCAAACCACTGCTCTGTGTGTCCATTCACACCCCCCTCCCCCCCTCTCTCCTCATTGGCTGACTGTCTGTGATTGACAGCAGCAGGAGCCAATGGCTCATCCAATGAGGAGGCAGAGACCTGGGACAGCCGGGATGGGGCTCAGGTAGGTATTAGGGGGTTGGGTGCAGAAGGTTTTTTCAGCCTTTACAACCACTTTAAAAACCCATTGCTGTGTGCGTCCTCAGGGCCGATATACACCGAAGACACGCAGTGCAGATGTGTTCCGGGTGCATCTCCCTATGTGCATTTTTTATGCATTTTTGATGTGTTCCGGAGCATTTTTATACTTTTCCCCTCTTTTTCTTCAATATAAACAGGGACATGTGCATTCCAGTGCATTTTTGATGCATTTTACTGCATTCCAGTGCAGTTCTGTGCAGAAAAAATGCAGCCGGTTCTACTTTTTTTTCTCTGCACCCAGAACTGCAAGCACTGATGTGATCTATGACACCGACCACCATATCACTGACTTTCTGTGCGTTTTGGATGCAAAAAAAAAGCAACAAACGCATGTCGTGGGAACTGGCCCTAAGGGCCGCTTCACACCATAGAAATGCAGTCCAAATGCGTTTCGGAATGTGTGTTTTTGGCGCATTCTGGTGTGTTTTTGATGCTTTTGGGTTCATCTTTTCCCCTCTCTTCAATTTAATAGGGGCATGTGCGTTCCAGTGTGTTTTTTATGCGTTTTTGATACATTTAACCTCATTCCAGAGCAGTTCTGTGCAGGAAAAATGCCACCTGTTCTACTTTTTTTTTTTCTGCACCCAGAAAGCACCGGAACTGCAAGCACTGATGTGAACTATGACACTGACAACCAGATCACCGACTTTCTGTACGTTTTGGATGCAGAAAAAAAACTAAAACGCATGTCATGTGAACCGGCACTAAGGTCCATTTCACACCATAGAAACGCAGTCCAGATTCGCTTTGGATGCGTTTTCGATGAGTTTTTAACACGTTCTGGTTCATTTCCCCCCTCTCTTTCTTCAATTTAATAGGGACATGTGCATTCTGGTGCATTTTCGATGCGTTTTATTGCATTCCAGTGCAGTTCTGTGCAGGAAAAATGCCGCCTGTTCTACTTTTTTTTTTTTTTTCCTGCAACCGGAACGCACCGGAACTGCAAGCATCAGTGTGAACTATGACACCAACCAGCATATCACCGACTTTCTCTGTGTTTTGAATGCAGAAGAAAAGCAACTGAAACGCATGGAGTGTGAACTGGCCCTAAGGGCCGCTTCACACTATAGAAACGCAGTCCAGATGTGTTTCGGATGCGGTTCTACATGAGTGTTTATAATGCGTTTTTGGCATGTTCTGTTTCATTTTCCCCCTCTCTCCCTTTCTTCAATTTAATAGGGACATGTGCGTTTTCGATGCGTTTTGGTGCATTATGGTGCATTTTGATGCATTTTATTGCGTTCCAGTACAGTTCTGTGCATGATAAATGCCGCCTGTTCTACTTTTTTTTTTCTGCAACCGGAACTGCGAGCGCTGATGTGAACTATGACACAGATAACCAGATCACCTACTTTCTGTGTGTTTTTGGATGCAGAAAAAAAGCAACTGAAACGCACATCGTGTGAACCGGCCCTCAAAGTTAGACACTGAACACATGTAGGATGAGGTTGCTAAAAACTACTTTTTTTTTTTTGGGCTGATCTTTTATTTTGCGGTGAAATCCGGATCCACATTCATGAACCCACTTCTGGTGGCGTGGCCCCATCGGCAGCGATAGGTAAAACCGACAGGCAGCAGCATGCTGAGTTACATTTGCCGCAGCCTTGAAGCAACGGAAGTGTACCGACTCCTCCCACCTGCCATGGCAGGCTTTAGTTGGGTGGTCGGGGGTGGTATAAACGCGGCTCACCCATCTGTTTTGTGTTTTTTTTTTTTACTTCCCCATGGCTTTCTGCGTAAATGAAGCCAACGGGAGAGGGGGTGGGGAATTTTCACTCCCTCTATGCAAAACTCTGAGATCTCTCCAGGGTAGGGGCGGGCTGACCATTTGGAAACTCGGGCACTGCCGAGGGCCTGGGGTTAGTGGGGGGCCCCATGAGATGCCCCTGGTACCTTTCATAGGATTTTTTGAGTTTGGGCAAGGACACAGGGGCCCCATGATCCCCTATTGCCCGGGGGTCCCATGAGTTGTCAGTCTGCCCCTGTGTCCTTGCCCAAACTCAAAAAAGCCTATGAAAAAGGTACCAGGGGCATCTCATGGGGCCCCCTACTGACCCCGGGCCCTCGGGCAGTGCCCAAGTTTCTAAATGGTCAGCCCGCCCCTGGATCTCTCATTGGGGGCAAGAGAAGACACGGGTTAGAAATGTTCGTCTTGGGCATCGAACTGATGAATAAGATAGGAAAAAGGTCATCTTCAAGCCTGATTGTGATCACGGGCGGACTGACAACTCATGGGGCCCCCGGGCAATAGGGGATCATGGGGCCCCTGTGTCCTCGCCCAAACTCAAAAAAGCCTATGAAAAAGGTACCAGGGGCATCTCATGGGGCCCCCTACTGACCCCGGGCCCTCGGGCAGTGCCTGAGTTTCCAAATGGTCAGTCCACCCCTGATTGCGATAATCTATCATCTCAAAATGTCATCTGAATGTCTTTTTTTTTGGTTTCTGCACCCCCCCCCCCCCCCCGGGCTCTGTGACACCACGGCCTTTGGAGCGCTCTGTGACGCAGGAAGAGGCTGCCCACATCAGCAACAAGATATCCGTGTCTGGCGAGCCGACCACAAGACGCGAAGCGCGGCCACAGTGTGCGCTTCTCTGCACAGAACATCTGCAAGGTGTCTGCAAAATATGTGCGCCTGTAATGGGCACCTGTTACCCAATACATACCGTGCGTGTCAATGGCTTTATCTGCTGAACATTGAGGTCTCCTCCACCTCTTGTGCCCTGAGCACCCCCCCGCCGGAGAGCCCAGCCAGGCCGGGGACCTCCCTCTTGTCTATGGCAGGTAAGCTTGTCCAGCTTGGTCACCAACTGGCTGCCATCCGGATCAATGAATGAGAAAGAAACAACTGCAAACTGATGAGGTCATCACTCTGCTGTCTCCTCCTGCCAGCAGCTTTCTTTGCCATCTCTGTGTAATGTCACTCTTGTGTCCTGCTGTGCAAAGGTTAAAGTGTTAGTAATCCCCGGACCCCGCGTTTCACTATATCCGCTCTCCCCGGACCCGCGTTCACTATATCCGCTCTCCCCGGACCCCGCGTTCACTGTATCCGCTCTCCCCGGACCCCGCGTTCACTGTATCCGCTCTCCCCGGACCCCGCGTTCACTGTATCCGCTCTCCCCGGACCCCGCGTTCACTGTATCCGCTCTCCCCGGACCCCGCGTTCACTGTATCCGCTCTCCCCGGACCCCGCGTTCACTGTATCCGCTCTCCCCGGACCCCGCGTTCACTATATCCGCTCTCCCCGGACCCCGCGTTCACTGTATCCGCTCTCCCCGGACCCCGCGTTCACTGTATCCGCTCTCCCCGGACCCCGCGTTCACTATATCCGCTCTCCCCGGACCCCGCATTCACTATATCCGCTCTCCCGGGACCCCGCGTTCACTGTATCCGCTCTCCCCGGACCCCGCGTTCACTATATCCGCTCTCCCGGGACCCCGCGTTCACTGTATCCGCTCTCCCTGGACCCCGCATTCACTGTATCCGCTCTCCCTGGACCCTTCATTCACTCTATCCGCTCTCCCAGGACCCTTCATTCACTCTATCCGCTCTCCCAGGACCCTTCATCACTATATCCGCTCTCCCCGGACCCCGCGTTCACTCTATCCGCTCTCCCCGGACCCCGCGTTCACTCTATCCGCTCTCCCCGCGACCCCGCGTTCACTATATCCGCTCTCCCCGGACCCCGCGTTCACTATATCCGCTCTCCCCGGACCCCGCGTTCACTATATCCGCTCTCCCCGGACCCCGCGTTCACTATATCCGCTCTCCCCGGACCCCGCGTTCACTATATCCGCTCTCCCCGGACCCCGCATTCACTATATCTGCTCTCCCCGGACCCCGCATTCACTATATCCGCTCTCCCCGGACCCCGCATTCACTATATCCGCTCTCCCGGACCCCGCATTCACTATATCCGCTCTCCCTGGACCCTGCGGCCAATTTTTGAAATCTATTCAACCCATGTATGGCTTGCTATAAAGGATCTGCTTGGTGCCGGATACCACAGATACCTTCAGAGGTCTACTGGAGTCCATGCCTTGATGGGCTGTTTTGGCATCCAAAGGGGGAGCTGCTCAGTATGAGGTGGGTGGTCATCATGTGATGGCTGATCGGCGCGTACAACAATGGCTCATTATTCAGTTGAACACATCAGGAAGTCCAGCAGAGATGGGAGATGTGGAGGCCGATGAGGAACATTGTCGTTTCTTATCAGGATGAGATGTGATGAGTTCACTGATAAATATTGCTGCAGAGGAGGCCATGCAAAGGCTGCAAAGTCGCTGTATCTCAGGGGGATGCAGCCGGGGGGTTCCCTCTCTAGGGTGAGCTAAGATTGAACCTGTCATAGAACTTCCAATGTTGGCTTCTTCTAGACAATGCTGGTTCCCTGGCTGTCAGGGTCATCCTCCGGCTTCTCTGCTTAGCAAACCACTAGAGTCCCCTTCACCCCTGAAACGCATTGCCTCGGTAACTGACTTTGGGAACCACTGAATTGGGACCGCTGGCATGGAGCCAGAGAAGACAGAACCATCTGCCTGTACAGTGCCGTCTGTCAGTGCCTCCAGACAGTGCTATCAGTCCGTGCTGCAAGTCAGTGCCACCCATCAGTGCCCATTGCTGCATATCAGTGTCATCAGTGCTCCTCATCAATGCCCACCAGTGCCGCCTCATCAGTGCCACCTCGTCAGTGCAGACTATCAATGCCCATCAGTACCGCCTATCAGTGCCCATCATTGCTGGCTGCAAATCAGTGCATCATCAGTGCCTCCTCATCAGTGCCACCTCGTCAGTGCAGCCTTTCAGTGCCCATTTGTGCTACCTATCAGTGCTGCCTCATCAGTGCCCATCAGTACTGCCTATCAGTGCCCATCATTGCTGGCTGCATATCAGTGCATCATCAGTGCCTCCTCATCAATGCCCATGAGTGCCGCCTCATCAGTGCCACCTCGTCAGTGCAGCCTATCAGTGCCCATCAGTGCTGCCTCATCAGTGCCCATCAGTGCTGCCTCATCAGTGCCCATCAGTGCTGCCTATATCAGTACTGCCCATCAGTGCCGCTTATCAGTGCCCATCAGTGCTGCCTATCAGTGCTCATCAGTGCTGCCTCATCAGTGCCACCTCGTCAGTGCAGTCTATCAGTGCCCATCAGTACTACCTATCAGTGCTGCCTATCAGTGCCCATCATTGCTACATATCAGTGCATCATCAGTACTTCCTCATCAATGCCCACCAGTGCCGCCTCATCAGTGGTGCCTCATCAGTGCCACATCGTCAGTGCCGCCTCATCAGTGCCCATCAGTGCAGCCTATCAGTGCCCATCAGTGCCACCTCATCAGTGCCCATCAGTGCTGCCTTTATCAGTGCTGCCTATCAGTGCCCATCAGTACCACTTATCAGTGCCCATCATTGCTACATATCAGTGCATCATCAGTGCCTCCTCATCAATGCCCACCAGTGCCACCTCGTCAGTGCAGCCTCTCAGTGCCCATCAGTGCTGCCTATCAGTGTCGCTTCATCAGAGCCCATCAGTGAAGGAGAAAAATTACCTGTTTGCAAATATTTATAATAGAAACAAAGAAAACCTTTTTTTTTTCAATTGTTTTGCTGTGTTTTTGTTGTCATCCAAAGTGCAACAGCACTGAAAGCTGAAAATTGTCCTTGGCAGAAGGGGGCAGGGGCGGACTGACCATTAGAGCTCTCGGGCACTGCCGGAGGACCCAGGGTCAGTAGGGGGCCCCATGAAATGCCCCTGGTACCTTTTTTATAGGCTTTTTTGGGTGTGCTTTGAGTGTGGTCAAGGACCCCATGATCCCCTATTGCCCGGGGGCCCCATGAGTTGTCAGTCCTCCCCCGGAAGGGGGTATAAGTGCCCGGTAGGCAAGAGGTTAAAAGTGACAAACAATCGTTGGGTTTAGATACACTGTAACACATGTTCCTGTAGTATACTGCATTCCTCCTGCGGGATGACGTCATGTCCGGGGATACTGAAATGGGAAGGGCGACTGTTTCTCCTCTGGTCAGGAAATGTGAGGTTTCATTTCTGCCTCATAGACAATTTCCCAAATCGTTGACTTTTTTGTTGTGAAACACCCAATCTATTTCATGACAGTGTAGCCGCTCGGCGTGTGACAAGCACATGAAACACGCGTGCATGCGCATTAAATGATGATCTGTTAATAGAAGAAGGTGTTTCCTGTCTATCCCCGCAGACGTGACCAGGGGCGGACTGACCATTTGGAAATTCGGGCACTGCCCGACGGCCCGGGGTCAGTAGGGGGCCCCATGAAATGCCCCTGGTACCTTTTTCATAGGCTTTTTTGAGTTTGGGCAAGGACACAGGGGCCCCATGATCCCCTATTGCCCAGGGGCCCCATGAGTTGTCAGTCCGCCCCCGAGACCGGGGTCTGAAGGGTAAATCCACCTTTGTTGAGAAAAAAAAAATTGTTCCCCTTTAGTTGATCGATGTACATTGTAGGAATTTTAACGAACGTTTGCAGCAGATTCCCACCTTTTGTGGTCCTGAAGAAAGAGCGATTTGTATCACCAGACCGATTCCGAGTGGGAGGAGTCTGGTTCATTATCATCACCTGGTGCACTCTGGGTGTTCTCATGGGGAAAGCTGCAGGGGCTGCATCCCTTTAGACGTAATTGACCCTTGGTGGGGTATTTCACCCAAACTGAAATTTCTAGTGCAGAGGAAGACTAAAAGTGTGGATCTCTGGGGAAAATCAATGAGCCAATCACAAAGCAGGAAATGACATCTCTGGGGGGGGGGAGTTCTGTACACCAGCAGTCTCGGGGGCGGACTGACCATTTGGGCACTCGGGCATTGCCCAAGGGCCCAGGGTCAGTAGGGGGCCCCATGAGAAGCCCCCAGTACCTTTCATAGGCTTTTTTGGGTGTGGTTTGAGTGTGGGCGAGGACACAGGGGCCCCATGATCCCCTATTGCCCGGAGGCCCCGTGAGTTGTCAGTCCACCCCTGAGCAGTCTACAGAACACCTCCAGGATGCCATATTGAATTGAATTTTACAGAAAATATCAGCACTGAAGACTGAAAAAGAAAGGCAATTTTTTTTTTTTATTAAAGCGGAATCCGAGCCCCCCCCCCCCCCCCCACAGGGGCGAATTGACCATTCGGACACTCAGGCACTGGCCGAGGGCCCGGGGTCATTAGGGGGCCCCATGAGATGCCCCTGGTACCTTTCATAGGCTTTTTTTTGGGAGTGGTTTGAGTTTGGGCGAGGACACAGGGGCCCCATGATCCCCTATTGTCCGGGGGCCCCATGAGTTGTCAGTCCGCCCCTGCACCCCCCCCCCCCATAAAAAAAGTAAAAGTCAGCAGATACAAATACTGCAGCCACTGACTTTTAATATTAGGGCGCTTACCTGTCTAGGGGTCCAGCGTTGTCCTCACCCTGAGATGATTCTTCAGTTGGTTGTCGGGTACTGGCGCTGCCATCTTGACTAAGGGAAACCTTTTGGCTTCACAGCTGGTTTCCTACTGAGCATGCTCAAATCGTGCTGCACTTTGAGAATGGGCACACTTTCCTGGTGGCAGAGGACTGCGTCCCATTCACAAAGTGCAGTGTGATTTGAGCATGCCCAGTAGGAAACTGGCTGGAGGGAGGGCCAGAGGGCAGCGGAGGGGGGGGGGGGGGGCATAGAGGCAGAAAAGTGGGGCTTCCACTTTTGGGTGAAACTCCAACAGTCTTTGTGTAGCAATTGTATATATTGTATATGATTTTTTTTTTTTTTTTTTTTTTTTATTTAAATTTATTTTTTTTTAATTAATTAAAATTAATTAATTTATCTACTTTTAGGGCAACTTTTTTTGTTGTAGCAACAGGGTCACCTTAAGAGGACATTTGACCCACCGGGACCCCCATGGTGATCCTGGACAGCAAGAGGGTGCAAAAAAAAGTTACTCTCTTGAAGCAAAGGAAGTTCCGGAAATATATATATATATATATATGGCGTCAATGCGAATTTATTATTTTCGATCAAATTAAATTTTATAAAAGCACCAAAAAAAAAAAAAGAGGAAGTCGCATGACTGCAGGAAGACGGAGGATATTGTATTATATATATTTCTGTATTCTGTTATACTTATCACCATCTTCTGTGTCATCTTCCCCAGCTGCCGGGACTTCTTCTTCTTATTTATGGAACTGCTAACCACATCGTTTTTCTTTTTTTCTGTCATTGTGATTTAACAGTTTTTTTTAACCCATTGCTGCATTAAAAAAAACAAAAACGGTAGCCCTGGCATTCATATTATCTATTATATATCTATACGTGTTATGTCGTATCTCCCAGGAGTGAGTCCCGTCCCCCCCGGACTGTATACATAAATATATCTCCAGTATCTCCCAGAAGTGAGTCCACCCCTCCCCCGGACTGTATACATAAATATATATATATATATATATATATATATATACAGTATCTCCCAGAAGTGAGTCCCCCCCCCCTCCCCCAGACTGTATACATAAATATATATATATATATATATATACAGTATCTTCCAGAAGTGAGTCCCCCCCCCCCCCCCCTCACATTTGTATCAATATTTGATTCTCTCTTTTCGTGTGACAACACTGAAGAAATGACTTTGTTACAATGTGACGTAGTCAGTGTGTATGTGTATGTGTGTGTATATATATATATGTGTATGTATATACAGTGTGTATGTATGTGTGTATATATATATATATATATAGACCCCGTTTAAATTTCAGCTGTTGAAAGAGTCACACCTCTTCATCATTACAGGAGGGGAGGGATTTGCAAATGTTTTTTTAAAAAAATAAAATGAATAAATAACAAATTTGCAGAATGAACTGGCTAATGGGTGCACTGAACTCCCAATTGGGGCCCCTTTTTTGCTTTTTCAATAAAAAGGTCTACCATGTTTAGGATGAGAGTAGAAGCCTACCTTGGTCTGGGGTTTCCAAGCCTAGAACCCACATCCATCACCCGTTTTAAAAGGAATTATTAAAAAAATGTTTTCCTTTTTTTTAAATTTTATAATATTCTGTATCCATTTATTACATTTAGGTTAAAAAAAAAAAAAAAGAGAAGCCACCAAACCTAGCACTCCTGATGAAGCCCTAATAACCCTCGAAACGCGTTGCCTCGTTAACATTAGACATATATATATATATATATATATATATATATATATATATCATATATTAACATAGAACATTTTCTTGATAAATGGACTTCCTTACTTGGAACTTTTTTTTTTGCATTTTTTTAGATATACATCCACATCCGTCACCCATTTCAAAAGGAATTATTTGTTTATTCTTTTTTTAATTTTATATATAGATAGATAGATAGATAATCTTTATCCATTTATTATATTCAGGTTTAAAAAAAAAAGACAGGCCACCAAATCAACTGCTGGACCAATCCCCAGCACTCCTGATGAAGCCCTAATACCCCTCGAAACACGTTTCCTCATTAACATTAGACATATATATATATATGTGTGTCTATATGTCATATATTAACATAGAACATTTTATTGATAAATGGACTTCCTTACTTGGAACTTTTCACCACTCTGTCGCTCTTTGTTCCCTTTCGTATAGCGGCCCTTTTGGTTTGAAAGCTTCTTATCCACAGTCATTGTACTTTTTAAAATATGGAACCTGGAAGCCCCCTTGTCATGTATTTCATAGAGGATTTTTGCATTTTTTTAGATATACATCCGTCACCCGTTTCAAAAGGAATTATTTGTTTATTCTTTTTTTAATTTTTATATATATATATATATATATAAAATATTCTTTATCCATTTATTATATTCAGGTTTAAAAAAAAAAAAGACAGGCCACCAAATCAACTGCTGGACCAATCTCAGCACTCCTGATGAAGCCCTAATAACCCACAAAAAAAACTAATAACCCCTGAAACGTGTTGCCTTGTTAAAGAACATTTTATAGAAAATGAATTATTTGTTTTATTATTTTTTTTAATTATGTAATATTCTTTATCCATTTGTTATATTTAGGTTTAAAAAAAAGACAGGCCTCAAAATCAGCTGCTGGAGTGAACACAACACTCCTGATGAAGCCCTAATAACCCCCGAAACCCCCAAAACATGTTGCCTTGTTAAAGAACACTTTATTGATAAATGCATTTTTTAGTCATCCGTTTCAAAAGGAATTGTTTGTTTATTCATTTTTTTTTTATTATATATTATTCTTTTTCCATTTATTATATTTAGGTTTAGAAAAAAAGACAGACCACCAAATCAGCTGCTGGAGTGAACCCAACACTCCTGATGAAGCCCTAATAACCCCAGAAAGCCCCTAATAATCCCCGAAACGTGTTGCCTTGTTAAAGAATATTTTATTGATAAATGCAATTTTTAGTCACTCGTTTCAAAAGGAAATATTTGTTTATTCTTTTTTTTATTATATAATATTCGTTATCCATTTATTATATTTCAATAAAAAAAAAAGACAGGCCTCAGAATCAGCTGCTGATGTAAACCCACCCTGATGAAGTCCTAATAACCCCCGAAACGCGTTGCCTTGTTAAAGAACATTTTATTGATAAATGGACTTCCTTACTTGGAACTTTCCACCTCTTTGTTTTTTTTTGTTCCCTTTCATATAGCGGCCCTTTTGATTTGAAATCTTTCTATCCACAGTCACTGTACTTTAAAACATGGAACCTCCTGGAAGCCCCCTGGTCATGCATTTCAGAGGGGATTGTTGCATTTTTTTAGATATACATCCACATCCATCACCCGTTTCAAAAGAAATTATTTGTTTATTCTTTTTTTTATTATTATTATTATTATTATATAATATTCTTTAACCATTTATTATATTTCAATTTAAAAAAAAAAGACAGGCCTCCAAATCAGCTGGTGGAGCAAACCCAACACTCCTGATGAAGCCCTAATAACCCCCGAAACACGTTGCCTCATTAAAGAACATTTAGTTGATAAATGGACTTCCGTACTTGGAACTTTTCACCGCTCTGGCACTCTTTGTGTCCCTTTCATATGGCGGCCCTTTTGGTTTGAAAGCTTCTTATCCACAGTCATTGTACATGGAAAATGGAAGCCCCCTGGTCACGCATTTCATAGGGGATTTTTGCATTTTTGTAGATATACATCCACATCTGTCACCCATTTCAAAAGGAATGAATTGTTTATTCTTTTTTTATTATTATAATATTCTTTATACATTTATTATACTTAAGTTAAAAAAAAAATAGACAGACCTCCAAATCAGCTGCTGGAGTAAACCCACCACTCCTGATGAAGCCCTAATAACCCTGAAACACGTTGCCTCGTTAAAGAACATTTTATTGATAAATGGACTTCCTTACTTGGAACTTTCCACCTCTTTGGCGCTTTTTGTTCCCTTTCATATAGCGGCCCTTTTAGCTTGAAAGCTTCCTATTCACAGCCATTGTACTTTAAAATATGGAACCTCCTGGAAGCTCCCTTGTCACGCATTTCATAGGGGATTTTTGCATTTTTATATATATATCCACATCTGTCACCCATTTCAAAAGGAATTAGTTGTTTTATTCTTTTTTTTTTATTATTATATATAATTTAATTTTATATTTTTTTTATTATTTATATCATTTTTATTTATAATTTCATAGGGGATTTTTGCATTTTTATATATATATCCACATCTGTCCCCCATTTCAAAAGGAATTAGTTGTTTATTCTTTTTATTATTATTATATAATTTAATATTTATTTTTTTATTATTATATCATTTTTATTTATAATTTCATAAGGGATTTTTGCATTTTTATATATATATATCCACATCTGTCCCCCATTTCAAAAGGAATTAGTTGTTTATTATTTTTTTTTTTTATTATTATGATATAATTTAATATTTTTATTTTTTTTTATTATATCATTTTTATTTATAATTTCATAGGGGATTTTTGCATTTATATATATATATCCACATTTGTCACCCATTTCAAAAGGAATTAGTTGTTTATTCTTTTTTTTTATTATTATTATATAATTTAATATTTATTTCTTTTTATTATTATATCATTTTTTATTTACAATTTCATAAGGGATTTTTGCATTTATATATTTATATATCCACATCTGTCACCAATTTCAAAAGGAATTAGTTGTTTATTCTTTTTTTTATTATTATTATGATATTTAATATTTATTTTTGTATTATTATATAATTTTTATTTATAATTTCATAGGGGATTTTTGCATTTTTATATGTATATATCCACATCTGTCCCCCATTTCAAAAGGAATTCGTTGTTTATTCTTTTTTTTATTATTATTATATCATTTAATATTTATTTCTTTTTATTATTATATCATTTTTATTTATAATTTCATAGGGGATTTTTGCATTTTTATATATATCCACATCTGTCCCCCATTTCAAAAGAAATTAGTTGTTTGTTCTTTTTATTATTATTATATAATTTAATATTTATTTCTTTTTATTATTATATCATTTTTATTTATAATTTCATAGGGGATTTTTGCATTATATATATATATATATATATATATATATATTTATTTGCATTTTTTTTTCTATATTTATTGATAAAGTTCGGGACTGAAAATTGCATTTCATAAAATTGGTTTTGTACCCGTTATGCTTTTTAATTTGCAAATTTTTTTTTCATATTTACCATGAGCAACCAGCAGGGGGGTGAGCAGCCGTCAAGAACAGTAGACAGAGGCTATTTTGCTGTGAAACAAACCTGAAGATCGGGTAGACCAAATGGAACAGACTACACAGGGAATCACATTCCTCTCCTCCAGCAGAGGCAGTGCTGCCTATCTTAAGAGTCATTTATACACAGGCTGCCAACAAGCAGGCAGGCGCTGCTCTTTTTCGATAGCCCGGTCTCCTCTTCGTCTGGCTGAGCTGATTCTGCCGTATTACAAGCAACATAAAAATAGCAGCTAGCCCCTCCGTGCGCTTCCTCCGTGCGCTTCCTCCGTGCGCTCTGTCTGCACAAAAACCTCAGTCATGGTGAGTCACATCATATTACCAAAATGAGGAAAGTGCACTTGTTTGCGGTTGGGCGAGGAGAGCGGCACCTTCCGGTTTCCAGTCATCTGCAGCCCGTCCTTCCTAGAAGTCTACATAATTCTGCACCCCGGATGTCACCTTGTTTAATAACACGGCAGGAAGAGAAATGACGGGCAGACGGGTTTCAAAGAAAGATGATTTCTGATTGGCTGCTGCAAATTACTGCTTTTTTAAAATGATTAATCAAAAGTAATTATTTCAGCATATGGTGGATGGTGGGGAGACAATCATCCTGACCGTCCTGTCTCTCAGAACTCTAATGGGGAGATATCTGTGCTGTACACCCGCTGTGTCCATTATGAGGGGTTCCCACCATCCCTGTGTCGAGTTCCCGGGTCTGTACGCCCGCTGTGCCCATTATGAGGGGTTCCCACCATCCCTGTGCCGAGTTCCCGGGTCTGTACACCCGCTGTGCCCATTATGAGGGGTTCCCACCATCCCTGTGCTGAGTTCTCGGGTCTGTACACCCGCTGTGCCCATTATGAGGGGTTCCCACCATCCCTGTGCTGAGTTCCCGGGTCCGTACCCCCCGCTGTGCCCATTATGAGGGGTTCCCACCATCCCTGTGCTGAGTTTCCCAGGATCTCTTGTTACTGGGTGATCTAGTGGTGCTGGGGGGTTATTGTTGCTAGGGGGTCTATTGTTTCTATGGGATCTATTGTTGCTAGAAGAAACTATTGTTGCTGGAGGGGGTCTTTTGTTGCCAGGTGATCTATTGTTACTGAGGGTCTTGTGTTGTTGGTGGAGACGTATTGTTGCTGGAGGGTGTCTACTGTCTCGGGGGGGGGGGGTCTATTGTTGCCATGGGATCTATTTTTCGGGATCTATTGTTGCTAGGGGCATCTATTGCTGCTGGAGGGGATCTATTATTACTAGGGGGATCTATAGTTGCCAGGAGATCAATTGTTGCTGTGGGCCTATTGTTGCTAGGGGGATCAGTTGCTGCAGGGGTCTATTGTTACTAGGGGGATCTATTGTCACCAGGGGAATCTATTGTTTCTGGGGGTCTATTGATACTAAGGGTGATCTGTTGTTGCTAGAGGGGTCCTATTTCTGTGGGATCTATTGTTGCTAGGGGAAACTATTGTTGCTGGAGGGGGATTTGTGTTGCGAGGTGAGTGCTATTGTTACTGAGGTCTTGTGTTGTTGGTGGAGATCTATTGTTGCTGGAGGGTGTCTACTGTTTCTTGGGGGTCTATTGTTGCCAGGGGATCTATTGTTGGGTGTCTATTGTTGCTAGGGGGAACTATTGCTGCTGGAGGGGGTCTATTATTGCTAGGGGGATCTATAGTTGCCAGGAGATAAATTGTTGCTGGGGGCCTATTGTTGCCAGGGGGATCGGTTGTTTAAGGGGTCTATTGTTGCTAGGAGCATCTATTGTTGCTAGGGGAATCTATTGTTTCTGGGGGTCTATTGATACTAAGGGTGCTCTATTGTGGCTGGAAGGGGTCTATTGTTTCCATGGGATCTATTGTTGCTAGGGGTAACTATTGTTGCTGGAGGGGGTCTTTTGTTGCCAGGTGATCTATTGTTACTGAGGGTCTTGTGTTGTTGGTGGAGATCTATTGTTGCTGGAGGTGTGTCTACTGTTTCCAGGGGGTCTATTGTTGCTAGGGGCATCTATTGCTGCTGGAGGGGGTCCATTATTGCTAGGGGAATCTATAGTTGCCAGGAGATCAATTGTTGCAGAGGTCTATTGTTGCTAGGGGGATCTATTGTTGCTGGAGGGGGTCTATTGTTTCTGTGGGATCTATTGTTGCTAGAGGAAACTATTGTTGCTGGAGAGGGTCTTTTTTTGTCAGGTGATCTATGTTACTGAGGGTCTTGTGCTGTTGGTGGAGATCTAATGTTGCTGGAGGGTGTCTACTGTTTCTGGGGGGGTTCTATTGTTGCCAGGGGATCTATTGTTGGGTGTCTATTGTTGCTAGAGGATCTATTGCTGCTGGAGGGGGGTTATATTGTTGCTAGGGGGATCTATAGTTGCCAGGAGATCAATTGTTGCAGGGGGCCTATTGTTACTAGGGGGATCTATTGTTGCCAGGGGAATCTATTGTTTCTGGGGGTCTCATGATACTAAGGGTGATCTATTGTTGCTGGAGGGTTCTATAGTTGCAGATGGAGATTATTGTTGCTGGAAGGTGTCTATTTTTGCTTGGGAGGTCTATTGTTGCTAGGGGCGATCTATTGTTGCTAAAGGGGGTCTATTATTATTAGAGGAACCTATTGCTGCTAGGGATGTTTATTGTTGCTGGAGGGGGTCATTGTTGCTGGGGGAAACTATTGTTGCCAGTTGTGATCTATTGCTGCTGAGGGTCTTGAGTTGCTGGTGAAGATCTAACAGGGTGTCTACTGTTTCTGGGGGGGTCTTTTGTTGCCAGGGGATCTATTGTTGGGTGTCTATTGTTGTCAGGGGATCTATCATTGTTGGTGGGGGTCTAGTGTTGCTGGCGGAGATCTATTGTTACTGGAGGGATCATTGTTGCTGGGGGTCTAGTGTTGCTAATGGAGATCTATTGTTGCTGGAGGGGTCATTGTTGCTGGGGGATATATTGTTGTTAGGGGATCTATTTTTGCTGGACGGTGCCTACTGTTTCTGGGGGGGGGGTCTTTTGTTGCCAGGGGATCTACTGTTGGGTGTCTATTGTTTTCAGGGGATCTAGCGTTGCTGGTGGAGATCTATTGTTTCTGGAGGGGTCATTGTTGCTGAGGGTCTAGTGTTGCTAATGGAGATCTATTGTTGCTGGAGGGGTCATTGTTGCTGGGGGTCTAGTGTTGCTGGTAGAGATCTATTGTTGCTGGGGGGTCGATATCTGGTGGATCTGGTGGGAAGGGAACAAGGGGGGACTCGGAAGGGGGAGTCCCTGCACCTATTCCCTGAGAACATCCCTGCTGCGTAGCATAGTGACTGCGCTGCACGGCTCCTATCAGGTTCCATCTAGCAGTCGGGAGGACGGTGTGCTCTCTCTGTGTGGGGGAGGTTTTATCTCGGCAGTCGTTGGTCAGCTGATCTGCTCCGGAACACACAGATTCTACAATAAAACAGCAAATTATGGAAAATTGTGAACTTTGCACCAAAATGATGACTTCACTGGAAACACCCCAAACAATTCTCTTTTGAAACCAAGATCCTCTTTTCTGGGCGTCGGCGGGTTTTCCCTGCGTTCCTCCCTGCGTTCCTCCCTGCGTTCCTCCCCGCGTTCCTCCCTGCTCAGCGCTTTATCTGGATAAATCTTTTTGATTTTTTTTTTTTTGCTTTTAGATGTTGCAGAAGTTTCAGCATTTGGGGTTCCGTCTCATTGGGCCAAAACATAAATGGCGGGATGAGCCCCGCCCGTTCCAGTCCAGTCCGGATGTTGCACCTCCTGAGGTTCCGCGGCTGCGCCGTCACATGACCGCTTCCCGCATTTCGTGTATTTGGCTATGAACCAGCAGAGGGGCATGAAAACGCAGGAGGCCACCGCAAGCCGTACGAAGTTCGAGACGGTGTGATCTCCTTCCGTTGTTCCTCCTGCAAGGACAGAGAAGACCGCAGAGGTGAAGACATTCTTTTCTACGACCTTAAAATGTAAATGTTCGGTTGGATTTCTATGTTCAGCCATTTTGGGCTGACCGTGGTGTCCACCAATGGGGCGACTGGTGGGAAGTCAAGTGTGTGCCGGGATTTTCCCTCGAAATTATATTAATCGATAAAGAACTGAAATCCTGGGTGGTGGTGTCCCAACCCAACGCTTGTCCCTCACCCTGACACCAAACCAGTACCCGACCCAACGCTTCACCCTCACCCTGACACCAAACCAGTACTCGACCCAACACTTCACCCTCACCCTGACACCAAACTGTTATCCCGACCCAACGCTTCACCCTCACCCTCACCCTGACACCAAACCAGTACCCGACCCAACGCTTCTCCCTCACCCTGACACCAAACCAGTACCCGACCCAACGTTTAACCCTCACCCTAACACTTAACCCAGACTTTAAAACCGAACCCTCACCCTAACACTGATTTTAAAACCGAACCCTCACCCTAACACTTAACCCTGACTTTAAACCCTCACCCTAACACTTAATCCTGACTTTGAAACTGAACCCTCACCCCAACACCTAATCCTGACTTTAAAACCGAACCCTCACCCTAACACTGATTTTAAAACCGAACCCTCACCCTAACACTTAATCCTGACTTTAAAACCGAACCCTCACCCCAACACCTAATCCTGACTTTAGAACCGGACCCTCAATCTAACACTTAACCCTGACTTTAAAACCCTGACCCTAACACTGATTTTTAAAACCGAACCCTCACCCTAACACTGATTTTAAAACCGAACCTCACCCTAACACTGATTTTTAAAACCGAACCCTCACCCTAACACTTAACCCGGACTTTAAAACTGAACCCTCACCCTCACCCTAACACTGATTTTAAAACCGAACCCTCACCCCAACACCTAATCCTGACTTTAGAACCGGACCCTCAATCTAACACTTAACCCTGACTTTAAAACCGAACCCTCACCCTAACACTTAACCCAAACCCCTAATGCTGGATTAACCCTTACACCACGGGATGCCAAAAAATCCACTGATCACGCATGGCAGGGACGAGACGTTGTGCTGTTTATATCATTTTGGAGACGTTTGGATGGATGTATTATTGGGATTGGGAGGGTAGCGAGCGCCCGAAGGAGAGAACGAACGCAGCGTGAGAAAAGTCCTGGAGGGAAAACTACGGCGGCATACATGTTTTCATGCTATCACTCACTGTAGCTACCCCCCCTTTTCCCCCCTCAGTGTTTATATTTGTCTTGCATTTATGAATCTTTATTTTACAAAGTCCTGTTTTGGGGGGGTTTTTTTTTTTATCGTCGGAAAGCAGCGTGTGATTGCTTTGTAAATATGTTTCCTGTTGGCGATTGTAACTTTATTTCAGGAAACCGCATCGCGTGTGGAGCGTCTGCTTTCTTTTCTTTTTTTTTTATGATGGTTTGTTGAAGTGCGACTTTATAGGAAGTGATTCCCACTGAGAAAATCAAATGGTGAGATGAAATAAAATATGTGTACGGTCGCTGCGTTACGCGGTATGTTCGGTCGTTTTATGGTTTTATTATTGCCTAAAAAGTGCCAAAATCACTCAACAATCTTGTATTGCTCTACAAAACCACACAAAGCAAAAAAAAAACAAAAAAAAACGAGGTCAACTCTGATGGAAGTCGATGAGATGTCTAAACACACAGCTGCAAAGACGATTACGATGATTTCCAAAGGTGGATTTATTAAGAATTTGCAGGGCTGTTCGCCTTGTGAAACTGCGTATATGTTCGTTCAAAATGGGGTGTCAAAATGAATGTTATTGATTTTCTATTTCCTATGATCACCAGCTCCATCTAGGGGTCATAATGGGGTATTTTCCTGAATCACTCTATGACAGGGTGTCAAAATGAATGGTATTGATTTCCCATGATCACCAGCTCCATCCAGTGGTCATAATGGGGTATTTTCCTGAATCACTCTGACAGGGGTGTCAAAATGAATGTTATTTATTTCCTATGATCACCAGCTCCACCTAGTGGTCAATGGGGTATTTTCCTGCATTACTCTATGACAGGGGTGTCAAACTGGCGGCCCTCCAGCTGTTGCGAAACTACAAGTCTCATGATGCCCCTGCCTTTGGGAGCCATGCTTGTAACTGTCAATCTTGCAATGCCTCATGGGATTTGTAGTTTGGCAACAGCTGGTGGGCCGCCAGTTTGACACCCCTGTCATAGAGTGATGCAGGAAAATACCCCATTATGACCACCAGGTGGAGCTGGTGATCATAGGAAATCATTAACATTCATTTTGACACCCCTGTCATAGAGTGATTGCGGAAAATACCCCATTATGTCCACTAGGTGGAGCTGGTGATCATAGGAAATCATTAACATTCATTTTGACACCCTTGTCATAGAGTGATTGCGGAAAATACCCCATTATGTCCACTAGGTGGAGCTGGTGATCATAGGAAATCATTAACATTCATTTTGACACCCTTGTCAGAAAGTGATTCAGGAAAATACCCCATTATGACCACTAGGTGGAGCTGGTGATCATAGGAAATCAATAACATTCATTTTGACACCCCTGTCAGAAAGTGATTCTGGAAAATACCCCATTATGACCACTAGGTGGAGCTGGTGATCATGTGAATGTTATTGATTTCCTAAGATCACCAGCTCCACCTAGTGGTCATAATGAGGTATTTTCCTGAATTACTTTCTGGCAGGGGTGTCAAAATGAATGTTATTGATTTCCTATGATCACCAGCTCCATCTAGTGGTCATAATAAGGTATTTTCCTGAATGACTTTCTGAAGGTTGTCAAAATGAATGTTATTGATTTCCTATGATCACCAGCTCCATCTAGGGGTCATAATGGGGTATTTTCCTGCATCACTCTATGACAGGGGTGTCAAAATGAATGTTATTGATTTCCTATGATCACCAGCTCCACCTAGTGGTCATAATGGGGTATTTTCCTGAATCACTTTCTGACAAGGGTGTCAAAATGAATGTTATTAATTTCCTATGATCGCCAGCTCCATCTAGTGGTCATAATGGGGTAATTTACTAAATCACTCTATGACAGGGGTGTCAAAATGAATGTTATTGATTTCCCATGATCAGCTCCACCTAGTGGTCATAATGGGGTATTTTCCTGAATCACTTTCTGACAAGGGTGTCAAAATGAATGTTAATGATTTCCTATGATCACCAGCTCCACCTAGTGGACATAATGGGGTATTTTCCGCAATCACTCTATGACAGGGGTGTCAAAATGAATGTTAATGATTTCCTATGATCACCAGCTCCACCTAGTGGTCATAATGGGGTATTTTCCTGAATCACTTTCTGACAAGGGTGTCAAAATGAATGTTAATGATTTCCTATGATCACCAGCTCCACCTAGTGGACATAATGGGGTATTTTCCGCAATCACTCTATGACAGGGGTGTCAAAATGAATGTTAATGATTTCCTATGATCACCAGCTCCACCTGGTGGTCATAATGGGGTATTTTCCTGAATCACTCTGACAGGGGTGTCAAAATGAATGTTAATGATATCCTATGATCAGCAGCTCCATCTAGGGGTCATAATGGGGTATTTTCCTGCATCACTCTATGACAGGGGTGTCAAACTGGCGGCCCACCAGCTGTTGCCAAACTACAAATCCCATGAGGCATTGCAAGATTGACAGTTACAAGCATGGCTCCCAAAGGCAGGGGCATCATGAGACTTGTAGTTTCGCAACAGCTGGAGGGCCGCCAGTTTGACACCCCTGTCATAGAGTGATGCAGGAAAATACCCCATTGACCACTAGGTGGAGCTGGTGATCATGGGAAATCAATACCATTCATTTTGACACCCCTGTGATAGAGTGATGCAGGAAAATACCCCATTATGACCACTAGATGGAGCTGGTGATCATGGGAAATCAACATTCATTTTGACACCCCTGTCAGAAAGTCATTCAGGAAAATACCCCATTATGACCGCTAGATGGAGCTGGTGATCATAGGAAATCAATAACATTCATTTTGACACCCCTGTCATAGAGTGATGCAGGAAAATACCCCATTATGACCCCTAGATGGAGCTGGTGATCATAGGAAATTAATAACCTTCATTTTGACAGTCCTGTTATAGAGTGATGCAGGAAAATACACCATTATGACCACTAGGTGGAGCTGATGATCATAGGAAATCAATAACATTCATTTTGACACCCCTGTCAGAGTGATGCTGGAAAGTACCCCATTATGACCACTAGGTGGAGCTGATGATCATAGGAAATCAATACTCATTTTCTATTGTCCTCAGCGTCACCTAGTGGCCATGATGTGCTATTTTATCGATTTGACATGTTTCTGGGAGTCTCTCTGTTTGGTTTAGGTTGTCTTACCTGTTGAAGATAATTGCGGTGACCCAATCCTTTCTGTGTCTGAACCTTTGTAACCTGTTGAAAAGAAACAATTCCCAGCATAATGCAATCATTGTCTGCATTGTATTAACACTCTAATCATGCAGGGGTCTCCAAAACTACGGCCCTCCAGCTGCTGAAGGACTACAAGTCCCATCATGCCTCTGCCTCTGGGAGTCTTGCCTATGGCTGTCAGAGTCTTGCAAGGCCTCATGGGACTTGCAGTTCCTCAACACCTGGAGGGCCGTAGTTTGGAGACCCTTGCTGTAATGAAAGGAGCGGTCTACCCCAAAATCCTTATGGGTGGGCTCTGAAGGGTTTCTTATGTCTCGATGGCTTTGAGATCTCCCCAACTTGACTTCCCAGCTTGGTTTATCCGTCAGCCCTGATCAGGACCTTGATGGGGGAGTCTCACTCCTGCTGCTAGAATCTCCTTCGGTTTAAAGGTTGCATACCCTTTGTAAGCCCCTCAATCTGCCTCCCCTGACCTCGGTAATAATAAGTCAAACATAAATGTAGTTAAAAAGGGACAAAAAAGTTAAAGTAGGACTTCCTGAGGGTGTTTCCAGCTCCACCGCTTTTTCCCATTGAACTTGATTTTGTATCAAAATGATTGATTTTGCCTTGAAGAAAATTCTCCACATTCTCCATCCAGCACCACAGGAGGAGATTAGCTAAATAAAAAAAAATGATGGATGCACGCCATTTGTCCAGCTGAGAGCCATGTGATTGCCATGACAGTGCTAACATGGGAATCACATGACTTCTTTTTGTTTTTTAAATAAAGGGTAAGGTTTGGCATTAGAGTTGGTGTTAGTCTACATCTAACCCTACACCAATCCTAAAACTAACCCTATTGGTTACTGTAACATTACCCTGAAACCGAGCCCTAATGCTAACACTAATGGTAACCCTTCCCCTACTGGTAACCCTTCCCCTACTGGTAACCCTGGCCCTACTGGTAACCCTACTGGTAAGCCTAACCCTACTGGTAACCCTACTGGTAACCCTACTGGTAACCCTAGCTCTAATGGTAACCCAGACCCTAATGGTAACCCTTGCCGTACTGGTAACCCTAGCCCTAATGGTAATCCTCGCCCTAATGTTAACCCTCTCCTTAACAGTAATCCTAGCTCTTATGGTAACCCTCACCCGAATTGTAACCTGAGCCCTCATGAAAACCCTTGCCCTAATAGTAACCTTTGGCCTAATAGTAACCCTAACCCTAAGCATAACCCAAGCTCTAATGGTAACCCCTGCCCTCATGGTAACTCTCACCCTAATGTTAACCATTGCCCTAAGCGCAACCCTTTCCCTAACGGTAACCCTAGCTCTAATGGTGACCCTTTACCTAATGATAACTCTCACCCTAATGTTAACCGTTGCCCTAAGCATAACCCTAGCCCTAATGGTAACCCTAGCCCTAATGGTAACCCTAGCTCTAATGGTAACCCTTTACCTAATGATAACTCTCACCCTATTTGTAACCCTTGCCCTAATGGTTACCCTTGGCCTAACAGTAACCCTAGCTCAAATCCTAAAACTAACCCTATTGGTCACTCTAACATTAACCTGCAACCTAGCCCTAACACTAATGGTAACCCTTGCCCTCATGGCAACCCTCACCCTAATGGTAACCCTTGCCCTCATGGCAACCCTCACCCTAATGGTAACCCTTGCCCTCATGGCAACCCTCACCCTAATGGTAACCCTTGCCCTCATGGCAACCCTCACCCTAATGGTAACCCTTGCCCTAAGCTTAACCCAAGCTCTAATGGTAACCCAAGCTCCAATGGTAACCCTCACCCTAATATTAACCCTTGCCCTCATGGTAACCATCACCCTAATTGTAACCTGAGCCCTCATGAAAACCCTAGCCCCAATGGTAACCCTAACCCCAATGGTAACCCTAGCTCTAATGGTAACCTGAGCCCCAATGGTAACCCTAGCTCTAATGGTAACCTGAGCTCCAATGGTAACCCTAGCTCTAATGGTAACCTGAACCCCAATGGTAACCCTAGCTCTAATGGTAACCCTAGCTCTAATGGTAACCTGAGCTCCAATGGTAACCCTAGCTCTAATGGTAACCTGAACCCCAATGGTAACCCTAGCCCCAATGGTAACCCTAGCTCTAATGGTAACCTGAGCCCCAATGGTAACCCTAGCCCCAATGGTAACCCTAGCTCTAATGGTAACCTGAGCCCCAATGGTAACCCTAGCTCCAATGGTAACCCTAGGTCTAATGGTAACCTGAGCCCCAATGGTAACCCAGGCCCTTATCAGCTCAGCATCACCACAATGGTAATCATGAGGGTTAGGGTTACAGTTACAACTTTTTGGTACAAGAACAGATCCAAAATAGTTGAAAGAACCCCCCCCCCCCCCCACCCACCCAACCCTCAGAAGTAGATCAAAGCTTATTGCGCTGTTAAAAGCATACAAAAACCACCTGAGCCCTATTAACTCCAACGCATTTCACCAAATTAGCAAGATCTTCACCAAAATTTTAGGCAAAGATTTTTGCTATCCATCATAGTGAGCATCGCGTCTTTTCCTCCCTCCAGCCTTGATGCTTTTTCCTTCTCAAACAATACATTTTCTATTCAAAAGCGGAGGCGTGCGTTTGAATGAAAAAAAGGGCGGATTTGTATAAGAATGTCTGCGGACATGAACCGTAAAGTATTTTAGGAAATAAATAATACACAAAATTGCTCAGTACGATATCAAGTATGAAAACAAGCAATTCTTCCAATGAGCCACGAGATGGCCCCAGCTACATTGTTTCATAGTATGAGTGGAATGTGATCTTTAGGAACAATGGAGCTTCAGCACATCACCGCCATCTCGTGGATTCTTTTGAGATTTCTTTTTTTTTTTTTTGTCTTTCATATTCGAAATACAGGCATACCTCGGTTTACAAATTTAATGCGTTTTGCGGGGGTTTTCGTATTGCGAAAAATTTGTAAACTGAAACGCGGTTTCCCATAGGCATGCATTGAAAGCCAATTCATCCGTTCCGGAGGTCAGAAAAAAGTTAAGTATTTTATCCATTCAAAACTCTTTATAAAGTGCACTGTAAAGGCATAAATACTGTACAGGGACATGATTAAAAATGAGTTCGTAAATGCATTGAAAACCAATTAATCCGCACCGGAGGTCAGGCAAAAGTCAAAAAAAAGTTTTATCTGTTCAAACTCTTTATAAAGTGCACTTTAAAGCCATAAAGGGACATGATTAAAAAAAAAATTCGCAAATGCATTGAAAACCAATTAATCCGTTCCGGAGGTCAGAAAAAGGTAAAAAAAAAGTCTTGTTCATTCAAAACTCTTTCTAAAGTGCACTTTAAAGGCATAAATACTGTACAGGGAGATGATTAAAAAATTTTTTTATAAATGCATTGAAAACCAATTAATCCGTTTTGTATTGTGAAAAAAATCGTAGACCGAGACATTATTTTTAATGGATTTTCATTTGTAAATCGAAAATTACGTTAACCGAGGTGTTCGTAAACCGAGGTACGCCTGTACATTAGTGGACATTAAGGAGCCTATCAAATGGATGATATTTCTATGAATCTTAGTTGAAAAATGCAGAAAATAAAACCTAACGTTTATGTTCTGTTTCCATTAAAAGTGAAGTATGGGCTTAAAAAAACCCAAAAATTATTTCACCCTGGTAAATGAAGCATCGATTCGATGCTGCATCTGTCCCCTGCCGGCTCTGTAATGAGAACTGAGCGATCAAGAACCACTGATCGCTCAGTTCTCCCTGTCAGTTACCAGCCCTCTGCTCTGCCCCGCCAGCGCTCACTGTGAAGGGAGTGGGAGGGGCTGGCTCAGGCTCAATGAAGATCACTTCAGGCTTCTAGGTGGATCCCAACCAGGGGCAGACTGACCATTTGGAAACTCGGGCACTGCCCGAGGGCCCGGGGTCAGTAGGGGGCCCCATGAGTTGCCCCTGGTACCTTTTTCAAAGGCTTTTTTGAGTTTGGGCAAGGACACAGGGGGCCCATGATCCCCTATTGCCCGGGGGCCCCATGAGTTGTCAGTCCGCCCCTGATCCCAACCACACGGTCATGATTCACTAATGGTAACCCTTGCCCTAATGGTAACCCTTGCCCTAATGGTAACCCTTGCTCTACTGGTAACCCTTGCCCTACTGGTAACCCTAGCTCTACTGGTAACCCTTGCCCTACTGGTAACCCTAGCTCTACTGGTAACCCTGGCCCTACTGGTAACCCTAGCCCTAATGGTAACCTTGGCCCTACTGGTAACCTTGCCCTACTGGTAACCCTGGCCCTACTGGTAACCCTTGCCCTACTGGTAACCCTTGCCCTACTGGTAACCCTTGCTCTACTGGTAACCCTGGCCCTACTGGTAACCCTTGCCCTACTGGTAACCCTAGCTCTACTGGTAACCCTGGCCCTACTGGTAACCCTAGCCCTACTGGTAACCCTGCCCTAATGGTAACCTTAGCCCTACTGGTAATCCTTGCCCTAATGGTAGGGCAAGGGTTACCAGTAGGGCAAGGGTTACCATTAGGGCAAGGGTTACCATTAGGGCTAGGGTTCTCCAGCCTGGACCAGTCCTGTGACGTCAGCCGACTGCGGGCTTAAGGGGAGAAGACAGGAGGGTGCTTCTAAGTGCAGTATTCCACTGTGTTTTATTACGAAAACAGTTAAAAACACTTACAAGATATGCAAGATCAGTGAGCTCATCAATGGTGAAGCCTGTGCGGGGTCCTGTCACTGTGGGTCTCTCTCATGCTGTGCCGGCCAGCAGCTGCAGGGGGGAGCAGAAAGCACAGGTCCAAGATGGCCGCCGCTCTTCTGGGATGCCTGGTAAAATGCACGCCGCCAGATTGGAGTGCACACACTGGAAGTTACATTAAAGGGGGCAGTGATGTGTTCAAGAGCATGCGAAATAAGCTCCTTCATCAAGACCTTGAGGTCTTCACCGGGGCATCTGGAAGAGCGGCGTTTCCTTTCCACCAAGCAAGATCTATTGAGTCTATGAACCCCAACAGAAAAATCATGACTGCAATCAATTGGCTTTTTTTTTATCCTGTCAACTTTTGTCAAAAATACACTGCCAGTTTCTGAAGCACTTTTATATTTATGTTTTCTGTTTAACTTTTTCCTCTTGTAGGGAAATTTGATTTAGTGCAGTCTCATCAAGCGATTTTTATTCACTTGAGAATATTTGGAGTTATACACTATAGGGCCAAAAGCCTGTGGACATCGGACCATCACGCCTACATGAACTTATTGGACATCCCATTCCAAACCATGGACATTAAATTGGAGTGCCAACCCCCCTTTTTTTCTGGGACACCGTTGCTCAAGACTTTGTAGGGTGTCTGGGGGAATTAGCATCCATTGAGCCAAAAGAACATTTACAAGGGCAGGTGCTGATGATGAATAAGAAGACCTGGCTCACAATCAGAGTTCTAATTCATGCCAAAGGTGTTCACTAGGGTTAAGGTCAGGTGTGTGTAGGCCAATTGAGTTCCTCCACACCAAACTGGTCAAACCATGTCTTTATGGAGCTGGCCACCATTTATAAGGTCACGTACTGATGTTGGATGAGAAAACCTGGCTCACAATCAGAGTTCCAATTTATCCCAAAGGTGTTTAGTAGGGTTGAGGTCAGGGCTCTGTGCAGGACACTTGAGATCCTCCACACCAAACTGTTCAAACAATGTCTTTATGGAGCTGGCCACCATTTATAAGATCACGTACTGATGTTGGATGAGAAAACCTGGCTCACAATCAGAGTTCCAATTTATCCCAAAGGTGTTTGGTAGGGTTGAGGTCAGGGTTCCGTGCAGGACACTTGAGATCCTCCACACCCGACTGGTCAAACAATTGCTTTATGGAGCTGGCCACCATTTATAAGGTCACGTACTGATGTTGGATGAGAAAACCTGGCTCACAATCAGAGTTCCAATTTATCCCAAAGGTGTTTAGTAGGTTTGAGGTCAGGGCTCTGTGCAGGACACTTGAGATCCTCCACACCCAACTGGTCAAATCATGTCTGTACGTAGATGGCTTTGTACACAGGGGCAAAGTCATAGTGGAACATAAAAGGTTCTTCACCAAACTTTTACCACAAAGTTGAAAGAGAACATTTACCTTCAATGTCTCATGACAGCGTATGCCCATGGTTCATGATCCCCAGACCACTATGGGGTTTCGAAAGAGAGATCAGAGAAGAAACTTGTTTCCTTTCAGATTTTCTCTCTGTGACTGACACCTCATACAAAGTCATCTGCAGGGAGGAAGAGGAGTCACTGATCTGACTCCTTCATTTGTAAGGCTAGGGCAGTATAGTTTCAAACTAAGGCTGTAAAGTATCTGATTAGGATGTCATAGTGGCAGGTTAGGGCAGTATAGTGGTAGGTTAGGGTTGCCTTTGCAGGGAAACAACTAAAATCTGAGGGGGGGGGGGCATAGCCCACCCCAGCACCCCCCTAGATCCAGCCATGCTACTGGGCTATACTGCCTAACTTGCCTCTTGTATTCAGAATACCTGAACAGTAGCTGCATCCGATGCAGCCACTATCCATCTGAACATTTTCCATCCGGCTCCTTCATTTTTTTTATTCAAAGACCAAGTTTTGATCAGGAACTATCTGAAACTCACATAGTACATGGCCAGCATTATCGCTTTTAATTTCAGCTGATGTGTGAGAATGGAATATAAAGATAGTAGCCAGGTAACTTCAAAAGCTAGGTTGGAATATAAAGATATGGCATTAGAAGCAATATAGACAGCGCTTTACATAAATCTGTAGGCCCCTTGACTTTTCCAAATTTTTCAACAATGGTTTTACAACCATGACTGCCCAAAGAAGACCATCCATCAAACTCCAATAACTGGCTAAGGAACCAGCAGACCAATGGCAACACTGAAGGCGCTGTATTGGACCTCAGGTAGGATGGGACAACTATAACATGGACACTATACAAAGCCCGAAGACATTAGTTGTAACTTTAGTTAGTATGTAACTTACTGTACACTCGAAGGTCGTAGTACTGAGCACAAAGTTGGGTCTTGGTTGTTGCATTTCTCAGTGTACTTGCTGTATACATCCCTTGGTCTTCTCTGGTCAGCCCTGATATGTTCAGTGACCCATCTGCCATGGTGTACACTTTGCCTCGGTAACGTCTATCCCGTATCTCAATAAAGCCGCCCTTTCCAGTGGTGGCAAAATGGCGTCCAGCTGATAGCCAAGTGATCTCACCCATAACTCCATTGTGTTCTACTTTCAGGATGACATCTTTGCCCTCGGTACCATTCACAGTCCTTCTTTCTCCACATAGACTGTCACATAATATACCTGATAAGGGTTAAAACAGAAAAAGTCATAGATAACTGTTCATCTACTATGGCAAGATCTCTAGATGACTACCTGAGCATTACAGACAACAACCCTCAACATGGTTCACACTTAGAGTGATATTAACATTACATTATAACTAGGGATGAGTGGGCACTTTTATCTAACTTTGCATGGGCACTGTATGATGTGGCTTGGGTAATAAAGGGTTTAGGGTTACCATCATTGTTACAGGTAGGGTTAAAATTAGGTTTAGGGTTGGTGTCTTTTGGCACACCAACAGGTTCACGATAGTTTAAGAAGCTTCACCAACCATCTGGGGACATTTAAAGCCCATTTCATCCTAAGAAGCCACCAAAAATTCATCTTGGTTCAACCTTCCTATTGACTCCAATGCATGTTGACGAATTGGTATGGCATGGCTTTGGTAATAAAAGGGTTTAGGGTTACCATTATTGTTACAGGTAGGGTTAAAATTAGGTTTAGGGTTCGCGTCTTTTGGCACATTAGGTTCAGGATAGTAATTGCCAGATAGAGAAGCGTGATTGGTCACTCCAGAGAACATGTCTCCTCTGCTCTAGAGTCTAGTGGCGGCATGCTTTACACCACCACACGCTTTGCATTGCACTTGGTGATGGAAGGCTTGGATGCAGCTGCTCGGCCATGGAAACCCATTCCATGAAGCTCTCTACGCACTGTTGGTGGGCTCATCTGAAGGCCACACCAAGTTTGGAGGTCTTTAGCTTTTGACTCTGCAGACAGTTGGCGACTTCTGCGCACTGTGCGCTTCAGCATGCGCTGACCCCGCCCTGTCATGTGACGTGGCCTACCACTTGGTGGCTGAGTGGCTGTTGTTCCCAGTTGCTTCCACTTTGTTATAATCCCACTAACAGTTGATCGTGGAATATTTAGTGGCCAGGAAATGTCACGGATGGACTTATTGCCCAGGTGGCCACCTATCACGGGCCCACACTTGGAGTCACTGAGCTCCTGTGAGCGACCCATTCTTTCACCAATGTTTGTAGAAGCAGTCTGCATGCCTAGGGGATGGGATTGTATGGAACACCTGTATCCATGGGGAGGGGATTGGAACACCTGAATCACATGATTTGGAGGGCGGGGCCAATACTTTGGGCAATATAGTGTATTTTAAGGGTTCCTCTGTGTTGGAAAGGTTGGGAAAGGCTGATCTACAGTGTTACAGTATTTTTCTTTTTAAGTATTAATATCCAATTCTATTTTGTGTATTTAGAAATATATCCATCCCTTTTTTTGAAGCAATCTACAGAGTTGGCCGGAGCTAGTTCCCATAGACATCTATTCTATTTATTATTATTATTTTATATTATTATTATACAGGATTTATTATTATTATTATTATTATTATTATTATATACAGGATTTATGGCGCCAACAGTTTGCTCAGCGCTTTACAATATAACGGGAGACAATAAAGCAACAATACAGTTCAATACAAGAGGGATAGGAGGGCCTGATCCTTGGAGCTTACAATCTAGGATGTACCAAGTGATCTGCTGTGTGGTATTGTGGGAGAACCGATTCCCTCTCACATGGATGAGAAACGTTGTTGTCTTTTGGTTGGGGAAATGTGTTTTGTTGTATTGGCAGCTTTCCACATACATAGCGCCTGAGCGTCTCCTAGACGTCTGAATTACCAGCAAACTCAGCAACTTTCCCTGTTTGTGAACAAGTCACTGACCTCCTCCAAGGAGCCCGGCTTTCTGGGGGCCCAACGCCGTCCTCTCTCTCTTGACTTAGGAAATAAATGTAACATTTTGTTTAATAACATTAAAGCCCCAATGAACTTTCAGTTTAAATCAGCTAAATAAATTTAAGGCGCGTCCAGCTTGTTTGTTTCTTTTAAAAGCAGCCACAGCTTTTGTAGAAAAGCCGGTCCCCTGCCAGCATGCTGCAGAGAAATACCCTCTCACTCCATGTGGAAGCAGTGGTGTCTCTACAGAAGTCTGACATACCTTGTGGTAAGTAAGAGATTGAGCTCTCCAATTAGCGATGGGCTTCATGTTCAAGTCAGGTTCGACTCGAACAATCGGTGAACACAGGAACGGCACGGGCGTTCGACGGGCTATTCGCCCACCACGTCCCGCAATGCACTGCACCCTGACAGTGCATTGTGATTGGTCAAAGCAATGCACCTGACCACAGGTCAGGTGCAATGCTTTGACCAATCACAGCACGTGGTGACGTCCAGGGGCGGACTGACAACTCATGGGGCCCCCAGGCACTAGAGGATCATGGGGCCCCTGTGTCCTCGCCCACACTCAATCCACACCCAAAAAAGCCTATGAACGGTACCAGGGGCAGCTCATGGGGCCCCCTACTGACCCCGAGCCCTCAGGCAGTGCCCGAGTTCCCAAATGGTCAGTCCGCCCCTGGTGACATCACAATATATAAAAACTGTCATCGGGGGAGCAGCTGTCATATGGCGGGAGCCAGTGTCATGAGCGGACTGGTTTTCTTTTTTCCTTTTTTTGGGTAGCGGCGGTGTTGGGCACGGTGCTTGGCGTCGAATCTACCTCGGGGGACATTTTTGTAATTTTTGTTTTTGATAAAGGACTTGTCAAAAACTGTTTCCTGTTTTTTTTACAGTACACCTTTTTTTTGTGAATGATTAGCAGTACCATGTGCCCCATACTCATTCACATGGGGGGGGATGGAAACTGGGGGCCCCTTTGTTAAAGGGGGCTTCAAGATTAAGCCAACTGCCCACAGACCCCAAGAACCAGAGGCCACAGTTGTGGGGAAGATGCCTTTGTCCCCATCAACATGGGGGCAGCAAGGTGCTTTGGGGGAGCCTCCCTGCTCCAAGCACCCCCCCCATGTTGAGGGCATGTGAGCTGATATGGTTCGGGGGGGGGGGGGGTGCTTGCTTGCCCCCCCCCCCCTTTCCTGACCTGCCAGGTTGCATTCTCAGATAAGGGTCTGTTATGGATTTTGAGGAGCATTTTTTAAATTTTGGCATGGGGGTTCCCCTCAAATCATACCAGACCCCAAGGGCTTGGTATGGATGGGAGGGGGAACCCCACAGCATTTAAAAAAAAAATATTTTTAATTGTCGGGCAATGCCAGCAATTCTTTTTACATTCAGCTGACAGCTGAGACATAAATAAATGTCTCACTACTAAAATACCGTATGTGGTAAGATATCGCTCAGCTTGGCTCACCTTCGAACTTCGCAGTCGAACATTCTGTAGGTTCGGATGTTCGACCGCAAACCGAACAGAGGGGTGTTTGGCCCGTCACTATCTCCAATCAGCAGGTTACATGAGTATTGTTTGTCTTTAGATCTATAGGGCTGACTCTGCAGGAGGACCTGCCAGACCTCTGCAGGAGGACCAGAAGAAGTCCCTGCACTACTTTGGAAGAAAGATGACAGATCACATGGCTGACATTGTTGGGATCCAATGGTGGTGGTGCGCCCTGTTAGCAATAGCCCACTATCAGCTGACTCTGATGCGCAGAAGAAGTCCCTGCACTACTTTGGAAGAAAGATGACAGTTCACATGACCGACATTGTTGGGATCCAATGGTGGTGCGCCCTGTTAGCAATAGCCCACTATCAGCTGACTCTGATGCGCAGAAGAAGTCCCTGCACTACTTTGGAAGAAAAATGACAGATCACATGACCGACATTGTTGGGATCCTTCCCAATGGTGGTGCGCCCAGTTAGCAATAGCCCAATATCAGCTGACTCTGATGCGTAGAAGAAGTCACTGCACTACTTTGGAAATTGCAGCTTGCATGAGAACCGTCGTGCCATTAGAATTAAAGGCACCTGCCCGTGGGTTCCACATTCCTCTGTATGGGTGGTGCGGCTGCAGGTATTTGTGCGGGTTCCGCAGCGGCACCAACTGCACAGATGTGATCCGATTGTCAAGGAGACTGATGGGGTTGCTTAGAAAAAAAAACAAACATACTGTACATACTGACCTCTAAGACTGAGAGATGACAGGCCACATGACCGATATTGTTGGGATCCTTCCCAATGGTGGTGCGCCCTGTTAGCAATAGCCCAATATCAGTTGACTCTGGGCCACAGGAGTACATTTATCAGTCAACAAAGAAGGCTTGGCCATACTTCTCTACTAAAACTCAACTGCAGAATATGAGCGCAATCTCCGCCCCCTCCAAATAAATTAATCAGGAGCCAATACCCACATGAAAGAAAAATCATATTTTAAATACATTTTAAAAATATTCTTCCTGAATATATTGACATATATTTGAAATACTACAATTTTGGCCGTATTCAATATATTTAAAAATATATTATAAATATATATATATATATAAATAAATATATGTATATACTGCATGTTAAAATGAGTAGATGAGTTTTTTATATATTACAAAATATATCAAAAATATTTTTAAAAATCCAATTTTTGAAAATATATTCTTCAGATTTTTTTTAACATATAAAAAAAACTCATTTTAACATATATTTTTACATATATTTGTAAATGCATTCCAAAAAATGTAGATTAAATGTATTTTTAAAAACATACAGTATATTTGAAAATGCATTTTTAAAAATATGTTTCATATATTTTGTAATAAAACGCATTTCAACATACGGTGTGTATATATATATATATATATATATATATATATATATATATATATATAAATTCATTGAATACAGCCAAAATTGTAGTATTTCTATATATTTGGGAAGAATATTTTTAAAATATATTTTTCTTCCATGTGGGTAAACCTTCCGGCATGTCTTTAGAGCATGGGAGGAAACCCGTGAAATCATAGAGAGACCACAAAAACTCCATGCAGGTAGCACCATGGTTAGTATTTGAACCAATGACCCTAGTGTTACAGAGCAGAATTATTGATCACAAAGCCACTGTGCTGCCCCCATCACTCCTCTGAGCCTTCTGTCGGGTGCCATACACATTTTTAAGACAATTTCTTGGAGTTGACCCCAAGGGCGGACTGACCATTTGGAAACTCGGGCACTGCCCGAGGGCCCGGGGTCAGTAGGGGGAACATGAGATGCCCCTGGTACCTTTTTCATAGGCTTTTTTGAGTTTGGGCAAGGACACAGGGGCCCCATGATCCCCTATTGCCCGGGGGCCCCATGAGTTGTCAGATCGCCCCTGGTTGACCCTTATGTGGGGTTTGAGTCTAGAATGGAGTTCAGATCTTGAAGAAATTTTGAATTTGTGTGTTTTTTTTTATTTATTTATTTTTAACTGACTCTGTAGCTGATTTAGAATTGGATGCACTACTCTTTGCATCACATAAAAAAAACAAAAAACAAGTTTTTGGATTTGTTTTTTGTACAAAAAAAATGTAAAAAATAAAGGACACAAAAATATAAATACCAAAATTTTCATGGAATCGGTACTTCGTACCTGTTGCCCGCAATGGTGCAATGCAAAAAAGTGTCTACATAGGAATAAATGAAGGTTAATAGGTCATAAATTACCTAAGAAGCAATTTCGTCTACATTCATCAGCTATATTTAAAATGGCCCATTTTTGTATTTTTTTGTTGGTATTTTTCCCAAACTACCTAATCGTTGTGTACTCAGCAGGCACACGTAGTTGTGTATTTTCTAGGCGGATTGTTGGGTTAAGGTGTCCATCCTTTTCTTCAGGTACAATGCCACATTTTCTAAAATAAACCCAAAATGTAAGAAAAAGCAACTCACATTTTTGGAGATAAAGGAAAAGGAAGCCCAAAAACAGATGAAGCATCTTCTTCCAGATCATCGGAGAGTTTGTGGTGAACTGAGAAGGAATCTATACTGTTGTGAAAAAGGAAGTTGTTTGTTTGTAAAGCAGGACAACTGCTGATGTTACACTGGGAGGGTTGGGCTAAGGATTAGGTAGGTTGATGGATTTGTGGCTTTTTGCATTTCTAGGCTACTGTCCTTTCTGGGCTTCAGTTGCCTGCTGGTACTCAGGTGACCCCGTGTCTTCCGTGTTGGATTTTGATACCTGGTCATTGGACCTGTTCCCACATGGCAGTGCCAGAGAGGGACAAGGATATATGATGAGAGCGGGATGAAGGTGAAGTCATTGGTTGGCAGTGGTACTGGTGTCCTATCCTGGCTCAGTCAGGAAAGACCAAAGGTCAATACAGTAGGTCAGCATCACGTGTATCTGTAGAACATACCTCTCAACCTTGACGTAAGATAAAAGGACACCATTTAGCAGAGCAAAATGTAATACTGACAACAGTTACGGAGACCACTACATACCAACATATGTTAATTATGGAGACCCTTACATACCATGACCATATGAAGATCCTTACATACCATGAATATGAAGATCCTTACATACCATGAATATGGAGATCCTTACATACCATGAATATGGAGACCCTTATATACTAAGATTATGGAGATCCTTACATGCCATGAATATGAAGATCCTTACATACCATGAATATGGAGATCCTTACATACTAAGATTATGGAGATCCTTACATGCCATGATTATGGAGATGCTTACATACCATGATTATGGAGGCTTACATACTATGATTTAGGAGACACATACAGCCATGATTATAGAGACACTTACAATCCATGAGTAGGAAGACCCTTACATACCATGAATATGGAGACCCATAAATACCATGATTATGTAGATCCTTACCAAGATTATGGAGACCCTTGCATACCAATGATGAATGATCCTTACAAATCATGATTATGGAGACACTTACAAATTGTGATTATAGAGACCCCTACCCAGCACGATTATGGAGACACTTGCAAATCATAATTTTGGGGACACTTACAAACCATGATTATGGAGACCCTTGCAAACCATGATTATGGAGACCCTTGCAAACCATGATTATGGAAACTCTTACATACCATAATTATGGAGAGACATACAACAATGATTATGGAAACTCTTACAAATCATGATTTTGGGGACCCTTACATACCATGATTATGGAGACCCTTGCAAACCATGATTATTATGGAGACCCTTGCAAACCAAGATTATGGAAACTCTTACATACCATAATTATGGAGAGAGACATACAACAATGATTATGGAAACTCTTACAAATCATGATTTTGGGGACCCTTACATACCATGATTATGGAGACCCTTGCAAACCATGATTATGGAGACCCTTGCAAACCAAGATTATGGAAACTCTTACATACCATAATTATGGAGAGACATACAACAATGATTATGGAAAACTCTTACAAATCATGATTTTGGGGACCCTTACTCACTATGATTATGGAGAAACTTACAAATCATAATTATGGAGACCCTTACATGCCATGATTATGGAGATGCTTACATACCATGATTATGGAGGCTTACATACTATGATTTAGGAGACACATACAGCCATGATTATAGAGACACTTACAATCCATGAGTAGGGACACTGCTTACAAAGACCCTTACATACCATGAATATGGAGACCCATAAATACCATGATTATGTAGATCCTTACCAAGATTATGGAGACCCTTGCATACCAATGATGAATGATCCTTACAAATCATGATTATGGAGACACTTACAAATTGTGATTATAGAGACCCCTACCCAGCACGATTATGGAGACACTTGCAAATCATAATTTTGGGGACACTTACAAACCATGATTATGGAGACCCTTGCAAACCATGATTATGGAGACCCTTGCAAACCATGATTATGGAAACTCTTACATACCATAATTATGGAGAGACATACAACAATGATTATGGAAACTCTTACAAATCATGATTTTGGGGACCCTTACATACCATGATTATGGAGACCCTTGCAAACCATGATTATGGAGACCCTTGCAAACCAAGATTATGGGAAACTCTTACATACCATAATTATGGAGAGACATACAACAATGATTATGGAAACTCTTACAAATCATGATTTTGGGGGACCCTTACATACCATGATTATGGAGACCCTTACAAACCATGATTATGGAGACCCTTGCAAACCAAGATTATGGAAACTCTTACATACCATAATTATGGAGAGACATACAACCAATGATTATGGAAACTCTTACAAATCATGATTTTGGGGACCACTCACTATGATTATGGAGAAACTTACAAATCATAATTATGGAGACCCTTACATACCATGATTATGGAGACCCTTACATACCATGATTTAGGAGACACATACAACCATTATAGAAACCTTACATGATTATGGAGACCTTTACATACCATGATTATGGAGCCTCTTACATACCATGATTTAGGAGACACATACAACCATGATTATAGAGACCCTTACATACCATGATTATGAGGACCCTTGCATACCATGACTATGGAAACCCTTACATACCATGATTATGGAAACCCTCACATACCATGATTATGGAGAAAACACAACCATGATTATGGAGACACATAAAACCATGATTATGGAGACCCTTACGTATCCATGGCACATTAACCACTTCCCACCTGCTGTACACATTTATGTGGCAATATAGAGGTGGGCCTTATTTCGTACTGCCGCATATACATGCTTTGCTGGTTTCTGTTGGGAGTGCACTCAATCACCCCCCCCCCCCCCCCCCAGCACTGTGACTGATGATTTTTGGATGCACGTTCTTATGAACATTTGTGGAAATTCTCATCGGTACATTTTATGGACTTGAAAGATTCAAAAAAACCTTTTGCTTTTATCCTCTGATTTTTGAGTGAACGGACTTTCCTGAGCGAAAACAACATTTACTGATAGAAATTTGTTAGTCCGAGTCCTTCCAATGTTCCCGTCACCGGGGTAAAAGATGAATGTTGAGTTGACCCTACTAACGATTAGAAAATTGAACAAATGTTCTCATATTGAACATTTTCAAGAAAAATTCTTCTAGAGTATTTGTTTCCTTTCGTTGTTTTCTCACTTCTTGACCAGAGGTCAGAGAGTGAGCAGGTGGGGTGACCATGTATGTACTATGGGAACCAACCTGTTTCGGGTAGAAAAGATGGCAGGTTTGGCCTAGATGGATTGCTGGCAGATTGGGTTTGTCTATGGTTGCCATGCGGTGGAAAAAAATGTGTTTGTATGTCATCCAGGGGTGGACTGACCATTTGGAAACTCGGTCAGTAGGGGGCCCAAGAGATGTCCCTGGTACCTTTTTCATAGGCTTTTTTGAGTTTGAGTCAAGGACACAGGGGCCCCATGATCCCCTATTGCCCGGGGGCCCCATGAGTTGTCATTCCGCCCCTGATGTCATCTATTGTGAAAAAAAAAATCCAAGACAAGCAATAGCATAATCCAAGGCTATATTTCCTGAGTCTAAATCATCAAACAATCCATTGAACAAACCTTTCTCTTCCCCACCGATATCTGCGGGGAAGATGAGTTAGTATCGGAGAGCTGACCGGGGGGGTCTGAACAGTCTATACATACTCTATATGGACTGTATTTCCAGCTGTGGATCACATGCACTGCTACTGCTACTGTCTGTAGTTTCAAGTTCACTTTTATTTTCTTCAAAATATCACGAGTTCACAATAAAACACGTTTAAACGTAAACAAACAGAAATGGTCATAAATGTTGTCCAATCACATGCAGCTCATGCCTGCCATATAGACATCGGGACTCCTCTAAGAGTTCAGAAAATGTCCAGAAGTAACTTTAAAATTTCACATCAGACACGGGTATGTTTTAAAGGAACATTCGAGTATATACATAGTAACCAGCAGTAAATGGGCTTTAAAACAAGTCCTCCCCAACCTCTGTAGCTGCAGGCGTTGTGGATCAATTCATCTTCAAAGTTCGTAGCAGAGGCACTGAAGTGATATAAGTTGTTCTCTCAACAGCTCAGCTGCTCTCCCTATCAGAGGCAGTTACCCAGCAGCTACGTTTATCCCACTCCCTCTCCCAGCATTGACTCAGCAGCTCAGTTGCCTCTGCTCCCCCTCCCCCAGCAGTGACTCAGCAGCTCAGTTGCCTCTGCTCCCCCTCCCAGCAGTGACTCAGCAGCTCAGTTGCCTCTGCTCCCCCCTCCCAGCAGTGACTCAGCAGCTCAGTTGCCTCTGCTCCCCCTCCCAGCAGTGACTCAGCAGCTCAGTTGCCTCTGCTCAACCTCCCAGCAGTGACTCAGCAGCTCAGTTGCCTCTGCTCCCCCTCCCAGCAGTGACTCAGCAGTTCAGTTGCCTCTGCTCCCCCTCCCAGCAGTGACCTAGATGCTTACTGCTCATCCTGCCCCCCCACCATCAGGGACTCAGCAGCTCAGTTGCCTCTGGTCTCCCTCTCAGCAGGCACTTAGCAGTTTACAGGTCATCCTGTTCCCCTTCCCCCCCCCCCCCCAGGAAGGACTTGGCAGCCCAGTCCCCACCCTTCTGGCAATGACACACCTTCCTGCCCCCCATTATCCAGTAGTGACACGGCAGCTCAGTGCCCCCTTCTTTTTACCTTACTGAAATGACTCAAGAACTCAGCTCACCCTGCTCCCCTTCCCAGCAATGACCAATCGGGCTCAGCTCTCAGCTCCCCCCAGGAGTCGCTCAGAAGCTCAGTTCTGCCTGCTCCCCCTCCCAGCAGTGATACAGCAGCTCAGTTCCCCTGCCCCCCCCCCCCCCAGCAGTGATGTAGCAGCTCAGCTCCCCCTGCTCCCCCTCCCAGCAATGACACAATAGCTCTACTTCCACTGCTAACCCGCCCAGCAGCACGGCCCCCACCAGTCCCAGCAGTGACACAGTAGCTCAGCTCACCCTGCCCCTCCGCTCTGAGCAGTAACTCAAGAACTCAGCTCACCCTGCTCCCCTTCCCAGCAATCACCAATCAGCTCAGCTCCCCCCCAGCAGTCGCTCAGAAGCTCAGTTCTCCCAGCTCCCCCTCCCAACAGTGATGCAACAGCTCAGCTCCTCCCATCATTGACGCAGCAGTTCAGCACCCCCGGCTCCCCCCCCTCTCAGCAGTGACGCAGCAGTTCAGCACCCCCGACTCCCCCTCCCAGCAGTGACACAGCAGTTCAGCACCCCCGGCTCCCCCTCCCAGCCAGCAGCTCAGCTTACGCAGCAGTTCACACCCCCAGCTCCCCCTTCCAGCAGTGACGCAGCAGTTCAGCACCCCCAGCTCCCCCTCCCAGCAGTGACGCAGCAGTTCAGCACCCCCAGCTCCCCCTCCCAGCAATGACGCAGCAGTTCAGCACCCCCAGCTCCCCCTTCCAGCAGTGACGCAGCAGTTCAGCACCCCCGGCTCCCCCTCCCAGCAGTGATGCAGCAGTTCAGCACCCCCAGCTCCCCCTCCCAGCAATGACGCAGCAGTTCAGCACCCCCAGCTCCCCCTTCCAGCAGTGACGCAGCAGTTCAGCACCCCCGGCTCCCCCTCCCAGCAGTGACGCAGCAGTTCAGCACCCCCAGCTCCCCCTCCCAGCAATGACGCAGCAGTTCAGCACCCCCGGCTCCCCCTCCCAGCAGTGACGCATCAGCTCAGCTCCTCCCTCCAATGACATAAAACCAGAGTTCCCCTTTAAGGTCCTCGCTATATAGCTACTGGTAGGGTGCCGGGGGGGGGGGGGGGACAGAAGCCCCTCACTGCAGAGTGATAAGATGCTAAAGCCAGAAAATTTTCTGTGATTTCCCAGCACCGTGTGGACGGCGGCGTGACAGGATACGCGCTCTCTGGTGCGTGCGCTATGTCAGCCGAGTTCTGAATGGCTCTGCATAGTACAGGAGGGGGTGTGCAGTGTGCAGGAGGAAGCTTTACCGCACACTTCCCATGGACTTCATGTCAGCTTTCGATAAGGGCCTTTGCTAAAGAGTTTCTAAGCAATCTTTTTTTTGCAGTTGTATTTTTTTCTGCTTTGTCATACACCTTCTGTTATCTGCAGGAACTACAGTTCATGGGGCCCCATAGCAAAATGTTGGTGGGGCCCCCCTCAGGGTTCTCTCTGAATGGCAATATCAGTCGCAATAATAGTGTGACCCTAAGGCTTGGTTCACACCGCCGTGACCTGGGATATGACTTGTGAGACCCCCAAGTCGCATGACATGTGAAATCCCATGTTAGTCAATGAGAGCCGTCTTAATTAGCTTCTATCCGACTCGTGCCCATAGACTTTAATGCAAGTCGCCTCCAAGTCAGATCCTCATCTATATTGATGTGTGACTTCCATCCGACTTGTGCCCGTAGACTTTAATAGAAGTCGCCTCCAAGTCGGATCCTCATCTATATTGATGTGTGACTTCTATCCGACTCGTGCCCGTAGACTTTAATAGAAGTCGCCTCCAAGTCGGATCCTCATCTATATTGATGTGTGACTTCTATCTGACTCGTGCGCATAGACTTTAATAGAAGTCGCCTCTAAGTCGGATCCTCATCTATATTGATGTGTGACTTCTTTCTGACTTGTTCCCATAGACTTTAATGGAAGTCGCCTCCAAGTCGGATCCTTATCTATAGTGATGTGTGGCTTCTACCCAACTCGTGCCCATAGACTTTAATGGAAGTCGCCTCCAAGTCGGATCCTCGTCTATATTGATGTGTGACTTCTATCCGACTTGTGCCCATAGACTTTAATGGCAGTAACCTCCAAGTCGGATCCTCGTCTATATTGATGTGTGACTTCTATCCGACTTGTGCCCATAGACTTTAATAGAAGTCGCCTCCAAGTCGGATCCTCGTCTATATTGATGTGTGACTTCTATCCGACTCGTGCCCATAGACTTTAATAGAAGTCGCCTGCAAGTCGGATCTTCATCTATATTGATGTGATTTGGATCCAACATTACAGGACATCACGTTCTGATTGGCCACAGACAAAGTTGCATGGCATGAAAGTCGTATCAATTGTCCTCAAAGTTGTACTCAAGTCGCCAGCAAATCGCCAAGAAGTTGCCAGGTAAAGTCACACCGTAAGTCGCACAACTGTCAGGGTGCAGTAGTGTGAACGGAGCCTAATGTACACTCCCCGGCCACTGTATTAGGTCCACCTTGCTAGTCCCGGGTTGGACCCCCTTTTACCTTCATTCTTCGTGGCATAGAGTCAGCAAGGTGTTGGAAACATTCCTCAGAGATGTTGCTCCATGTTGACCCGATAGCATCACGCAGTGGCTACAGTATATAAAGATATAAAATAAATTTTATATTATTACATAGTGCTAATGCCTGACAAAGATTGTCACATACATGTACTCCTGCGCTGGAAGATGGACCCCACAAAGACTAGAACCACATGTAGGATGCCTAGAAAATGCACGCCTTGCTGTACTGCATGCCAAGAAACGGTTCGAGGACTTGCCTCTTCCTCAAATTCTAAACCCTACCAGGCATTTTTTTTTTTAACAAAACAAAAAAATGACATATTCTAATTTTATATTATTACCTTTACAACATATAATACAGTATTTAAAAATAAATACATAATAATAATAATAATAATAATAAAAAAATAAATAAATAAATACATTATATATATATATATATATATATACAGTATTTAAAAAAAATAAATACATAATAATAACAATAAATTAATTATATATATAATATACAGTATTTAAAAAATAAATACATAATAATACCAATAAATAAGTAAATTATATATATATACAGTATTTTAAAAAATAAATACATAATAATAACAATAAATTAATTATATATATATATACAGTATTTAAAAAATAAATACATAATAATACCAATAAATAAGTAAATTATATATATATATACAGTATTTAAAAAATAAATACATAATAACAATAAATAAATTATATATATATATACAGTATTTAAAAAATAAATACATAATAATAATAAATAAATTATATATATATATATATATATATATAAAATTAATTTTATATTATTACATAGTGCTAATGCCTGACAAAGATTGTCACATACATGTACTCCTGCGCTGGAAGATGGACCCCACAAAGACTAGAACCACATGTAGGATGCCTAGAAAATGCACGCCTTGCTGCTCCCAACGGACCAGGGGAATGTACTGCATGCCAAGAAATGTTTCGAGGACTTGCCTCTTTCCCAAATTTTAAACCCTACCAGGTATTTTTTTTTGTTAACAAAAAAATGACATATTCTAATTTTATATTATTACCTTTACAACATATAATACAGTATTTAAAAAATAAATACATAATAATAATAAATAAATACATTTTCTATTTATTTTATTATTTATTTCAGGTACTTATATACCGCCATCAATGTACGCAGCACTTTACATATATATTGTACATTCACATCAGTCCCTAACCCTCAAGGGGCGCACAATCTAAGGTCCCTAACTCACATTCATACATACATATACTAGGGACAATTTAGACAGGAGCCAATTAACCCCCCAGCATGTCTTTGGAGTGTGGGAGGAAACTGGAGTACCCGGAGGAAAGCCACCCAGTCACAGGGAGAACATGCAAACTCCAGGCAGGAAGTCGAACCAGCGACCCTAGTACTGCCAGGTGGAAGTGCTAACCATTTAGCCACTGTGCTGCCCAATATATATATATATATATATATATATATATATATATATATATATATATACAGTATTTAAAAAATAATACAGGATATATATTAAATAAATTATATATATATATATATATATATATATATAAATATATATATATATATATAATATTTAAAAAAAAAAGACATAATAATAATAATAATAATACAAAAAATTTTATATATATATACGGTATTTAAAAAGTAAAAATACATAAAAAAAAAAAATTATATATATATACGGTATTTAAAAAAAAAAATAATAATAAAAACAATTATATATATATATATACGGTATTTAAAAAAAAAAAATATATAAAAAAAAAATTATATATATATATACGGTATTTAAAAAATAAATACATAATAAAAAAAAATTATATATATATATATACGGTATTTAAAAAATAAATACATAATAAAAAAAAAAATTATATATATATATAAGGTATTTAAAAAATAAATACATAATAATAAAAAAAAATATATAATATATAATATATATATATATATATATATACGGTATTTAAAAAATAAATACATAATAAAAAAAAATTATATATATATAAAAACGGTATTAAAAAATGAATACATAATAAAAAAAAAATTATATATATATATATATATATATATACGGTATTTAAAAAATAAATACATATAATAATAAAAAAATTTTATATATATATATATACGGTATTTAAAAAATAAATACATAATAAAAAAATATATAATATATATATATACGGTATTTAAAAAATAAATACATAATAAATAAAAAAAAATATATATATATATATATATGGTATTTAAAAAATAAATACATAAAAAAAAAATATATTATAAAATACGGTATTTAAAAAAAATAAATACATAATAATAAAAAAAATTATATATATACGGTATTTAAAAAATAAATACATAATAAAAAAATTATATATATATATACGGTATTTTAATAATAAAAATACATAATAATAAAAAAAAATTATATATATATATATATATATATATACGGTATTAAAAAATAAATACATAATAAAAACATTATATATATATATATATACGGTATTTAAAAAATAAATACATAATAATAAAAAAAAATTTTATATATATATATATATATATTTTTTTTTTTTTTTTTTTTTTTTCCAAGAAATTTTATTGAGATATGAAAGGCATAACAAGTCATAAACAAATACGGATCGCAGTAAAAAAGTCTTTAAGCATGTTCTCCCGTAACGCAGACGGGTTCAGGACATAGAAGTAAATCGTAGCTCAACCTGAAATACAGTCCTAAGGGGAAGGCACCGTATATACCCATAGCAATGATGTTAGCAGTAAGTAATTTTATAGAAATACGGGGTACAATAGTCCTTGTGTAGGGAGATCTAAAGAAACAGGACAGTGAGGTATATAGCAATAGTCGTGTCAACTCAAGGCATATATGTCTTAGGATTCCGTACTTGAACATTATAGATTAGATTGGAGGAGTATTGTTACACCTGTGTGTCTGTAAGTACTCTGTACCTTATGAAAAATATAGTTAGTTAGAATATGGTAAAGAGGTGAAAAAGAGAGAAAGAAGAGATGGGAATGAAATGAGCAAGGGAATGGAGGAAAAAAGTATGAGAAAAAAAAAAAATATCATAGTGGGGCGAGGAGGGACGTAGGGGACGAATACAGATGAAGAGAGAGAGAGAGAGAGGTAGAGGAGAGAGAGAGAGAGAGAGAGAAAAGAGAGAAAGAAGAAAAAAAAAAAAAAAAAAAAAAAAAAAAAAAAGGGGGGGGGGGGAAGAGGGGGGGGGGGGGGGGGAGGTGAATGGGGGAAGGATGAGGTATATAACTAAATAGGCATAAAAAACCAGTCATATCAGTTAGCAGCTTCCAGGCTGAGACAGATTCAATCATTACTTAGAAATACAATTTCGTTAAAGTCCCGTAATGGAACTATATTCCTGAAGTGAACGTTCTAGGGGTTTCCGTGTCACCAAATCTCCTCTCGCTCATTCCTTCATTAGACAATGATAAGTATCGGTAGTTTGGAAATGATTCCAACACGCCCAAAGTCTTAAAAATCTCTCGGGGTGTTCTTTTCCACTGAAATCAGCTCCTCCATCTCTGCGATCCTGATGATCCTAAGAATCCACTCTCGCACGGTGGGAACGTATTCCGATCGCCAATGGACCGGAATACACTGTCTTGCCGCATTTATCATGTGTAAAGCAAGCGACCTACGATAAGTCCGCACAAAAGTGAGGAATGATGAAGTAGACATTGTGCTGGGTAAAGTCTAGGGTGTATGTAGTTACTTGAGTGATTATGTCCTATATATATATATATATATATACGGTATTTAAAAAAATAAATACATAATAAAAAAAATTATATATATATACGGTATTTAAAAAATAAATACATAATAATAAAAAAATTTATATATATATATGGTATTAAAAAATAAATACATAATAATAATATAAAAAATAAATAAAAAATAAATAAATAAATACATATAGATATATAATTAATTTTATATTATTACATAATTGCTAATGCTCCTATGCAAAATTATTCTATGAACATAATGCAAAGGTCTTGGTGACTTTTTCAGGACTGCACATATTAAATGTCTTCTCACTCCTTCACACTCTGGCTTTTTTCAGGCTCAGTAACAATGTATTGATCTGGCCAAGAAGAGAAAGCTAGGGGGATGCAAAGGAAATCTGGGACTGGGAGCAGCATGAGCCCACGGCGTGTTCCTGTGCATCTGACGTCAGTGTTCCTGGGATGGAGATGTCAAACAACCCCCTCAGTGAGGCCCCACACCAGCCACATGGAGTTGGTCTGCTGACTTCTGCAATGTCATTGTTCTGAAGGGGTGAGTGTAACCTTGTTCTTCTCTAACCTACAACCAGGGATTCCTGGAGCACTAAGGCCCCTTCATAGGTCCTTGGGGGTCCCCTGAGCAGTTGCAGATTGATCTCCTACCTGACACAGTCCTCAATGTAACGCCTGGTGTGAGAATATCAGACGAACGATCGTCCATTTTTTGGGTGGGTTTCTTGTCATGTTAGACTCCCTATCGAAAATGAAGAGGTTTCTCAGCTTCTCCTACAACAGAATACGACTTCGGAAGAAACGACAGGGATTGTGTTTTCACATGAAAACTGCACTGATTAAATGAAAATCGTACAAGAAAAATGTTCATGTTTGTCGCTTGGGATATTTCCGGATGAATTGTGGTGATCGGCTCTCGAAATCAGATTATTGTACGATCGATTCAACAGCAGAATTATTTACGCGATTTTCTGACCGTGTGTACTAGGCTTTAGGGGCACGACACTGACCATCAGTCCAAAGGGTGACTGCAATTTTAAAAAATTTGTGTTTGTTTTTTGGCCATTATTATTACGCAGTATTTTAATGTTTATTACTAAATAATAATAATACAAATAATAATAGTAAATAATAATAATCACCATCATAAATCATCATCATTGTTTTTTGGCCATTAATTAAATGAATGCACAGTACTTAAAGTGCTATATTTATGCCTGTACTAAAATAATAATAATAATAATAAAAAAAATAATAATCATAATCACGAATAATAATCACAATCATTAATAATAATAATAATAATAATAATAATAATCACCATAATACATAATAATAATACAAATAATAATAGTAATAATCATCATCATGAATACTACTACTACTAATAATAATAATCACCATCATAAATCATCATCATTGTTTTTTGGCCATTAATTAAGTGAATGCACAGTACATAAAGTGCTATATTTATGCCTGTACTAAATAATAATAATAGTAATATAATAATAATAATAATAATAAAATAATAATCATAATCACGAATAATAATCACAATCACACATAATAATAATAATATTAATAATAATAATAATAATAATAATAATAATAATAATAAGGGTTCCTCCAAGGGTTTCTGACCGTGTGTACTAGGCTTTAGGGTCAGGACACTGACCATCAGTCCAAAGGGTCGCTGCAATTTTAAAAATCTGTGTTTGTTTTTTGGCCATTATTATTACTCAGTATTTTAATGTTTATTACTGAATGTTTATTACTAAATAATAATAATACAAATAATAATAGTAATAATCTTCATCATCATCATGAATACTACTACTACTACTACTACCACTACTATACTATACTACTAATAATAATCACCATCATAAATCATCATCATTGTTTTTGGCCATTAATTAAGTGAATGTACAGTACGTAAAGTGCTATATTTATGCCTGTACTACATAAAAATAATAAAAATTATAATAAAAAATTATAATCATAATCACGAATAATAATCACAATCATAAGAAATAATATTAATAACAATAATAATAATAAGGGTTCCTCCAAAGGTTTCTGACTGGCTTTAGGGGCACAACACTGACCATCAGTCCAAAGGGTGACTGCAATTTTAAAAATCTGTGTTTGTTTTTTGGCCATTAACTAAGTGAATGCACAGTACCTGTACTAAATAATAATAATAATAATAATAACAATAATAAAAAAAAATAATAATAGTCTGTGTTTGTTTTTTGGCCATTAATATTACACAGTATTTTAATGTTTATTACTGAATGTTTATTGCTAAATAATAATAATAATAATACAAGTAATAATAATAATCACCATCATACATAATAAGAATAATATAAATAATAATACATAATAATAATAAGGGTTCCTCCAAGGGTTTCTGACTGGCTTTAGGGTCACAACACTGACCATCAGTCCAAAGGGTGACTGCAATTTTAAAAATCTGTGTTTGTTTTTTGGCCATTAACAAAGTGAATGCACAGTACCTGTACTAAATAATAATAATAATAATAATAATAATAATAATAACAATAATAAAAAAAAAAATAATAATAGTCTGTGTTTGTTTTTTTGGCCATTATTATTACACAGTATTTTAATGTTTATTACTGAATGTTTATTGCTAAATAATAATAATAATAATACAAGTAATAATAATAATCACCATCATACATAATAAGAATAATATAAATAATAATACATAATAATAATAATAAGGGTTCCTCCAAGGGTTTCTGACTGGCTTTAGGGTCACAACACTGACCAGTCCAAAGGGTGACTGCAATTTTAAAAATCTGTGTTTGTTTTTTGGCCGTTATTATTACAAAGTGTTTTAATGTTTATTACTGAAAATTATTTTGTTGCACTGAGCTGGTGGTGTGAAAGATAAATACCCTCTGGGTGCCATATTCACTAAACAGTGTGCTTTTTTATTATTTTAATAAGTATTATATCTAAAACCTAATGATCATGCTAATGCACCAACTGCTATAGATAAAATCATTTTAGTAAGGGTTTTTGAGACCTGAATATTTATTTCAAATTAAGTGAATGACAGTACATAAAGCACTGTGTAAATTGGCAGTGCATTATTTATTCCTGTAATAAATAATAATAATAAAAATAATAATAATAATCATCTTCATAATGAATAATACTAATAATCACCATCATGCAAAATAATAATAATAAGGTTTCCTCCAAGGGTTTCTGACCGTGTGTACTAGGCTTCAGGGGCAGGACATTGACCATCTGTCCAAATGGTCACTGCAATTTTAAAAATCTGTGTTTGTTTTTTGGCCATTAATTAAGTAAATGCACAGTACATAAAGTGCTATATTTATACCTGTACAAAATAATTATAATAATAGTAATAATAATAATAAAAAAAAAAATCATCATCACGAATAATAATAATAACCACCATAATACATAATAATAATAATAATAATACATAATAATAATAATACATAATAATAATAATAATAATACATAATAATAAGGGTTCCTCCAAGGGTTTCTGACTGGCTTTAGGGGCAGGACACTGACCATCAGTCCAAAAGGGTCGCTGCAATTTTGAAAATCTGTGTTTGTTTTTTGGCCATTATTATTAAACAGCATTTTAATGTTTATTACTGAAAATTATTTTGTTGCACTGAGCTGGTGGTGTGAAAGATAAATACCCTCTGGGTGCCATATTCACTAAACAGTGTGCTTTTTTATTATTATTATTTTTTTTTTAAAAGAAACTTTATTGGGTTTTATTGTACACACAAAATAACCAACGATGAGGTTTGTCAGTATTCATAGCGTGGCAACATGCCATATCAGAGGAATAAATTCCAGGATAACAATTTTACTCATAAACATATTACAGAAGCCCCGAAAGAATCCGAGAGGGAGTAGAGAAGTTTGAAAAGAAGAGTATCTATGGGAAAATATAGAACATGTAATATATCAGGGTACAAGGGCTTGAAGTTAAAATATGCAGGATTTCGAAAAATCACATATATATATATATATAATCATACGTAAAGCAAAAAGAATAAGCGACGTGAGCAATGTTAACCATTTGTCATATCTAGAGATGAGCGAATCGAACATGACGAAGTGGAATTCGTTCCGAAGATTTGGAAAAATTCTATTCGCGACGAATCTGAAGATTAGCAAACTTCGGATGCACGAATCGAATTTTCCCAAAAATGGCGGCGACATGTGTGGCGACGGAGAAAATGGACAGAGAAGATGGGGCGGGATCTCTGGGAAGGCACGCAGACAAGGCGCGCTGACCCATAATGCATTCATGACATGTGATCGCATTAGCCAATCAGCAGCCAGCCAGCACTGTGTAATGGTGGAGCTATAAATCGCGGCCATCTTAGAATTCTCCATTAGCCTCCGGTCATTCAAGAGAGACAGACCTGTGTGTGACCCTGCTCAGCGGGTCAGGGCAATAAAGCTCCCGGTTCGCAGGTTGTTCCGTCTTATGGATGGAAGTACGACGGTATATGATCTTCTTCGCACCCACGGCATTACCTCGTAGAATTTCTGCATTGCATCTGCAATCACAACGCTGACTTCCCAGATCGCCACTCAGCCATTGGACTCTTGATAGTCGTCTCCCCACACTGCTGCTGGGGGGACTTTTTAACCTAGGCCTGTGTATGGCCTTCAATTGAAGCTGCTTCTGCTCCGCCACTCTGCCATTGGACTCTTGATAGTCGTCTCCCCACACTGCTGCTGGGGGGACTTTTTAACATAGGCCTCTGTATGGCCTTCAATTTAAGCTGCTTGCGCTTCGCCACTCTGCCATGGGCCCCTGTACCGCCTCCTCTTGCTGCTGCCAGGTCCAGAGTGTGTCATGGGTCCCTGTACGGCCTCCCATTGCTGCTGACTTCATCGCCAGACTCTGCCATGTGCCACTTTCAGGTCTCCTTACACTGTTGGTGGGTTTCATTTTGTGATAGGGTGCTGTATGGCCTTCCATTGCTGCTGCCTCCACCGCCCCCCTGCGCCATGTGCCTCTGTCGTCTGCTCACGCTGCTGCCAGGTCCATACTGATTCATGGCCCCCTGTACCGGCTCCTCATGAACGTGGTTCAGCGGGTTTGCATCACTTAACGGCAAATCGTTGACAAACGCTGGGACGTTCAGTGTTGTGCGCATTAAGCCAGACACCAAAGGGCAGCACAGACCTGTTATTACTCGCTCAAGCATGGCTGAACAAAACCAGTCTCTACCACAAATTGGACCCAGACCTGCCCAGGGTCTCGTAAGTAGATTGCACGGAGGAGTAGAGTTCGTTATTGGAATTAACTGTGAGGGACTTTTAAACCTAGGCCTGTGTATGGCCTTCAATTGAAGCTGCTTCTGCTCCGCCACTCTGCCATTGGACTCTTGATAGTCGTCTCCCCACGCTGCTGCTGGGGGGACTTTTTAACATAGGCCTCTGTATGGCCTTCAATTTTAGCTGCTTAGGCTGGCCATACATTATACAATTATCTGCAGATTTTCTGCCCAATTTCCTTTAGATTTACCTTCAACTATGTAGTGCAAGGGCCTGCCTAATTGGATACAACTGAAAGTGTTGTTTAGGTTTGTCCTCCTATTATATGGTTTTTGGTAAATCTAAACCAAAAATCTGCAGATAATTGTATAATGTATGGCCAGCCTTACGCTCCGCCACTCTGCCATGGGCCCCTGTACCGCCTCCTCATGCTGCTGCCAGGCCCGTAATCTGCCATGGGCCCCTGTACCGCCTCCTCATGCTGCTGCCAGGCCCGTAATCTGCCATGGGCCCCCGTACCGACTCCTCATGCTGCTGCCAGGCCCGTAATCTGTCATGGGCCCCTGTACCGCCTCCTCATGCTGCTGCCAGGTCCAGAGTGTCTCATGGGTCCCTGTACGGCCTCCCATTGCTGCTGTCTCCATCGCCACACTCTGCCATGTGCCACTTTCAGGTCTCCTCACACTCCTGCTGGTTTCCATTTTGTCATAGGGTGCTGTATGGCCTCCCATTGCTGCTGCCTCCACCGCCACACTGTGGCTCCACACTCTGGTTTTGGCCCCGTGACTGCCCAAATGAGTGAAGTGTGCGGTGATTCTAAGATCGACGGCACTCATCTGCATGTCATACTGACTGACAGTATTATTTCTCTTCCCCAGCAGACTCCAAGGGCATTTAAATTAAAGGTACAGTGTTCTGCACTAATATAAAGGCTCTCTGAAGCCTAGAAACACCCTTTTAATAAGTTAAATTCGCAGCGAATATATTCGGCTCGAAGCGAATTTATTCAGCGAATTCGGCGAATCAGCCGAACCGAATTTTTGAATAATTCGCTCATCTCTAGTCATATCGACCAATAGGGAGGTCATCGTGCATGAGAGTAAGAAGTGAAGGGAAAGTGAAAATATAGGATAGAGATATAACAGTAGGAGTTGGAAAAGCCAGCATATAAAGAATATCCCAAAAGGGAAGGAAAGAGGGAGAACTGGAGTACAAGAAGTTATGTACCAAAAGTCTGAGGCCAGAGGACCATGAAAACATGCCAGGATATAGAGATTAGGATAAAAAAATTAACAGACTGATAAAGTAATAATATAGTAAAGTATAGTGAGATAGTAAAGTATAGTGAGAAGCAGCGCATCAGTATGTATATAGATGTGCTAGTAGGGGACCACTTCATATAGGTCAGCAAAGGAACACAGCATTAATAATGTAGCAATCAGTTGACCCCTTGAGCAATAGTAACACCATGCATCAGGAATACCCTGGAAACTAGCTTAAATCTAGTTTAGAAAACCATGAGAGGGGTGCTGGGGCTCCGAACTAGGGGAGTACTTTTGAAACATATTGACCCCACTTGCGGTTGAACTTTTCCACTCCTGTTGTAGAAGGAGCTATATGCAGACCAAGCCGATCCAATCAAAGTAGAAAGTTGAGTTCCAATTTGACGTCCGAGATGGTAGGCGGACAGTTGGAGACCCATTTTTCAATATAGACCTTCTCGCCGCCATCAAGCAAATGGATAGCCATGGTTTGGTTGCTCTGAACAAAGCAAGATGGCGGTGTGGGGCAGCAGACACTGATATTTCCAAATTGCCAAAGAGAAGAAGCAGCGGGTCCCTAGGTAACTGGAGAGTAGTGATGAAAAGCACAAAGTTCAAAAGTTGGTTCCAGAAGACACAGACCAGTGGACAATTCCAAAATCTGTGGTGAAGTGACGGTTTATATGAACCACAGAGCGGACATGTAGAGATCAATGAGTCTGCTCGGGAGTACAGGCAAGGCATATAGGCATGGTGCATAATTTTGAATTGCTGCTCCCTCCAAAATTCGTTCGTATTGAACGCACAGGTAGTATTAAAACCTGTGAGCATTTGCTCCGCGGTGAAGGCATTGTCAAAGTCTCGTATCCACGTTTTGACGGAAGAATAAGATTCCAGCGGTTTTGCATAGTGCATAGATAGTTGACCATATATATTGGATATGTTGTATTTTTGATTCCTTACAAGGACTTCTATCATAGTAGAGCAAAAGCGAGTGGACTTGTTTTGCACTATGGATTTCACATAATTCCTAACTTGCAAAATATACAAAAAATGATGGGAAGGTAAGTCAAACGAGCTAAGAATTTGTTGGAACGGAAGGGGGGATCCTGATGCTGAGTCATACAACTGACTTACAAGTCTAAGGCCCTGGTTATACCACTTTTCATAAGCTGCACGATGTTGAGAGACAGAAAAGGAAGGATTGTGATGGATAGGGAGATAGCGAGACAGCCAGGGAGAAACTCCTAGTCTACGTCTGACCTCCCTCCATGTGAAGAGGGTATCCCGTATGAGTGGATTGTGTTTAAGATGTGGAGGAAGTGAGGCAGAATTAGAATGTAAAAGGGCCGACAGATCATATGGGCTCACCATGGCAGATTCGAGTCGGTAATTAGAAAACACGGACGAACGGGAGATCCAATCTACACACACACCCGTAAAATACAAGATAGATTGTAGAGCCTAATGTTGGGAAGGCCCAGACCACCCTCACATCTAGGAATAAAACAACTTATATATAGCTATTCGCGGACGGCGCCCCCTCCATAAGAAACTAGAAATCGCTTTATTCAGCCTGACTATATCCGTATGTTTGAGCAGGAGAGGGATAGTTTGAAGAGGATACAGAAGCTTCGGAAAACTCGTCATCTTGAAGAGGTGTGGGCTCTACCCATAAGTGATAATGGCAGTTCTTTCCACATTTCCAATTCCCCTAAAATTTTTTGGATTACTGGTGAATAGTTAAGAGAATAAAGGGACGAGGCTAATTTCCCAATTTTAATACCTAGATAAGTGATATGGTTCGTATTAATTTTAAAGAGTGAGTTGCCAGCCCACTCAGGGAGTCGAGCGTGATATAAGGGCAGAACCTCACTTTTCGCAAAATTAATACGGAGACCCGGGCAGCACCAAAAATCTGCAAAAACGGACTGAATGTACGGTAAGTCTAGAGTCGGGTTGGAGGTGAATATTAGTATGTTGTCTGCAAATAAAGCTAGACAAAGATCCTGTTGGGCAATTTGAATGCCATGAAGTTGTGATTGAAACAACAAGAAGCGGGCTAAGGGTTCTAAAGCTAAGTTGAAAAGCAGGGGGGACAATGGACAGCCCTGTCTTGTTCCCTTATGTAATGGAATGGGATTGGATATTTTCCCCGCCGCCACTACCTGAGCTGTCGGGGCGGAATACATAGCCTGAATTAAACGCGTGAATGGTCCGGAAAAGCCAAATTTAGTGAGGACCGAATAAAGCCATTGAAAACTTACATTGTCAAAAGCTTTTTCAGCGTCGAGGGAAACAATCGCTAGATCCTGTAATGGGTTATTTTTTAGCCTGATGTAGAACTGTGAGCACTTTGCGAATATTTGAGGTGGCCGAGTGCCCCTTTATAAAGCCAGCTTGAGAAGGATGAATAAGGGTGGGCAAAATGATGGCCAAACGGTTAGCTACAATTTTAGAAAGAATCTTGCATCTGCATCTAAGAACCAGGGTCCGAGGGGACCTTTGCCTTTTTTTTGGTTAATGCTGAATTTTGGTTGTGGGATTAAGGAGAGAAATGGGACGATAAGAACCAGGGTCCGAGGGGTCCTTGCCTTTTTTGGCTATTAATTTAATGTGGGCTTGGGAAGCTGATGGCAGATATACCCCGCTCTCCTGAATAGACTGATATACCAGCTGTAGAGTAGGAGAGAGGGTTTTATCCATAAGTTTATAAAATTCAGAGGTGTACCCGTCCGGGCCTGGAGCTTTACCATTGGCTAAGGAACTAATAGCTAGACAAATATCCGCTTGTGATATCGGGGCATTTAGAGATTGCAGTGCTATTGGATCTATTTGTGGTAGATGTACGCTGTCAAGAAAGGAGTGCGCCCGTGCCTGGTCTATAGGGTCCGACCCATATAAATTTGCGTAAAAACTTTCCAGAATAGATATAATCTCTTCCGAAGATTGTTTAAGTATCCCCTGAGAATCCTTTGAAGAGGTGAATTGCGTGGGGATAAAAGGCTTCCTACACATGCGCGCCAGAAGTTTGCCTGGTTTGTTACCAAACCTGTGATACTGTAAGTCAAGGTATGAGTGATGAAGTGTTTCCTGTGCTGCCGCCCATGTGTCGAACTGGTTTTTTAGCGTCCGCCCAAGCTGTCCTATTGTCCTGCGTATTTGAGTCCGTCATCCTGCGCTGAGTCAGTCTAAGAAGGTTACTAGCCTCCGTGAAACGGTGCAGAATTCTTTTTTATATGCGGATGTAAAAGCAATATTTTACCACGTAATACCGCCTTCCCCGTATCCCAAAATAAATTTGGATTAGAGACATGAGCCGCATTAGTAGATTGAAATCTGCCCAGGTGTCTTGTAGCTGCCGGGAAAGCTCCTGATTACTTGCCAAAAACGAGGGGAAGCGCCATATCCTAGGGTGCGGTGTAGGATCTAAGAAATTTATAATGATAGAAATTGGAGAGTGATCCGATATGGCCATGTCATGTATGGTAGATGATACAACATGTTGCAACGTTGTGGGGTTGCAAAAAATATAATCGATTCGTGTGATAAAGAGTGGTGAACGGGAGAATAGAAAGTATAATCTCTACCGTCTGGGTGTGTCAAGCGCCATATATCAGTAAATTGCATAGCTTCAACGAAACTACCAAGTAATGTGGGCGTTGGACGGGGAGACTGAGTAGAGCGAGAGTCTCGGTCAACACTCTGCGATTTATCCTCCTGCTCCTGCATAACAGAATTAAAATCACCTCCCATGACAAGCGGCTTGTGGATATAGGGTGCCAACCTTGAAGACAGGCCTGAAAAACCTGCCTCGTCGGGGAGTTGGGTGCATATATGTTGGCAAGGACCAACTCTTGGGGTCCTATTTTGACATGTGCTGCTATGAAACGGCCTTCGGCATCTGCATCCACAGAGACCAATTCAGGATTAAGTCTCTTGTGAATAAGAATAAGTACCCCTGCTTTATTATTAAGGGAAGTGGAGCCGAAGACGTGACCCACCCAGAGTTTTCGCATACGGACAAAGTCAGGCTGTGTGAGATGAGTGAAAAAAAGGGGGAGAGAACAATGTTCTTGGACAACTTGCCAGCCAGCTTGCTAACAACCGAAATTAACCTGTCTAACAGTATGCGTTTATAACAGGGGTTTAGTTAGCACACATTTGCAAATACATACGTAAGCCACAGAGCCACGACACGGCACCCTGATCATCTGTGGTCCTAACTCTAAAAATTTATGAGTCCCCATAGTAGAGGCACATGCATTTAATGGATAGATCAAGGGCAGGTGGACCTGAGGGAGCCACCCCTCTTAAAGGCAAAGGAGTGCACTGGACCCCAGCATGTAGCACAATGGCAACCAGGGCCCTAGTGCACCCACGTACCAAAAACTCAAACATGCATAAAAGTGGCCACCCGCCCAAGTCTATAACTGGCTTATGAAGCAAGGACACATAAACAGGCATCACATAGTGAAAAAAAGGGGGAGAGAACAATGTTCTTGGACAACTTGCCAGCCAGCTTGCTAACATACCGAATTAACCTGTCTAACAGTATGCGTTTATAACAGGGGTTTAGTTAGCACACATTTGCAAATACATACGTAAGCCACAGAGGGCCACGACACGGCACCCTGATCATCTGTGGTCCTAACTCTAAAATTTATGAGTCCCCATAGTAGAGGCACATGCATTTAATGGATAGGTCCACCTGCCCTTGATCTATCCATTAAATGCATGTGCCTCTACTATGGGGACTCATAAATTTTAGAGTTAGGACCACAGATGATCAGGGTGCAATCGTGTCGTGGCTCTGTGGCTTACGTATGTATTTGCAAATGTGTGCTAACTAAACCCCCTGTTATAAACGCATACTGTTAGACAGGTTTAATTCGGTTGTTAGCAAGCTGGCTGGCAAGTTTGTCCAAGAACATTGTTCCTCTCCCCCTTTTTTTCACTATGTGATGCGCCTGTTTATGTGTCCTTGCTTCATAAGCCAGTTATAGACTTGGGCGGGTGGCCACTTTTATGCATGTGTGAGATAAGTCTCTTAGAGTAGAGCTATATAGTGCCCGCGCATAAGCGCCGCAGATGCTGCCATGCGTTTGTGAGGGGATCTGAGGCCTTTAACATTCCAGGAAAAAATACGTGTCATTCTAGCTGGGATAAGGTATGTGATAAGAAGATACGGGACTTACCAATTAGAGATGTAGTAACAATTAGCGCTGCTTCATTAGGCGGATGTGGGTGGTGTAAATCTGGTCTCAGAAGACGACGGAGATCTCCAAAGAAGAAGAAGTGGGATTGGAGAGAAAAAAGAGGAGAGGAAAGCGAAGACAAGAGCAGGGGCCCTAGTAAAGCCCAACAAAAATACAAAACATATAATATACCAAAACAGTATAAAGGACTTCACGTCATTCCGCATGCTGTATAGACCAACATCAGCGTGACCGGGAGTAGCAGTGAAGGAGCCTGCCCCTGGGACCAAGTTATAATTACTAAGGATACGTGAGGGCGTCCCTCAAACGAACTCCCGACAGCGGCTCCAGCACCCCTCCCCCGCAGCACTGCTGATGTATGGAGCAAGGCCAATGCGGGAAGGAAGAAGTAAAATTCAGGCATATATGTAAATAAAACATGACATTGAAGTAGGTGACAATGCAAAGGCCTTGTGCCAAACAGATAATACATACCGTATATACTCGAGTATAAGCCGACCCGAATATAAGCCGAGGTACCTAATTTTACCACAAAAAAACTGGGAAAAACTATTGACTCGAGTATAAGCCGAGGGTGGGAACAGCAGTGGGAAGAATCGTGCCTCATCATTGGTGTCAGTGGGAGAAATAGTGCCCATCATTGGTATCAGTGGGAGGAATAGTGCCCCATCATTGGTATCAGTGGGAGGAATAGTGCCCCATCATTGGTGTCAGTGGGAGGAATAGTGCCCCATCATTGGTGTCAGTGGGAGGAATAGTGCCCCATCATTGGTATCAGTGGGAGGAATAGTGCCCCATCATTGGTGTCAGTGGAAGGAATAGCACCCCATCATTGGTGTCAGTGGGAGGAATAGTGCCCCATCATTGGTGTCAGTGGGAGGAATAGCGCCCCATCATTGGTGTCAGTGGGAGGAATAGTGCCCCATCATTGGTATCAGTGGGAGGAATAGCGCCCCATCATTGGTGTCAGTGGGAGGAATAGTGCCCCATCATTGGTGTCAGTGGGAGGAATAGTGCCCCATCATTGGTATCAGTGGGAGGAATAGTGCCCCATCATTGGTGTCAGTGGGGAGGAATAGCGCCCCATCATTGGTGTGGGAGTCAGTGGGAGGAATAGTGCCCCATCATTGGTATCAGTGGCAGGAATAGTGCCCCATCATTAGTATCAGTGGGGGGGAATAGCACCCCATTATTGGTGTCAGTGCAATAGTGCCCCATCTTTGGTGTCAGTGGGAGGAATAGTATCCCATCATTGGTGTCAGTGGGGGGGTGGAGGAATAGTGCCCCATCTTTGGTATCAGTGGGGGGGAGGAAAAGTGCCCCATCGTTGGTGTCAGTGGGGGGTGGAATAGTGCCCCATCATTGGTGTCAGTGGGGGGGGGGGAGGAATAGTGCCCAATCGTTGGTGTCAGTGGGGGGGAGGAAAAGTGCCCCATCGTTGGTGTCAGTGGGAGGAATAATGCCCCATCATTGGTATCAGTGACACCAATGATGGGGCACTATTCCTCCCACTGACACTTGCTGACCCCTGTTCCAGTATGGTGCTGCTGCAGCCAGCATATGTGGTTGCAGCAGCACCTAAGCACGGCACACTTACCTGCATCTCCTTCACTCGATTTTCGCGGGGCCGCTCAGCTCCGCCTCCTCGCCGGTGAGAATGCGGAGCCGAGCAGCCGCGCGAACATCCAGTGGACGAACCGAATGAAGGAGCAGCCGCACTTCCTGGACCGGATCGTCGTGGGACCGGAGCCAGGTAAGAGACAGCAGCCCCCTGCCCACCCCTGTACTTACCGTAGTTTCCCTTCTGTTGGAAGGGGGGGGGAGCCATCTGCAGACGTTGACTCGAGTATAAGCCGAGGGGGCCGTTTTTCTAGCGCTGAACAACCGAACAGGCTCAGACTTTAGAATGTGTGAGCATTTCAGTATGCAAAAAAATACCATTCAAAAAATAAAAAATACCAATAGAAAGCTCTTTCACCAGAGCCAATCGGATCAAGAGAAAAGCTTGAAGCTTTAATGTAGAGACCAATGGCCTCCTAGACCTTCAAGGCGGACGAGCTTTAGAGGAAGATGGAATGATGCGTTGACGTTTAGGTGGGTCTTTGCGGGGACTGCGTTGATCTCTGGGCCCAAAATTTCTACCCGCCTGCTGTGTTGCCGGATCCCCTTCGGCTAGGTGATCTCGGAGATATTGGTGGGCTTCTTCAGGATGGACAAAAGATTTAGAGGCCCCAGATGGTGCAGTGAACCGTAACGTGGCCGGATACGCCAATGTGAACTTTATTCCTCTCTGATAAAGAGTGGCACATACTTGCTGGAATGCTTTCCGTTTACGCGACACTTCCTGCGAGTAGTCCGCAAATAGCAGTAATTTGTGACCCTCAATCTGCAGAGAGCGTGAGTTACGGAAAGAGGTGAGGATCGCTACGCGGTCAGCATAATTGAGATAGCGGACAATCACTGAGCGTGGCGTTCGGCGCTCGGTAGACGGAGGCCCCAGGCGGTGAGCTCTCTCGACCTGGCAGGAGGAGGATAGGCCTAACGCCGCCGGGATCCGTGTTGAGCATAAATCGGGGAGAGATCCAGTATTGAAAGATTCTGGAAGACCCACAATGCGTAGGTTATTCCTACGTGATCGATTTTCCAAATCTTCGATTTTATCCGAAATACTTTGCTGTATACTATTGGATTGTGATGTACCCGCTTGCATTGAATGGACTTCATCTTCTAAATCAGATAAACGCTGTTCAGCCTCAGATAATCGTTTAGAACAGTGGTCGGCAAGCCGCGGCTCGCGAGCCACATGCGGCTCTTTGCACACTTTAATGCGGCTCTTCTGTGTGCCGGGCGCCCGCTCCCCTCCCTCCTCTCGGGCGGCCGCCCCAAAAGTCAGGACTCTGCAGCTAGCCCAGCAATGGGCAAACTACGGCCCGGCGGACCTTCTAATCCGGCCCGCGGAGCGTGGCAAACATTGGCTGTCAGGATGTAGGCGGGGCAGCATGACGAACTCCTCTCCTCTCACAGTCCGCCCTGAAGACCGGAACGGCGCGGGAACACGGCGAGAGGAACGCGCGGAGCAAAGGTAAGTGAATTGACACAATATGGGGAATGAATTACTATAGGGGGGATGAATTACTATATGGGGGATGAATTACTATATGGGGGATGAATTACTATGGGGGATGAATTACTATATGGGGGATGAATTACTATATGGGGGATGAATTACTATGGGGGATGAATTACTATGGGGGGATGAATTACTATATGGGGGATGAATTACTATATGGGGGATGTATTACTATATGGGGGATGAATTACTATATGGGGGATGAATTACTATAGGGGGGATGAATTACTATATGGGGGGATGAATTACTATGGGGGATGAATTACTATATGGGGGATGAATTACTGTATGGGGGATGAATTACTATGGGGGATGAATTACTATGGGGGATGAATTACTATATGGGGGATGAATTACTATGGGGGATGAATTACTATGGGGGATGAATTACTATATGGGGGATGAATTACTATATGGGGGATGAATTACTATTGGGGGTTGAATTACTATTGGGGATGAATTACTATATGGGGGATGAATTACTATATGGGGGGATGAATTACTATATATGGGGGATGAATTACTATGTGGGGGATGAATTACTATGGGGGATGAATTACTATATGGGGGATGAATTACTATGGGGGATGAATTACTATATGGGGGATGAATTACTATATGGGGGATGAATTACTATGGGGGATGAATTACTATATGGGGGATGAATTACTATGGGGGGATGAATTACTATATGGGGGATGAATTACAATAGGGATGAATTACTATGGGGATGAATTACTATGGGGGATGAATTACTATATGGGGGATGTATTTTCAGTTTTAAAAATGTGGCTCTCAAAATAAATTTCAATCGTGGTTTTGGCGAGATTTGGCTCAGTTGAAAAAAAAGGTTGCCCACCACTGGTTTAGAATGATCGCTTAGATCCTTTCTCAGCTGTTCAATGCCCATTGTGACTGCTCTATCTACAGCCTGAGTAATATTAGGGAGCAAAATAGAAGACACTGCCTGTGCTATCTTGTTATACTGCTCATTAAGGCAGTCAGTGCCAAAAGGGAGTGGAGAGGCAGTGAGGAGGTTGGAGGGAGATTCCATTTTGTCTGCTCCCTGAGTGTGATCTCGCTCCTTGCCTGTGTCCATACTGTGACAGGCATCGTCGGCCATCTTGGCTGCAGGAGGGGGAGAGCCGCCGACTCGTGGCCGGACTGCGCCGGCAGAAGGTACCGCTCCATGCCGGGGCCACTGCCAGAAGGTAAGGGACACCCGAGGGCTGAAGAGCGGGGACCCCGAGGCAGTTAGCGGGTGTTGTATAGCCGGGATCCCGGGAGCCACGGGTCCCGCGTGTTACAGCATCCGGCGCCGAAACCGGAAGTTTTTTTTATTATTTTAATAAGTGTTATATTTAAAACCTAATGATCATGCTAATGCACCAACTGCTATAGATAAAATAATTTTAGTAAGGGTTTTTGAGACCTGAATATTAGTTCAAATTAAGTGAATGTACATTACATAAAGTGTTGTGTAATTTGGCAGTGCATTATTTATTCCTGTAATATATAATAATAATAAAAATAATAGTAATTATAATAATCCTCATCATTATCATGAATAATAATAATAATAATCGCCATCATAAATAATAGTAATACAAAATGTAATATTAATAAAATATAATATGATATATATGTAATCTATAATAATAAAAATATTAGTAATTATAATAATCCTCATCATCATCACGAATAATAATAATAATCACCATAATAAATATAATAATAATAATAATCACCATCATAAATAAAATAATAATAATAATAATAATCACCATCATAAATAATAATAAGGGTTCCTCCAGGTTAAAAAGGCTGCAAAAAAACATAATTTGTCAGAAAAGGATCTTACAATGTCTAATCAATATAAATTACTAAGAGTAAAGCACAATTAAAGTGTATATATAGACCAATTTTTTATTTACGTTATGGATAATGTAGGCAAGAACTAAAATCCTTAGATTATATTTTGCTGCCTCAAACAAAATGTGCAGCGTTGCAAATGTTTAGGATTTTTTTTATGTTTAAGGTTTTTATTGGTGTTTTTTGTGCCATCAGCTATTATATTGATTCTCATTGAGCGCTGATACACATTTATTGATTTTGCTGCCTTCATGAATCTTCAATGCTTGAATAAAAACTAAAAGAAAATGTAAAAAATGATTTTAAAACATAAAATGAACAGAAAATTGCTCTGTGAGAACAGCCCAGCCCTTCCTTCCTTCCGTGGTGAAGACGAAAGTGAAAGTACGTCTCCCTCCCACTTTCTCACATCAGCTGCATCTTGCGACCCGTTGTTCCAGTTCTACCTTCCACAACAGGCCTATGGCTCCCATCCATCATTAACGGTAACTTATCTGGCAAGGCAAAGGGCACGGCATTGGATTTTGGTAACCGTAGACACATGTCCATGGAAACTCCCTGTCAATATTCTTCATCGGTAATGTTGGTTTCATATAATACTCGTACAATATTGAACTTTTTTATGCTTTTCTCTAGTAGAGGTTCCCGTAACCGGTGACATCAAGGATGGACCAGCCATCAAGGTCCAAGGATGAAGGTCAGTTTAGCCACCATCCAATACCATATTCCTCTGTATTCAGTAAATAAGTGCAAAGTCATTCATAACACTACTTTTTTATTGTTTTGGGCAAGCGGGGCAGGACACAAGGCTGGTGGCACCAAATTTTTGGATCTTCGCTATTATTTAGAAGACCAGAAGATCTGTTTCAAAAAGAAATCTAAACCATCATCTTGATGCCATCTAGTTTAATAAAGAGCTGCCATTCTCATTACCTCGCCATCACCTTCCTGAGCTATATTTATCGTCTCCGCATCCTTCCTCTTTTCTCTAGTAGTCGGTTGCAAACCACAGATATGTCTTCATGAACCATGTAGTTGTAGAGTTCAACTTCAACTAGGGGTTTTGGTTTGGGTATGAGGTTCCTCTGGGGCGCTCGAAATGCAGCATCCATATGGTGATGACGCACAAATCTATCTTTCTGCTCCTCATCTCACCCCTTCAGTCTCCTCCTCACCTCACCACTTCAGTTTCCTCCTCACCTCACCACTTCAGTCTCCTCCTCACCTCACCCCCTTCAGTCTCCTCCTCACCTCACCCCCTTCAGTCTCCTCCTCACCTCACCCCTTCAGTCTCCTCCTCACCTCACCCCTTCAGTCTCCTCCTCACCTCACCACTTCAGTCTCCTCTCGTATTACTAACCTACTAAGTGACATATTGGCATGGATGGCACTCCACTTCCTCAAACTCAATCTTTCCACAGCGGAGCTCATACTATTCCCCCCAGCCCATGCCCCCTCCCTTGACTTCTCCATCAAGATCAACAACACAACCATCAGTCCCTCCCCTCATGCCAGGGTACTAGGTGTAATCGTAGACTCCCATCTGTCCTTTCAGCCCCAAATCCAATCGATGTCCAGATATTGTAGACTTCACCTCCGCAACATCTCCAACCTCCAACATCTCCAAGATACGACCGTTCCTAACCTCAGAAACCACTAAGCAACTTATTCACTCCCTGGTTATCTCTCGCCTTGACTATTGTAACTCCCTCCTCATTGGCCGACCTCATCGCAGGCTATCCCCTCTTAAGTCTATCATGAATGCTGCTGTCAGACTCATCCACCTTACTAGCCGTTCTGTATATGCCACCCCTCTCTGCCAATCCCTCCACTAGCCTCCATTCAGTGTCCTCCACCCCTCTCTGCCAATCCCTCCAGTGTCCTCCATCCCTCTCTGCCAATCCCTCCACTGGCCTACACTCAGTGTCCTCCGTCCCTCTCTGCCAATCCCTTCATTGGTCTACACTCAGTGTCCTCCACCCCTCTCGGCCAATCCCTCCACTTGCCTCCATTCAGTGTCCTCCACCCCTCTCTGCCAATCCCTCCACTGGCCTCCATTCAGTGTCCTCCATCCCTCTCGTCCAATCCCTCCACTGGCCTCCACCCAGTGTCATCCACCCCTCTCTGCCAATCCCTCCACTGGCCTTCATTCAGTGTCCTCCACCCCTCTCTGCCAATCCCTCCACTGGCCTCCACCCAGTGTCCTCCATCCCTCTCTGCCAATCCCTCCACTGGCCTCCACCCAGTGTCCTCTATTCCCCTCTGCCAATCCCTCCACTGACCTCCACTCAGTGTCCTCCATCCTTCTCTGCCAATCCCTCCACTGGCCTCCATCCAGTATCATCCATTCCTCTCTGCCAATCCCTCCACTGGCTTCCCATTGCCCAACAAATAAAATTCAAAATATTAACAATAACATATAAAGCCATTTAGAACTCCGTCCCAAATTACATCACCAATCTTGTCTCTAAATATCACCCAAACCATACTCTCTGCTCCTCCCATGACCTCCTGCTCTCTAGCTCCCTTGTCTCCTCCTCCCATGCTCATCTCCAGGACTTCTCCAGAGCCTCCCCTATCCTCTGGAACTCTCTACACCAATCTAACAGACTATCGCCTACTCTGCCCACTTTTAGTTGATCTCTGAAAACCTCTCTCTTCAGGGAAGCCTATCCCGCCTTCAGCTAATAACGGAATCTTCTATTTCTCCTACCAGACCATCCACCAGAGTTATTACCTTTTGTACCACTAGCCCCTCCCTCTTAGATTGTAAGCTCCCAGGATCAGGGCCCTCCTAATGCTCTTGTATTGAACTGTATTGTTGCTGTATTGTCCCCCATTATATTTTTCCTGGGGACTGCCTGTAGTAAAATTCTTGTCTGTACTCTTTATCTTTAGTACATTTTGGCCTATTCTCTTTCATTAAAAATGTCCCACTACTGGACAAATGTACACTACTGTATTCAACTTAAGAACAAACCTACAGACATCTTGTTCGTAACCCAAAGAGAGCCTTCTACTAACACTCCCCTCCCTGGCCAAGAGAGCCTTCCTCTACCACCGTCCCCCCTACACCCACCACCAAGGCGAGATAGAGAAAGACACTCACCTTCACAGCTCCAAACATCTCCGGGAGCGAGATTCGGGCTCTGCTTACACACCGTCAAGCAGCCCGCACCCTCTCTTGGATCCCACCTGGTCCCCATGCTACGTGTGCCCCTACTTCCGGGGGTGGTGGTGCTGCCCCACCCGGAAAAATGTCACCCTAGGCAAACACCTTGTTTGCCTCTCGGTAAATATCTTCCCTCTGCCCTACATGTCCTCACCAAGAACTGGTGTTACCTTTATTTCATATCTAAGGTATTTCTCACTGTAACTTCATACGTTCCATCACAGATAACCTCCGGGAGTTCAGTCAAAAACTGAATATGAAATGCATGAACTGCGGATGATGTATGAATACTACAGACATCTTGTTCGTAACCCGAAGAGAGCCTACTACTAACATCCCCCTCCCTGGCCAAGAGAGCCTTCCTCTACCACCGCCCCCCGTACACCCGCCACCAAGGCCAGATAGAGAAAGACATTCACCTTCACAGCTCCAATCATCTCCGGGAGCAAGATTTGGGCTCTGCTTACATTGTCAAGCAACCCGCACCCTCTCTTGGATCCCACCTGGTCCCCATGCTACGTGTGCCCCTACTTCCAGGGGTGGTGGTGCCGCCCCTCCCGGAAAAATGCCACCCTAGGCAAACACCTTGTTTGCCTCTCGGTAAATACTTTCCCTCTGCCCTACATGTCCTCACCAAGGACTGGTGTTACCTTTGTTTCATATCTAAGCCATTTCTCACTGTAACTTCATACGTTCCATCACAGATAACCTCCGGGAGTTCAGTCAAAAACTGAATATGAAATGCATGAACTGTGGATGATGTATGAATACTACAGACATCTTGTTCGTAACCCTAAGAGAGCCTACTACTAACATCTCCCTCCTGGCCAAGAGAGCCTTCCTCTACCACCGCCCCCCGTACACCCGCCACCAAGGCGAGATAGAGAAAGACATTCACCTTCACAGCTCCAAACATCTCCGGGAGCAAGCTCTGCTTACATTGTCAAGCAACCCGCACCATCTCTTGGATCCCACCTGGTCCCCATGCTACGTGTGCCCCTACTTCCAAGGGTGGTGGTGCCGCCCCTCCCGGAAAAATGCCACCCTCGGCCCCTGACCTACATGTACTCACTGGTGTTACCTTTGTTTCATATCTAAGCTATTTCTCACTGTAACTTCATACGTTCCATCACAGAGAACCTCCGGGAGTTCAGTCAAAAACTTACTGACTATGAAATGCATGAACTACGGATGATATATGAATACTTCAGAGATGATCTGATCTACGTCGCCCAGATCTTGAACACTCACAGTTTCCTGGCAGAGTTGAAATCCCGAAATGTTCCAAATGTGGAGGTATGAAAATGTTCTCAAAGGTGCAGCCATTCCTATCCAGTAAAGTCTATGTAAACCCAAAATATATTCTTCGGTATGTTTGGCACCATGTCTCGTGGATAGTTTTATTAATCAAATGCTGTATTGTGAATCTATTGCATATAAAGTTTCTTACCTGCTGATTGGGCAGAAAAGCACGTTCTGTCGCAGGCTAACAAAGCCAAGACATTGCCACTCAATTAGCAGAAGCATTGTCAACCTGTCATTTGCGTTCCTTCAGTTGGCTGATGGGCCAACTGAAGGATCTACCTATCAGGTCTACCCTACAGTCAAACCAAAGGAGCTTCATATCGGGTCTATCAGATAGGCCAGGGGTGTTCAACCTTTTTGAAGAGCGAGGGCCACCTAAGAGATTTGGTAACCATGCCAGGGGAGGGCCACCTAAGAAATTTGGTAACCATGCCAGGGGAGGGCCACTTAAGAGATTTGGTAACCATGCCAGGGGAGGGCTACCTAAGAGATTTGGTAACCATGCCAAGGGAGGGCCACCTAAGAGATTTGGTAACCATGCCAGGGGAGAGCCACCTAAGAGATTTGGTAAACATGCCAGGGGAGGGCCACTTAAGAGATTTGGTAACCATGCCAGGGGAGGGCCACTTAAGAGATTTGGTAACCATGCCAGGGGAGGGCCACCTAAGAGATTTGGTAACCATGCTAGGGGAGGGCCACTTAAGAGATTTGGTAACCATGCCAGGGGAGGGCCACTTAAGAGATTTGGTAGCCATGCCAGGGGAGGGTCACTTAAGAGATTTGATAACCATGCCAGGGGAGGGCCACTTAAGAGATTTGGTAACCATGCCAGGGGAGGGCCACTTAAGAGATTTGGTAACCATGCCAGGGGAGGGTCACTTAAGAGATTTGATAACCATGCCAGGGGAGGGCCACTTAAGAGATTTGGTAGCCATGCCAGGGGAGGGCCACTTAAGAGATTTGGTAACCATGCCAGGGGAGGGCCACTTCAAAGATTTGGTAACCGTGCCAGGGGAGGGCCACTTAAGAGATTTGGTAACCATGCCAGGGGAGGGCCACCTAAGAGATTTGGTAACCGTGCCAGGGGAGGTCCACTTAAGAGATTTGGTAGCCATGCCAGGGGAGGGCCACTTAAGAGATTTGGTAGCCATTCCAGGGGAGGGCCACTTAAGAGATTTGGTAGTCATGCCAGGGGAGGGTCACTTAAGAGATTTGGTAGCCATGCCAGGGGAGGGCCACTTAAGAGATTTGGTAGCCATGCCAGAGGAGGGCCACTTAAGAGATTTGGTAGCCATGCCAGGGGAGGGCCACTTAAGAGATTTGGTAACCATGCCAGGGGAAGGACACTTAAGCGATTTGATAGCAATGCCAGGGGAGGGCCACTTAAGAGATTTGGTAACCATGCCAGGGGAGGGCCACTTAAGAGATTTGGTAACCATGCCAGGGGAGGGTCACTTAAGAGATTTGGTAGCCATGCCAGGGGAGGGCCACTTAAGAGATTTGGTAGCCATGCCAGAGGAGGGCCACTTAAGAGATTTGGTAGCCATGCCAGGGGAGGGCCACTTAAGAGATTTGGTAACCATGCCAGGGGAAGGACACTTAAGCGATTTGATAGCAATGCCAGGGGAGGGCCACTTAAGAGATTTGGTAACCATGCCAGGGGAGGGCCACTTAAGAGATTTGGTAACCATGCCAGGGGAGGGTCACTTAAGAGATTTGGTAGCCATGCCAGGGGAGGGCCACTTAAGAGATTTGGAAGCAATGCCAGGGGAGGGCCACTTAAGAGATTTGGAAGCAATGCCAGGGGAGGGCCACTTAAGCGATTTGGTAGCAATGCCAGGGAAGGGCCACTTAAGAGATTTGGTAGCCATGCCAGGGGAGGGCCACTTAAGAGATTTGGTAGCCATGCCAGGGGAGGGCCACTTAAGAGATTTGATAACCATGCCAGGGGAGGGCCACTTAAGGGATTTGGTAGCCATGCCATGGGAAGGCCACTTAAGAGATTTGGTAGCCATGCCAGGGGAGGGCCACTTAAGAGATTTGGTAACCATGCCAGGGGAGGGCAACTTAAGAGATTTGGTAACCATGCCAGGGGAGGGCCACTTAAAAGATTTTTTGGTAACCATGCCAGGGGAGGGCCACTTAAAAGATTTTTTTTGGTAACCATGCCAGGGGAGGGCCACTTAAAAGATTTTTTGGTAACCAGTCATGTACTACAATGGACTTAAATGGTTCAGAATTTTGATTTTTCTTTTAAACATTTGGAATTGCATAATGAACATTTTCCTCCTGCAGCCACTGAATGCCGGTAAGGGGGAGAAGAGAAGCTGGCTTTTCAGTGGTTGCAGGAGGAAAATGGAGAGGATTGGTTCCTGTATATGCGCCCCACCACCCTTCCTGTCAAAGTGTAAAACAGAATGTGACAGGGAGGCCGCATGGGCCCCCTGGAGCATGGGGCGAGGTTGCCATTGTGACTCCTGATGCTACATCAGTGGTTGGGGGGTGTGTGGTAGAAACATATCTCAACTATGGGGTTTTACCACCACCCCCCAAGCTGTAAAGGAGCCCTTACTGTCATGATCCCCCTATAAGGCTGCTTTCACACTGATGCACTATGGTTTCCCTGCACCGTGGGTGCAGCGCAGTGCATCTGAGGCTTTCCGGTAGGTTAGCTGTGCTTTGCCATAGACTTCTATTATATCTTGCAAGTGTGGCACACCAAATCTCCCGTATTTAGGATTTTAGTGCACTTTTCAGAAGGAGTACCAGACCTGCAGGATATAATAGAAGTGCATGGGTCAGTGTATCTAACCTGCAGGAAAGCCGCATGTTCCTGCTCTGCACTTGATTAGTGTGAAGGCACCCTAATAGCTGTTACCCTTTTATAGGTCTAATATGCCCACTGCAAAAGTGCAGTGTATGCGTTGTTTAATGCCCCGACCTTCTTTTCCTTTTTCAGCTTCTGCTGGCATCGTTTTCAGTCTCCAGGCCACTAGGAAGGTCTCAGGCAGGGGCGGACTGACCATTTGGAAACTTGGGCACTGCCAGAGGGCCCGGGGTCAGTAGGGGGCCCCATGAGATGCCCCTGGTACCTTTTTCATAGGCTTTTTTGAGTTTGGGAAAGGACACAGGGACCCCATGATCCCCTATTGCCCGGGGGCCCCATGAGTTGTCAGTCCGCCCCTGGTCTCAAGTGAAGTGCACTTGGTATCACTCCACCAAGGACCCTGGGAACCAATCAGGTGTAGGCTGCAGTGAACATTTGCTGACTAAGAACATGATAGGAGGAGATATGTCTGAGATGACCTCATGAAACTTCTTCTGCTCCTTCACTGTCCAATCACAGGCTGGGGGTAGGGAGGAGACCAGGCTGTTTTACCGCCTAATCAAACCACCTGTATTGCCTCCCCACCACCTTAGATAGGAGTTTTGGTTGGAGTTCAATGTACTTGCTTGTATTTTACAGTCCGTTAGTTCACAGAAAGTTCTACTGGTACGTGGAACCAACTATCCAAGGTTGTAGACTAAGCCAGCCATGTTTTCTGTTCTGAGACCTTGACTTCTCCTCCCTTCATCTCTGACGTCCTTGTGTTGAAACAGAATTACGAATCAATGAAAGAAAGCCTCGGAGCCTCCGTGTTTTCAGAGACGTTGGTACAGGATGTCTTGGAAGCCGGAAAAAATGCTGTGATAGGATTCTTGGAAAGTCTCTACAGTCTACAGACCAGTCACCCTCATCACAATTTACTTGCAGTTCTTTGGGAAATCCAGAACGTTGAAAGTAACGTATTATTATGAACTAGTTTGTATTATATGTATCATAAAATGTATCTCAAGCAGAAACGTTTTTATTGTTTAGTTTTGGACGGAGTGTTGAGGAATTAGAACACTTCAGTTTTCATAGCTGCCTTCTAGAAATAGTATGCTCGATGTTTGTCCTGGTGACCATTGCCACCAGGACTGAAAAAGAGGGACATTCCAAAAATGTTCATTTCTTTCCAGAACAGGAATAGAGGGAAAATAATCCAATAGGGACACTTGATCTGGTGACAACTGTTTAGGAGCCTCTCGTTGGATAGATTTCCTGTTGCATCTACAGAACAGGAAGTAGAGCGACATATTTCCAATGGGACTTGTTGCAATAATTTGTGCCTTTTATTCAGCTTTAATGATTCAGTAAGTGATTATTAGTACACTGCTCAAAAAATGAAAGGAACACTTTAAAAACACATCAGATCTCAATGGGGAAAAATATCATGCTAGATATCTATAGTAATATGGACGGGGTAATGTGTTAGGAACATAAGGATGCCCCATCATTGGATGGAAATGAAAATGATCGAGGACTGAATTCAAAAACATCCCAAAATCAAAGTGAAAAAAATGATGCAGCTGGCAAGTCCATTTTGCTGAAATGTCATTGCAGCAACTCAAAATGGTACTCAGTAGTTTGTATGGCACCCACTAGAGCAGGGGCAGACAACCTGAGAGCCGCAGGACTACAAGTTCCATCATGCCTCTGCAAGTCATAGCTGTAACTGTCAGTTTTGTAATCTTTGCAATGCCTCATGGGAAATGTAGTTCCACAACAGCTAGAGAGCCACAGGTTGCCTACCCCTGCCCTAGAAGATGTCGGGCCATCAGGCCACCCTCATGAAGTCTGTTTTGATTGTTTGGTGGTCAGAGACATTCACACCAGTGGCCTGATGGAGGTCATTTTGTAGGGCTCTGGCAGGGCTCATCCTGTCCCTCCTTGCACAAAGGAGCAGATACCGTTCCTGCTGATGGGTTAAGGACCTTCTACGGCCCTGTCCAGCCCTCCTAGAGGAACTGCCTGTCTCCTGGAATCTTCTCCATGCTCTCGCCTCCTGGAATCTCCTCCATGCTCTCGCCTCCTGGAATCTCCTCCATGCTCTCGCCTCCTGGAATCTCCTCCATGCTCTTGTCTCCTGGAATCTCCTCCATGCTCTTGTCTCCTGGAATCTCCTCCATGCTCTTGTCTCCTGGAATCTCCTCCATGCTCCTGTCTCCTGGAATCTCCTCCCATGCTCTTGAGACTGTGCTGGGAGACACAACAAACCTTTTGGCAATGTCAGGTATTCATGTGTCATCCTGGAGGAGTTGGACTGCCTGTGCAACCTCTGTACGGTCCAGGTATGGCCTCATGCTACCAGTAGTGACACTGACCCAAGCCAAATGCAAAACTATTGAAAAACAGTCAGAAAAGATGAGTTGGGAAAAAAATGTCAGTGGCCTCCACCTGTAAAACCATTCCTGTTTTGGGGGTGGTCTCACTGTTGCCCATCCAGTGCACCTGTTGTTAATTTTATGAACACCAAAGCAGCTGAAACTGATGAACACCCCCCTCTGGAACTTACCTGACCAGATCAATATCCCAGGAGTTTCATTGACTTGATGCTAGACTCGGATTACAAAGTCTTCCTTCCATTTTTTTGAGCAGTGTATTATACATAATTTATATAGCTCCATCAGTTTAAGTAGAGCTTTACAATATGAAGGGAGACAGTACAAATACAATACAATATAATAGGGTTAGGGGGGCTCCGCTCATAAGAGCTTGCAATCTAACAGTGAGGGCAGGTGATACAAAAGGTAATAACTGTGGGGGATGAGCTGATGGAACAATTAAAAGTTCAGTTGTTAGGTGGAGGTGGGATAGGCTTCCCTGAAGAGATGCGTTTTCATGGATCTCCTAAAGGTGGACAGAGTGGGAGATTGCTGGAGAGACTGAAGAGTTCCAGAGGATGGGAGCAGCTCTGAAGAAGTTCTGGAGATTAGCATGGGAGGAGGAGACAAGAGATCTGGAGAACAGGAGATCTTGGGAGAAGCAGTGAGGATGGATTGGGTGGGTGATATATTGAGACAAGATTGGTGATGTAGCTGGGGGCATGGTTGTGTGGTTGTTTTTGTTAGCATTTTGAATTATATTCGTTGGGGCGATGGGAAGCCAATGGAGAAACTGGCAGAGAGGGGTGTCGGACACTGAGTGGTGGGTACGGTAGATGAGTTTGGCAGCAGCATTCATGATAGCCCAAAGAAAGGATAGTCTACGTAGATGTTGGCCTATGAGATGGAGGTTGCAAGAGTCAAGACCAGAGATAACAAGGGAGCCAGTGGGTATCAATGGGATCATTACTGAAGGACAGTCAACAATAAGCCCCCAATCTACTCCCTCATGTCTGTATATCTTTGGACAGTCCTGTGATTAATGTGCAAACATTTTTTTTTTGCCTATGATCTTGTCCAATTTAGTAACGACACTGAAAGAACAAATAATAATGGATGAATACGGACACTCTCTTGATCCAGAAATGAAAGGTAAGCAATACAATGGATGGATGGACGAATGATAAATGAATGAGTGAATAGATGGATGAATGAAAGGATGGGTGGATGGATGAATGGACAGATGGATGGATGGAGAGGGCAATAGAAAAGTGGATGGATGTGGGAAGGGACAGGATAATGGCAAACTCCATCACTACCTTTGAATGTTGAAATTCTGCCTGTTGAAACATCCTGAAATCAGCCTGTTGTGGTAGGCTCTTGAAAACGACATGATACACACACACACACACACACACACATATATATATATATATATATATATATATATATATATATATATATATTGAATATGACCAAAATTGTAGCATTTCAAATATATGGCAATATATTTGGGAAGAATATTTTTAAAATATATTTCAGATATATTTTTCTTTCATATGGGTATCTGAAATATAAGATGTACATTTTTAATATTTCCAGCCAGCAGGGGGAGATCTAGTCTCCCTTTCACATTTACCAGCATATTGTAAGCTGCTCTGTTGAAAAAAACAAACAAAAAGGAAGCATGCTTACAGAGCATGGTAGGTAAAGCTTCAATTTACAGACACATTTACATTAGAAGAGTGGCTCCTACCCCTCCCATGCCTTTCCTGCCTCAAAGAGAGAGAGAGCACCAGGAGCTACTTGCCTTCAGACTCTCTCTCTCTCTCTCTCTTTAGAAAACACAGACTGTTTTGTGACTTTATTGTCACTAGAGATGAGCGAATCGAACATGACGAAGTGGAATTCGTTCCGAAGATTTGGAAAAATTCTATTCGCGACAAATCCGAAGATTAGCAAACTTCGGATGCACGAATCGAATTTTCCCAAAAATGGCGGTGACATGTGTGGCGACGGAGAAAATGGACAGAGAAGATGGGGCGGGGATCTCTGGGAAGGCGCGCAGACAAGGCGCGCTGACCCATAATGCATTCATGACATGTGATCGCATTAGCCAATCAGCAGCCAGCCAGCACTGTGTAATGGTGGAGCTATAAATCGCGGCCATCTTAGAATTCTCCATTAGCCTCCGGTCATTCAAGAGAGACAGACCTGTGTGTATTAAGGGACAGAGTTAGGGCCACAGAGACTTTAGGGCCACAGAATCGTTACTCAGGGACACAGAATCTGTCGTCTGCTCACGCTGCTGACGGCTTCCGCTTTTTAACCTAGGCCTGTGTATGGCTTCAGAATAATGCTGCCTACACCGCCACCCTGCGCCATGTGCCTCTGTCGTCTGCTCACGCTGCTGCCAGGTCCATACTGATTCATGGCCCCCTGTACCGGCTCCTCATGAACGTGGTTCAGCGGGTTTGCATCACTTAACGGCAAATCGTTGACAAACGCTGGGACGTTCAGTGTTGTGCGCATTAAGCCAGACACCAAAGGGCAGCACAGACCTGTTATTACTCGCTCAAGCATGGCTGAACAAAACCAGTCTCTACCACAAATTGGACCCAGACCTGCCCAGGGTCTCGTAAGTAGATTGCACGGAGGAGTAGAGTTCGTTATTGGAATTAACTGTGAGGGACTTTTAAACCTAGGCCTGTGTATGGCCTTCAATTGAAGCTGCTTCTGCTCCGCCACTCTGCCATTGGACTCTTGATAGTCGTCTCCCCACGCTGCTGCTGGGGGGACTTTTTAACATAGGCCTCTGTATGGCCTTCAATTTTAGCTGCTTACGCTCCGCCACTCTGCCATGGGCCCCTGTACCGCCTCCTCATGCTGCTGCCAGGCCCGTAATCTGCCATGGGCCCCCGTACCAACTCCTCATGCTGCTGCCAGGCCCGTAATCTGTCATGAGCCCCTGTACCGCCTCCTCATGCTGCTGCCAGGTCCAGAGTGTGTCATGGGTCCCTGTACGGCCTCCCATTGCTGCTGTCTCCATCGCCACACTCTGCCATGTGCCACTTTCAGGTCTCCTCACACTGCTGGTGGGTTCCATTTTGTCATAGGGTGCTGTATGGCCTCCCATTGCTGCTGCCTCCACCGCCACACTGTGGCTCCACACTCTGGTTTTGGCCCCGTGACTGCCCAAATGAGTGAAGTGTGCGGTGATTCTAAGATCGACGGCACTCATCTGCATGTCATACTGACTGACAGTATTATTTCTCTTCCCCAGCAGACTCCAAGGGCATTTAAATTAAACGGTACAGTGTTCTGCACTAATATAAAGGCTCTCTGAAGCCTAGAAACACCCTTTTTATAAGTTAAATTCGCAGCAAATATATTCGGCTCGAAGCAAATTTATTCGGCGAATTCGGCGAATCAGCCGAACCGAATTTTTGAATAATTCGCTCATCTCTAATTGTCACGGGTGAATTCTGCAAGAAATGTCATTTTTTTATACAAAATACATATCTAAATGTAAAAGCTGCACCCTACCCAAGCTGTGGCTTTTTTTTGCCACCCTTAACTTCTAGCCACCCATGAAATGGGTTAAAGCTCTCCCTCTTTGCCATCGCACATATGTGTCCATGGGTGTCCATGGGCAGCAGAACTCACTCACTGCATGCTCCCGGCACAGTGAAGGAATTGTCAAAGACAACTTTCTGCCTATACTAAAGATCAGCTCCCGATCATGTGACCACTGTGACAGTGATCACATGATGGCCCGATCCTTCCTGCCCCATGGACATACAGATCCTGTTTAAGGCATGTTGGTGCTGAACAGGAAGGGGTTAAATCTCTTTAACTCTTGCTGGCCATGCCTGCTACAGGAATGAAAAACAGGAGACACTCTAGAGCAGGGCTTGAAAAAGCCATTCGCCCGCTCGCCAAACGCGTGGAGAAATCCCTCTGTGGCGAGCAGCAAGCACAGATGAAGCATGGAGCGACTGCACCTGCGCTCCAAGCCTCATTGTGAAGCCGAGTTCTGGTTAACAACTTCTGGTTTACGCGGCACCACCGCTGAGGGGACAAGTGCAGGAGAGGTCCACTTTCCTCCTCTGAGAGGAGACACCCTCTCCACCGCCGTGGTGGACTCGGAGGGACTAGGAGTAAGTACTGTATACAACATCTCACTATAATGAAGTACAGGGGAGCTTGGATATACATTACTGTGTACAGTTTTATATTTTGGACTCTTTATTCTAAAGAAAAATTTAATTTCATAAGCTTTAAGGGGGCGTGGTTGAGGGCGGGCTGGGGTGGGGTTTGGGTTGGGCAGGGGGTGGGTTTTTGGGCAAGGTTGGGTAGGGCAACTGGTGGAGAGTAAGTTTTGTGACCGGCTAGTAGGTCTGGACTTAAAATTTTAACCCCTGCTCTAGAGTCACACTTGTCATCTCTATGATCAATTGCTAAGGATTTAGACAAAATCGCGGTTGGCATTTTAGAAGGAAAATTAATTTACATCTTTGTATTTTTTTTGGCCAGAAATCCAAGATAAGCACAAACAATATCTGCTGGATACAACTCAGAATTTAGTGGAGTGTAAGCCACCGGGAACCACCCTGAAGAGTCAAGATTTTCCCATTTCAGAACGTTTTGTTAATCTGGTTTTGGTGTCCACAGAGCAACTTAGACATCGTACTCAGCACGAGCTGATAGAGATTGGGGAAAAACACGAAAGCTACTTGTGTAAGACTCAAAGAAGATTGGAGCGAGTTTCTCTTAAAAGGCTCTTCCGCTGGTGCCGTCAAATAAAACAAGTGCCGAATGTGATCATGATCAGTGGTGTACCAGGAGTAGGGAAGACCACCCTAATGCAGAAGTTTGTCTGTGATTGGGTGAACAGAAAGCTCTATCAGCGATTTTCTTTTGTTTTCTTCTTTAAATTCCGGGAGCTCAACCGGCTGGAAGAAGTCAGCTTGGAGGAGATGATCCTTCAACAGTATCCATATCTAAATTCTCAGCTTGAAAATATCTTAAAGGTCCCGGAACAGCTTTTATTTATATTTGATGGCTTAGATGAAAGTCGCCACCAAATAGACTTTGCATCCAGACCTCCGAACGCCAACACAAAGCAGAAGCAAGGCCTTGGTGAGATTTTGGTTAACTTGTTGAGGCAATCTCTTCTAAAGGGTTGCTCTTTGCTGTTAACCAGTAGACCAGCCAAACTGGCCTCCATTGATCCTTACATTTTTCAGCTATTTTGTGAGGTCATGGGATTTTTTCATGAAGAAAGGAAGACGTACTTTGGGCAATTTTTTATTAACGACAATGATTTGGCCTTACGGGCTTATAATCACGTGAGGGACAATGAAGCTCTGTATACTTTCTGCTACATCCCATCGTATTGCTGGATCATCTGCACAGTCTTATCGATGTGCTTCAAATCTCAACAAACAAAGTGCAATCAGTCAGAATTATGTTTGCCAAAAACAGTGACTCAACTTTTTGTGATTTTCATCAGCAACATTCTGACCAATCATTCCCAGGAGATAGAGAGGGTGAAAGCCAAAAAACTGTTGAAGGATATTGGATGGTTGGCAGAGTTTGGGGTAATGAACCACATGATTGTATTTGAGAAACATGATCTGGAATCATTTGCTGTGGACACATCATTGCATCTCTTAACAAGTTTTATGGTGGAATCCAAGCAGCTTCCTTATGTCAACTATTCCTTCTTACATCTTACGTTCAGGAGTTCTTGGCTGCTTTGGTCCATCATGTGGACCAGAAACCTGAAAAATTACTGAAAGTACTGGAAAAAGCCAAATCAAAGTCTTCTCGAGATGGCCATGCTGAAATATTTCTTCGTTTCCTTTTTGGTCTGACCGATGGCTCTACCAAAGCTCTTCTAAAACAATCACCTCTCCATCAAGGCTCTTCTAACATATTCGTTTTCTCCGATGAAGTTTCCAAAAACGTCATCACTTTGCTCCATCACCTCTCCCCACTAGTTAAGAAGACATCAAAGGATGCTTGGGAAAGGAGGGAGACTTTAAATATTTTCAACTACCTCTTTGAATCTCGAAATAAAGAACTAGTGTCACAAATATTAGGGCAAAACCTGAAAATTGATTTTTCAAGATTCAGCCTGACACCCCTTGACTGCACAGTGTTGGCTTTCATTTTGAAATCATGCAAAGAACCTGAAAGCCTCGATCTAGAGAAATGTTTCCTTGAAACGGAATGCTGGGAGAGACTGTCCCCGGGTCTTCACGCAGTGCAGACGCTTCGGTAGGTAAATCATTTTTTTTATGTTTGTATTTCAATTAAATAATTAGCCATTTTATTACGTGTTATTAAAGTGGATCTAAACTCAACTCCCTTGCTACGTTTGTCGGCACCTGGCATCTTCCCTGGGTTTGGGATCTATGGCCATCTTGACGTAACTCTCAGAATGACATAACTCCCACACAATAGTTTATTCGTTCTGGCACTGATGTATGCCGGGAAGGAAGATGCATGTCTCTTCTGCAATAATGTGCCGGCCTACCAGCATTTTTTTTACATTTTCAGTTTAGTTCTGCTTTAAACAAATACTAAATCGTAAGTTGGATATTTGATTTTGGCAGAAGCCATTTGTTTGCGTTGTCCATTGACGTCTTCTCATGTTGGCTCTGGTGTTGAGCTCTTTCCATTGGAAATCTCAGCTTGGGCCCCAATCAAAGTTATTGGAAGGCCAAGGAAGGGAGCTGTGGAAGGTCAAAATAGAGAGCTGCATTCATTGATATTGTGGAAGGGCAGCTTTGCTGTTAAAAAAAAAAAAAAGATTTTGATTGAGCATTTAAACAAGAACCAGTCCAACATTTTTTTTTTTTTAGATTGGGGGAGAGAAGTTGGACCTTAGTCACTTTTTTGTTTTTGTGTCCTCCACGATTTCTGGCTTGTTGTTGTCCACATCTCCGTAAAAGGTATTTTCCTTATTTCCTATCTTGGTGACACAACAGTGAGTAAGGGGTAATCTCCCCAATGTGTACACCATAAAACATAACTCATTCTTCCAGTATTTCCAAAAGTAATTAGAAAAAACGTTTTGGCTGTACTTCTATTTTAAGTATATTATATTTGCTAAAACCCAACTCCAGCCAATTTGTTTTTAATTGCATTTGGATGGTGTGGGGAAGGCATAGATCCCCTGTCAGGGTCATCTCAATAGGGAGTTTTCCTCGCATTTCTTGTCAGGACAGAAAGAGATGGGAAATATCTGTAATGCCCCCTAGCTTAACTAGAGAATTTTCATTTTTTTAGATGGAGGCTGAGTAGCAGCCTGGGGATGAGGCAGCCTGTGTGTGGGACAGTAGTTCACTTCAGGACGGGCTAAGGAGGTTCTGCAGGTCAGAGCTTCTGGAACCCTCCCACCTTTCCAGAAACTCGAGGAACTTTTTGGAAGAGGGGCGGAGGCGGGGAGGAGGCTCAGATCTGCATACTTGAGGGTCCCTGGCCAATCCCCTGGCAGGAGGCTGGGCATGGTGACCAAGATAACCCTTAAGTATGACAGAGCATGGGGAGGAGTTCTGTGAGTGTCAGGTGGAAGATGGAGTGAGGAGCTGGAGTGTTGAGCCTGGGAGGAGGCTCACCTACAGGTAGGATTCTGAAAAAGAGGACCTCCACTGTACCACGATCTCCTAGGGAGGACATCTCGAGCAGCAGGGAAGGAGCCATCCCAGCAAAAGGCCTGAAGGCCGGAAGGCAGCCACCAACCCACCAAGTTGAGAGGGAAAGGACAGTGTGAATACTCTTACACCCCCTGGGCCAGATAAGGGCAGTCAGGTGAAAAACCCAACTATCTTCTCATCTGGGACTGCTTAACCAGGAAATATCCTCAGTACAGCTGGATGAGGAGGGGGATTCATCCGGGGAATGAGGAGGTACACCAAAGAGCTTTGAATGCTCTTAGAGGAGAGACTATTTTTGTCTACATTTGTGCACATAGTTGCAAAGTTCTAAAGCTCCCTTGGGCATCCCATATACCCTATCCAATTCAACCCTTAATAAAATCACAAAACCAAGCTCAAGGACTGTTTAACGACTCCTGCGTGATGCCTGGCTGTGCAGAGCTTTGGGGGGACCCAAAACTTACGACTCCTAAGGGGGCAGTGCTACATATCTAAAATGGGGACAAATCCAAAGACCAAGGTTTAGAACTAATGATAATGTTTTTATTGTTGTCCATGCCTTCTTCCTTCCATTTTCACTCTTTCTTACTCTTTCTAAAAAAAAAAAAATACTGGCTTGGGTTGGCATAGTTTAAAAGGTTGAATAAAAAGACCCAGATCTACCCAGTGGTAGACCAGTGATGGTTAAGCTTTGAAGGTATGAATGTACACTTAAAATATTTCGGACTGGAGTCCTAACACTAAAATATTTTTCTTTTTCATTAATCTACCTTTATAGACTGAATTTGAACGAATTGAAGGATGACGACATTCAGTTTATAGCTAAAGCGTTAGCCCATCCTGACTGCAAAATCCAGAATCTCAGGTAACGTAAACCTTGGAGAACCTAAAATATGTGTGAAAAATTTGATTTCCTGTGATATCTCACTTCTTTCTAGATCTTAGCACTGACCCATCTGTCCTGAGATCTGGTTGAGTAAAAAAAAAAATATTGAGATGTTGGCCCTATAAAGCAGACTAAGGTCTCCTCACTGGTTGATCAAGTTTGAAATCTAAACAGCATGGGGTGGAGGAATCTCCCCTGCCGGCTATTGTAATTTGACGCCCTCACCCATGGCTGTCAGAATGCCCAAACAGTGGCTGCAACTGATTGGCTGCAGTCATTGCTCTGCCATCCATTTACCACCCTGATCCTTCAATTTGCAGACCAAAGGATGTGGTGCTGATAGAGTCACTCATGGCTTGAATTTCAACTAGCTCATCGGGAACCGACTGAAGTTCACTCTGTGAATAGTCTGCTTAAGAACCCCATTTACAGTGCAGTGGTACGGCCTTACGAGATGGAGGATAACCATGTTGTGTGAGCTAATAGTCATGTGCCTAGCCTCAACTCCGCAGATCTCTATGCAGAGAGAACTCAATGGAACACCACTGGCTCCCATGAACCTCATGGTATGGAGTAAACCCTCTGGTGCCCAGCAGAGAGTGGTTAGTTCTAGACAATCTCTGCACTAAACTGGCTTCTATGACAATCAAGACCTCTCTTCCTTGGCCAAGTTTGTGCCGAACCTCAAAAAAAAGTGTCCAAGGAAGGCGGGGGCAACATGGGCAAACATGGGCCCAAACTGTGCAATGGACAATAAAAAACAATACATCAGGTGGCAATGGTTCAATAGTTAGGACCTTTAGATGTTTAACCTGACCTATCAGTAGAGTAAATGGACAGTCCAACCTGATTTTACCAGTAGATCAGATCATACGGACACTCTGACATTGTAATAGTGTAATGCAGGGGTCTCCAAACATTCTAAACAAAGGACCAGTTTACTGTCCTTCAGGCTTTAGGGGGCTGGACCAGGGGCAGACTGACAACTCATGGGGCCCCCGGGCAATAGGGGATCATGGGGCCCCTGTGACCTTGCTCACACTCAAACCACACCCAAAAAAGCCTATGAAGGGTACCAGGGGCATCTCATGGGGCCCCCTACTGACCCCGGGCCCTCAGGCAGTTTTGAAATGGTCAGTCCGTCCCTGGGCTGGACTGTGACCAGTAGAAGCAGAAAATGTGCTGTAGGCAATGGGAGTGAGCAGTACCCTATTTTTGGTAATAGAGAAATAGTGTCCCATCATTGGTGTCAGTGGGAGGAATAGTGTCCCATCATTGGTGTCAGTGGGAGGAATAGTGCCCCATCATTGGTGTCAGTGGAGGAATAGTCCCCCATCATTGGTGTCAGTGGGAGGAATAGTGCTCCATCATTGGTATCAGTGGAGGAATAGTGTCCCATCATTGGTGTCAGTGGGAGGAATAGTGCCCCAACATTGGTGTCAATGGGAGGAATAGTGCTCCATCATTGGTGTCAGTGGGAGGAATAGTGCCCCATCATTGGTATCAGTGGGAGGAATAGTGCCCCATCATTGTATCAGTGGGAGGAATAGTGTCCCATCATTGGTATCAGTGGGAGGAATAGTGCCCCATCATTGGTGTCAGTGGAGGAGGAATAGTGTCCATCGTTGGTATCAGTGGGAGGAATAGTGCCCCATCATTGGTATCAGTGGGAGGAATAGTGCCCCATCATTGGTGTCAGTGGGAGGAATAGTGTCCCATCGTTGGTATCAGTGGGAGGAATAGTGCCCCATCATTGGTGTCAGTGAGAGGAATAGTGCCCATCATTGGTGTCAGTGGGAGGAATAGTGTCCCATCATTGGTATCAGTGGGAGGAATAGTGTCCCATCATTGGTATCAGTGGGAGGAATAGTGTCCCATCATTGGTATCAGTGGCAGGAATAGTGCCCCATCATTGGTGTCAGTGGGAGGAATAGTGTCCCATCATTGGTATCAGTGGGAGGAATAGTGCCCCATCATTGGTGTCAGTGGGAGGAATAGTGTCCCATCATTGGTATCAGTGGGAGGAATAGTGCCCCATCATTGGTGTCAGTGAGAGGAATAGTGCCCCATCATTGGTATCAGTGGGAGGAATAGTGCCCCATCATTGGTATCAGTGGGAGGAATATTGCCCCATCATTGGTGTCAGTGGGAGGAATAGTGCCCCATCATTGGTATCAGTGGGTGGAATAGTGCCCCATCATTGGTATCAGTGGGAGGAATAGTGTCCAATTGTTTGTGTCAGTGGGAGGAATAGTGTCCAATTGTTGATGTCAGTGGGAGGAATAGTGTCCCATTGTTGGTGTCAGTGGGAGGAATAGTGCCCCATCATTGGTATCAGTGGGAGGAATAGTGCCCCATCATTGGTGTCAGTGGGAGGAATAGTGCCCCATCATTGGTGTCAATGGGGGGAATAGAGTCCAATTGTTTGTGTCAGTGGGAGAAAATAGTGTCCCATTGTTGGTGTCAGTGGGAGAAATAGTGTCCCATTGTTGGTGTCAGTGGGTGGAATAGTCCCTGTCATTGGTGTCAATGGGTGGATTAGTGTCCCATTGTTGGTGTCAGTGGGAGGAATAGTGTCCCATTGTGGATGTCAATGGGAGGAATAGTGTCCCATTGTTGGTGTCAGTGGGTGGATTAGTTCCCTATCGTTGGTGTCAATGGGGGGAATATCGTCCATTTGTTTGTGTCAGTGGGAGGAATAGTGTCCCATTGTTGGTGTCAGTGGGAGGAATAGTGCCCCATCATTGGTGTCAGTGGGTGGAATAGTGCCCCATCATTGGTGTCAGTGGGTGGAATAGTTCCCTATCATTGGTATCAAAGGGGGGAATAGCGTCCAATTGTTGGTGTCAGTTGGAGGAATAGTGTCCAGATGTTATAAAGCCTTCGTAAATGCGGATGAAATGAGCTTTTTACCTTTTCGTGTTTTAATTCTTGCATTTATTAAATATTATTGCTTGCTTCACACGGCCACTGCTTATGTATGATGAGCATCCAGCCTGTGCCAAGTGGGGATCATTTTAAAGCATTGATATTACTGGAGTTTACCAGTCATAAGATGCTTCTATCAGTGTCCAGCAGAGCACTGGTTAAAGCTTGTAGGAGGAGTCTTCTTTCTGCTCTAGGAGAATGCAGAACCCCTGACCCTCTGTCTGGACAGTGCTGATTGACCCTGTGCTGATCACATGCACTCTCCCATGAAAAAAAAACAAACTCTCTAGAAAATACACACCAAACTGAGCATGTGCTGTGTGACCCCACACGATATGTCTTATCAGAAGATAAGAGGAGGACAATAGAAGAAGGGGAGGATCAGAGAAGGCAGGATCAAACAGCTTTTTTACACCATGCAGAGGATTAACTCCTTATGTTGCACAGTGAGTATAACAAGCATGCTTTACTGTGTATACAGACTGATTGTACCGTTGTGGGTTGAAGTACGGTAAATGTTTTTAGTAGTGGTGGTTTTGTTTAATTTTTATTGAACGCTTATCATGTAAATAATTGTTCATTTCTTCAGTGATTTGTTGTTTTTGTGTCCTCTACAGTATGACTAATAATGATCTGACCAGCAAGTGCTGCTCTTCCTTGGCATCTGCAATCTATAGAAACGTTTCCCTGACGTTTCTGGACCTGACCTTTAACAATCTGACGGGTCCCCACTTCAGCGACCTCATCGATGCTCTGTCCAGCCCAACATGTAGTGTAAAGCATCTTGAGTGAGTATACGAAGAGGACCCGCCCCCCCGACATAAAACCACCAATAACATGTGAATTTGTGTACATGGACAAGTATGGGTGCCTATGTCTATGTGGATGAGATGGACCGCATGACGTTATGTGCCTGATCTCCCGCATGTGGCATCAGGGCTGCTGTTAGAAACCTATACGGCCAACCTGACAGGGCCCCCCCTGAAAAAAAAACCCAGTTTACTATGCTTCAGTTATGAATGAACACAGTGATGGATCGGCACCGATCACCCATTGCGTTCATTCAGGAAAGAAAGGGCTGGTAAATGTGACATAGTGTGTGAGTGTAAATTTATATGGTGCCCATGCAAGATGAGGCGCCATGTGCTTCGCCTCGGGCATGCCCAGTGTCACGATACCTCAGATCTTGTGAGATCCCGCAGTTTAGGTACGAGATCTCCTCGAAGGCCACGGTGACATTGCCTTCCCAGGGGACATCTGTGTGACCTGGGCTATGTCACCACCACCAGTTTTTTTTGTAAAGTGGTTGTAAACCTCAGACATAAAATATGAACAAAACACATCCCTCTATAGTGTGTACTTGCCTCAGTCCAGAGCACTAAGGGGAAGATTTATGAACACCGGAGAGTGCAAAATCTGGTGCAGATCTGCATAGAAACCAATCAGCTTCCATTTATTTTTTTTTATCGTGAAAGCTTAACCGCTTCCCGACCGCCCTATAGCAGAACTACTGCTGCAGGGCGCAGGACTGCACAAAATCACGTATATGTATGTGATTTTACATATCTGGGTAGGGGGCGCTCATGTGCCCTACCCGTGCCACCACTGGCGGCTACAGCTGTTGATCACTGGGTCCCGGACGGAGATTCCCCACTGGCACCCAGTGATCGCTGAGGAACACTGACGGGGGAGAGGTCTGTATGCAAACAATACAGATCTCTCCCCTGTCACCTCCAGCATGCTGCTTTGTATGGCTCTGCATAGCAGCATGACTATACTGTAAAACACACACACAGCACACAGTTAACCCTTTGATTGCCCCAGATGTTAACCCCTTCCTGCCCAGTGTCATTAGTACAGTGTCAGGGCTTTTTATTAGCACTGATCACTGTATTGGTGTCACTGGAGATGTCAGTGACACCAAGTCAGTTCCCACCCAGTGTCAGAATGCTGGCTGCAGTCCCGCCATAAGTCGCTGATCTCTGCCATTACTAGTATAAAAAAAAATCCCAGTATATATATATATATATATATCGCCATTTGTAAACGCTATAACTTTCACGTAAACCAATTAATTTACACGTATTGGGGATTTTTTTTTAAGCACAGATACGAAGCAGAATACATTTTGGCCTAAATTTATGAAGAAATTCGATTTTTAAAATTTTTTTACTGGACATGTTTAATAGCAAAAAGTCCAAAATATTGTTTTTTGTAAATTTTAATTGTTGGTCTTTTTTTGTTTATAGCGCAAAAAATTAAAAACGCACAGGGGATCAAATACCACCGAAAGAATTCTCAATTCATGGGGAAAAAAGGATGTAAATTTAATTTGGGTGCAGCGCTGCATGACCGCGCTATTGTCAGTTAAAATACAGCAGTGCCGTATCGCAAAAAATGGTCTGGTCAGGAAGGGGGGGAATCCTTAGGAGGGCGAGGGGTTAACTGAACAAGCTGAAGTTAGAAGCTGATTGGCTACCATGCAAAGCTGCACCAGATTTTGCACTCTCCAGTTTTAGTAAGTGTCATTTCTGTCTTCTGCCTCTGCTATCTGCAAGAGTCGCTTCTGAGAAGTTTTACTGACACCAAGCGAAAAAAAAAAAAAGGTGACATTTGTCTATTTTTAAAAATATACATTTTTTAAAATATATTCTTCAATTTTTTTTAAATATATAAAAAAGTAATTTTAACACATATTTTTACATATATTTGTAAATACATTCCAAAAATGTAGATTTGTATTTTTATTTATTTATATGTGTGTGCGTGTATATATGTTTATATTTCTTTATACATATTTTTTATATATTATTATATATATATATATATTATTTTTTTTTTATCTACATCTACAAATGTAGATTTGTATTTATATATATATATATATATATATATATATATATATATATATATATATATATATATATATTGAAATATATTTTTTAAATATATTGACTATGGCCACAATTTGTAACATTTCAAATATATGGCAATATATTTGGGAAGAATATTTTTTTTAAATATATTTCAAATATATTTTTCTTCCATATGGGAGGTGCATGCACGTGTCACATGCACGTGGGCCCGCACTAGCGTGAACCAGGCGTATGAGTGTGGAATAAAAGCGGCGTGGTTTCATTTGTTCATGTAATAAAGAGCCGTAACCTGTACTGCTGGTTTACACTTTCTTTCAGGCTCTGTGCCCTCAAACTGACCCGTGACGATTCCCAATGTTTGGTCTCACTGAGTAACAACAAAAACCTCGAATACCTGAATCTGAGTCATAATAGCATCACCGACGCGGGTTCAAGACACATAAAGGACCTGATAGAGAAATCCTCCAGCCTGAAAAACATCATGTGAGTAATGTGGGCAAAATAAACAGCCGATAGATTACTGCAGTAACATGAAGGATTTTTCCCCTTCCAGTGCAACATCAAAAGACACCCTAAAAAAAAATGAAAGGAAGACTTTGTAATCAGAGTCTAGCATCAAGTCCATGAAACTCCTGGGATATGGATCTGGTCAGGTAAGTAGCAGAGGGGGGTGGTAATCAGTTTCAGCTGCTTTGGTGTTAATGAAATTAACAGGTGCACTAGATGGGCAACAATGAGACGACCCTCAAAACAGGAATGGTTTTACAGGTGGAGGCCACTGACATTTCTTTCCCTACTCATCTTTTCTGACTGTTCTTCACTAGTTTTGCATTTGACTAGGGTCAGTGTCACTACTGGTAGTATGAGGCCATACCTGGACCCTACAGAGGTTGCACAGGCAGTCCGACTCCTCCAGGATGGCACATCAATACGTACCATTGCCAGAAGGTTTGCTGTGTCTGCCAGCACAGTCTCAAGAGCATGGAGGAGATTCCAGGAGACAGGCAGTTCCTCTAGGAGAGCTGGACAGGGTCGTAGAAGGTCCTTAACCCATCAGCAGGACCGGTATCTGCTCCTTTGTGCAAGGAGGAACAGGATGCGCCCTGCCAGAGCCCTACAAAATGACCTCCAGCAGGCCACTGGTGTGAATGTCTCTGACCAAACAATCAGAAACAGACTTCATGAGGGTGGCCTGAGGGCCTGACGTCCTCTAGTGGGCCCTGTGTTCACTGCCCGGCACCATAGAGCTGGATTGGCATTGGCCATTGAACCCCAGAATTGGCAGGTCCACCACTGGCACCCTGTGCTTTTCACAGATGAGAGCAGGTTCACCCTGAGCACATGTGACAGACGTGAAAGTGTCTGGAGAAGCCGTGGAGAACGTTCTGCTGCCTGTAACATGGTTCAGCATGACCTTTTTGGTGGTGGGTCAGTGATGGTCTGGGGAGGCATATCCATGGAGGGACGCACAGACCTCTGCAGGCTAGAAAAAGGCACCCTGACTGCCATTAGGAATGGGGATGAAATCCTTGGACCCATTGTCAGACCCTACGCTGGTGCAGTGGGTCCTGGGTTCCTCCTGGTGCAGTGGGTTCTGGGTTCCTCCTGGTGCAGTGGGTCCTGGGTTCCTCCTGGTGCAGTAGGTCCTGGGTTCCTCATGGTGCACAACAATGCCCGGCCTCATGTAGGGAGAGTATGCAGGCAGTTCCTGGAGGATGAAGGAGTTGATACCATTGAATGGCCCCCACGCTCACCTGACCTAAATCCAATAGGACCCCTCTGGGATGTCATGTTTCTGTCAGTCCAACGCTGCCAGGTTGCCCCTCAGACTGTACAGGAGCTCAGTGATGCCCTGGTCCAGATCTGGGAGGAAATCCCCCAGGACACCATCCATGGTCTCATTAGGAGCCTCCCCCGATGTTGTCAGGCATGCATACAAGCATGTGGGGGCCATACAAACTACTGAGGACCATTCTGAGTTGCTGCATTGAAGTTTCAGCAAAATGGACTCGTCTGTTGCATCATTCTTTCACTTTGATTTTTGAGGTGTCGTTGAATTCAGTCCTCTGTAGGTCGATCATTTTCATTTCCATCAAATGATGGGGCATCCTTACGTTCCTAACACATCACCCCATCCATATCAGTATGGAGATCCAGCAGAGATTCCTCCCCATTGAGATCTGATAGGTTTCCAAGGTGTTCCTTTCATTTTTTTGAGCCGTGTAGTTCAAGTAAAGAGCTGCTCTACCATTTGCAAACTAGGACAATGATATGCAAAAAAGGAAACCATAAATTGGATTCCATCGGAGCACTTAACAGGGTATCAGTAGGTCCATCCTGTTGCCGCAACCACCAGAACAGGAAGCCACAGACACGTCTACTGATATTCTCTCAAGTGCTCCTATGGAACTTCTGTGGCTGTCGGGCTCTACTTTTTGCTGCCTACTGCATTGGGTGGCGCCATGACCTACCATGTGGTTTCGGCCTCTTTTACAAAAAGACCACTGGTGATTATATGACTTCAAGAAATAGCCCCTGAGGTTGAGCAATTCTTGAAATGCGTCAGTTTTGGGCTCAGTTGATTCTGGGTTGTTAACAGCTTCACTACCCTCGAGGTTAGGGGCAAATACAACCCATGATAAGTGTCAGGCACACCATTTTTTAAAATTTGTTACCATACGGATCACATCAGATGATGGACATGTTTTTAGAACTTTATGAAAAAAGAATATTTGTTTTATGTATATCTGTGTGATTCATTTGGTACTCAAATAATCCTCTGCCACCCATGCAACCAATTGATGGTCCCTGATTTGGAGCAAAGTCCCTCTCTATTCCTCATTTGGCCCTCATTTTGGACTGAACTATATAGTTGTATATAAAATGCACTATTTATCTTTCAAAAAGTGTTTGAACCTTGCTAAACGGTGCTAAACTTAATACATAATTAATGATTAAGTCGATGACGAAACGCGTCGAGGGTAGTGACGTCAAGACGTTTTACCGGAACCGGAAGTTTACTGGAGGCCATCTTGGAGAAGGGAAAATCGTGGAGTTATACTTGGACGTTTCCCTGGATGGTTGTGAGACTCCTTCTATTCCCTATTAAGCGGTTTTAAATGTTTTTATCATGTGAGCAGTTTACATTAAAGTATATTTGATATATCTATCTGGCGGTATTATACTATGTCCTGTGTGTTCTCTTGGAGATGAATACAAACAGAGTGTCTGAGGAGATCAGAGAGTACCGTGGTAACAAGAGAGGTCTGAAGTAAAATCTATGAGAGGACTAGCCTGGAAAGTTCCTGAAGCATTTTGAAGCATATTATTTTGGGATAGTTGGTAAGGGTACCCTTACTACGAATAGAAGTGTGCACTAAACTTTGCTGTGGCGTTGATGTGGCACTGCTGAGCGTTATATACATTCATTTTTTTTCACTGATCACGTTTGACATTTTTTCACGTTTTTCACTATTTTTTCACGGATATTCACTATATAAATTATATGGAAATTGTGATGTATAAAGGGTAATGCACTATGTGATTTTCCTTTTTTTGAGGTGGATATATTTTGGGACATCGTTGGAAGAAATTTTTGGACTTTTAGTTGGTGGATTGTACATAAATTTGAGTGGACTGTATTTTGTCGTGGACTGGATATATAAAAAAATAATAATTTTCATTTTTGGGATAAAGGTATATAGAGATATTATATCTCACAGTTATTGTATATTAGGATAAATTTGTAAATTCAATTCACTGTCACTTTTATATGATTTTGCACACCTTTAGGGAAGGGTGTTGATGGTGTTATAGGACATTTATTTTATTTTGGAGGTGGTTACTTTCTAATGCTTAGCATATGTCATTGACCGCGCCTTCTACTCTAATCAATGTCTCAGTGAGGAAGTATCTCCAATCAGGGCCACCAGCCTCATATACACTATATTGCCAAAAGTCTTGGGCCAGCCCTCCAAATCATGTGATTCAGGTGTTCTAATCCCCTCCCAATCATGTGATTCAGGTGTTCCAATCCCCTCCCAATCATGTGATTCAGGTGTTCCAATCCCCTCCATGGACACAGGTGTATACAATCAAGCCCCTAGGCAAGCAGACTGCTTCTACAAACATTGGTGAAAGAATGGGTCGCTCTAAGGAGCTCGGTGACTCCAAGCGTGGTCCCGTGATAGGTGGCCACCTGGGCAATAAGTCCATCCGTGACATTTCCTGGCTACTAAATATTCCACGCTCAACTGTTAGTGGGATTATAACAAAGTGGGAGCAACTGGGAACAACAGCAACTCAGCCACCAAGTGGTAGGCCACGTCACATGACAGGGCGGGGTCGGCGCATGCTGAAGCGCACAGTGCGCAGAAGTCACCAACTGTCTGCAGAGTCAATAGCTAAAGACCTCCAAACTTGGTGTGGCCTTCAGATGACCCCAACAACAGTGCGTAGAGAGCTTCATGGAATGGGTTTCCATGGCCGAGCAGCTGCATCCAAGCCTTCCATCACCAAGTGCAATGCAAAGCATCGGATGCCGTGGTGTAAAGCACGCCGCCACTGGACTCTAGAGCAGAGGAGACGTGTTCTCTGGAGTGACTAATCACGCTTCTCTGTCTGGCAATCCGATGGACATATCTGTGTTTGGCGGTGGCCAGGAGAACAATACTTGCCTGACTGCATTGTGCCAAGTGTAAAGTTTGGTGGGGGAGGATTATGGTGTGGGGTTGTTATTCAGGGGTTGGGCCTGGCCCCCTAGTTCCAGTGAAGGGAACTCTTAAGGCGACATTTTGGACAATTTCATGCTCCCAACTTTGACGTGTCTGGGTTTGGCTGTTACCAGGAGAACGGTGTTGCCTGACTGCATTGTGCCAAGTGTAAAGTTTGGTGGAGGGGGGATTATGGTGTGGGGATGTTTTTCAGGGGTTGGGCTTGGCCCCCTAGTTTCAGTGGAGGAAGTCTTAAGGCAATATTTTGGACAATTTCATGCTCTCAACTTTGTGGGAGGAGTTTGGGGATGGCCCCTTCCTGTTCCAACATGACTGCACACCAGTGCACAAAACAAGGTCCATAAAGACATGGAGGAGCCAGTTTGGGGTGGAGGAACTTGACTGAGCGGAGACTGCGAGCCAGGCCTCCTTCCCCCGACATCAGTGCCTGACCTGACAAATGTGCTTCTGGAAGAATGGTCCAACCTTCCCATAGACACCCTTCTAAACCTTGTGGACGGCCTTCCCAGAAGAGTTGAAGCTGTTATAGCTGCAAAGGGCGGGGCCAACTCAATATTGAACCCTACGGACTAAGACTGGGGGGCCATTAAAGGTCATATGTGTGGAAAGGGCGGGGCCAACTCAATATTGAACCCTACGGACTAAGACTGGGAGGCCATTAAAGGTCATATGCATGGAAAGGGCGGGGCCAACTCAATATTGAACCCTACGGACTAAGACTGGGAGGCCATTAAAGGTCATATGCATGGAAAGGGCGGGGCCAACTCAATATTGAACCCTACGGACTAAGACTAGGAGGGCCATTAAAGGTCATATGCATGGAAAGGGCGGGGCCAACTCAATATTGAACCCTACGGACTAAGACTGGGAGGCCATTAAAGGTCATGTGCATGGAAAGGGTGGGATCACTCAATATTGAACCCTACGGACTAAGACTGGGAGGCCATTTGAGTTCATGTGCGTGTAAAGGCCGGCTGACCAATACTTTTGGCAATATAGTGTACATTTGGCTACTCAGGTGGAGTGAATGGATGTACCTACCTGGTCTTTCGATGCGTTTTATATTGAATTAAAACATTTTTTTGTCTCCATCTTCTAGGGTTGGTGCCAATGGATTTTCTGAAGAAGTTGTTAAGGAGCTGCAAGACCTTACAAAGACCCGCCAAGGTCTCATAATCGATGTATGGCAAAGTCATGCTGAGAATTCAGCTCTTCCTGAAAATGTGACAAATATATAAGTGTTTTATATTGTAATATTTATTAAAAAACATGGATATTGTACAGTCCTTTACTTTGTTTTGGGGGGGGGGGGGGGGATAATAAAGTCGGCTTTTGATAAAAGTTTTTGCCACTCCTGAAACAATATGACATAACCAACATTAATTAAGCAGTACAAAGGGAGTTGCTTCTGGAGGTGTGAACGGTATAGACAAAAAAGAAGATTTAGAAGAAAGCAAAAAAAAAAATGTAAATAATTTGATACATTTTAACTTTTTGTCTCTGATATTTCCTCACCACCACCATCATCTCTAGACCAGTCCCCTGAAGACTTTCTGTTCTCCGCTGAGAGGTGTAGAATGACACCGAAAAACATGAACTCTCTTTCCCGAAGCCCAAAATGTCAAAGATCTGCCCCCTAGGGGTGGGTCATCAAACATACAGAGAATGCTCCAGGGCAAGAGGCCACACAACGGCACACATTAGCAGTCCCAAATCTTCTGAAGCATTCAGGTCCTGCCTATCGCTGGAGGAACAAGACCTGCAATTTCACATGACTGTACCGATGACTCCATGAAAAATAGATATGTAAATCAAAATGGAGAATGGATGGGGGGAGAGGGGGGATTTGTGTTCCAAGGTGGTGGTAGTGGTGGAGGAAGGAGGGTAGAAATGGGAAGGGGAACAGAAAACCTGGAGTTAGATAGGAGGAGAAAGCAGAGTGACAGAGAGATGAGCCCTTCACTGTGCTGCTTCTCCTTTCACTGTCCAGTCACAGGTTGGGGGCTCGTCCGGGATGACCTTGGGACAGAGGAGGTGGGTTTTTCATGATGCCGTCTTTTAGTAGGACTCAGCGGAAATGGAAAATTTAAAGCCGAATTCTGGACAGGTATAAAGACACAAATAAAATCAGCTCTGTCATCTTTAAAATATCAATAAATGTAATTTTTACATAAAAGCAGTGTAAGCACATGAATGTGACCCAATATCAGTCCCTGTACAGCAGGGCTAGCGTGAGAGAGGAAGGAGCAGCACAAGGAGCAGGGGCGGACTGACCATTTGGAAACTCGGGCACTGCCCGAGGGCCCGGGGTCAGTAGGGGGCCCCATGAAATGCCCCTGGTACCTTTTTCATAGGATTTTTTTGAGTTTGGGCAAGGACACAGGGGCCCCATAATCCCCTTTTGCCCGGGGGCCCCATGAGTTGTCAGTCCGCCCCTGACAAGGAGCAAATAATTTCATGAGCTGAAAAGAATTCTGATAGGAGGAGAAAGCAGAGTTACAGAGAGATGAGCCCTTCACTGTGCTGCTTCTCCTTTCACTGTCCAGTCACAGGTTGGGGGCTCATCCGGGATGACCTTGGCACAGAGAAGGTGGGTTTTCAAGATGCTGGCTTTTAGTAGGACTCAGCGGAAAGGGAAAATTTAAAACTGAATTCTAGAGATGTATAAAAAACACAAATAAAATCAGCTGTCATCTTTAAAATATCAATAAATGTAATTTTTACATACAAGCAGTGTATGTACCTGAATGTGACCTGATATCAGTCTCTGTACAGCAGGGCTAGAGTGAGAGAGAAAGGAGCAGCACAAGGAGCAAATAATTTCATAAGCTGAAAAGAATTCTGATAGGAGGAGAAAACAGAGTTACAGAGAGATGAGCCCTTCACTGTGCTGCTTCTCCTTTCACTGTCCAGTCACAGGTTGGGGGCTCGTCCGGGATGACTTTGGCACAGAGGAGGTGGGTCTTCATGATGCTGGCCATCAGACTGAAAACATCTAGTGGCAGAGAAAAAACTGCAGTGGAAATCTCATGATTAAAGTTGAATGTTGGTGCAGAAGACGTTATTTTTACTGTATATATTAGATGGTTATTCGTGTTATCTTGTTTTTCAAACAGATGAGTGCAATGTACGGTGTATGCACAAGAAGTGGCGCATGACGTCACGCGTGTCACGTCACGCACAGTATGACAATGCACTCATCTTTTGAAAAAAAATAAGCCTTTCACCCCGGATCTCACAAGATCCCAGAAGGGGGAGGAGTTTTCCAAACAGATGAGTGCAATGTACAGTGTATGCACGAGACGTGGCTCATGACGTCACGCGCTTCACATCACGCACAGAAGGACAATACACTCATCTTTTGAAAAAAAAAAATTAATTTCACCCCAGATCTCACAATATCCAGGAAGGGGGAGGAGTCTCCAAACAGATGAGCATAATGTACGGTGTATGCATGAGAAGTGGCGCATGACGTCACGTGCTTCACGTCACGCACAGAAGGACAATACACTCATCTTTTAAAAAAAATAAAAGCTTTTCACCCTGAATTTTCCAAGATCCCAGAAGGGGGAGGAGTTTCCAAACAAATGAGTGCAATGCACGGTGTATGCATGAGAAGTGGCACATGACGTCACGCGCGTCACGTCACGCACAGAAGGACAATAAACTCATCTTTTGAAAAAAAAAAAGCTTTTTTTTGGTGCTCAAGATCTAGCAGCAAGATCTCATCTCTGGTGACGTAGCCTTCCCAGGGGGCAACTATAAGGCCCTGGCTGTGATCAGTGGAGCAAATACGCATCGTTCTTTACACCACACCGCCCGGCTGCGTTTTGCGCATGCGCATTCGCACAGGTGCGGCTTAATGACACGAGGTGGCTACTCCAGGAGGCAGAGGGGTTTAGCCTAGGACAGAAACCTGGAAGTGCGCAAAAATAAACACAACGGTTAAAAATAGAAAAAAGTATAGAAAAATATATGTAGCTTTCATGGGGGGGGGGGGGGTAAAAATAAAACAAGGTTGTTAGAGTGAGTTTAGTTCCGCTTTAAGTGCATCCATGGGCAGCTGACGTCTGACTGCTGGCTGGATCATCTGCCACGTGCTTCACATTGCTGAAGGAAATGATGGGTTGTGCAATGGCAATGAAAGTGAAACATGGTGGTGACGTAGGACTTCCCTTCCCCCGTCCGGGGATCAGATTTTGGTAAACTGGCCGGCTGGGTCCTGCTCTGCCTTCGGATGAATGAACCGGTAAGACGCCCTGTCATTCACATCATAGGGACACCTACATCCAATCAGAATGGCCGGGGACTGTAGGGAGCGAAGACCTTGTACAGGTAGTCAGGGGACCCGGAAGAGGTGGAAGGAGCACCTGGTACCCCCGGCTGAGCGGGCTCACTTAGTATCTGTTCACACCTACGCAGTTTGCATTTGATCCGTTTCTGCGGTGCGTTTTGCGTTTTTGAATTTGCATTTTTGATGCGTTTCACATTTTTTTTCTTGTTGCTAGGCAGATTTAAAATGCACAACGCGTCAAAAACGCACGACATGCTTTTCTGTAGCGTCCCCATTGAAGTCTATACAACCAAAAACGCACTTTTTTTTTGCGTTCAAAAAAGTCCCTGACCCTTCCCAAAAAACGCAGCGGATGAAAACGTGTTCCATAGGAAACCATGTTAAAAGGACTGCTGTGCGTTTCTGTAAAACGCATAGGTGTGAACCTAGACTTATGCAGGCCATAGACGGTTCGTTTATCGGCAGATTATTTGTTAAAAAAATAGAAACATCGTTCGTTCTGTAATCCGATGTTGCCACCAATGAGTTCGAAAATCGGCCGTTTTTCACAAATTTTCCAGCATGACCGATAAATGAAATGAGGAGGAACCGCGAAAATCGGACGACAAACGAACCGTCTATGGCCTGCATTAGGCTCTGTTCACACCAATCCGTTTTTTTAGTGCTTTTTTGCAGAAACGCACAGCAGTCCATTTAGCACGGCTTCCTATGGGACACGTTCACCTCTCGGCTTTTTTGGAGCTGCTGCGTTTTTGGAAAGGGGCGGAGACTTTTTAAAAGCAAAAAGGGGGAAAGCGGAAGAATGCGGGAAAACGTGAGGGAATTTGGGGGAACCCGGGGGAATGTGGGGGAACGTGGGAGAACGTGGGGGAATGTGGGGGAATGCGGGGGAATGCGGGGGACTGCAGGGGTATGCAGTAAAATGTGGGGGAACGCAGGGGAATGTGGGGTGTTGGGGCTCATGCAATGCCCTCTTTCACATTAACCCTCCGTGTAATACTAATCGTCTTTGTAATCCTAACACTTCCCATCGCTCTTCCTGCAACTATAACACTGACCCTCCCCCCGTGCTTCTTTCACCAACCCTCCATTTAACCCCAACACTAATCCACACTGTAACTCCAACACTAACCCTCCCTGTAACCCAAACACTAACCCCCCCGTAACCCAACACTAACTCTCCCTATAACCCCAACACTAACCCTCTCCCTGTAACCCCAACACTAACCCTCCTGTAACCCCAACACTAACCCTCCCTATAACCCCAACACTGACTGACCTCCCTGTAACCCCAACACAGACCCTCCCTATAACCCAACACTAACCTTCCCTGTACCCCCCAACACTAACCCCTCCTGTAACCCCAACACTAACCCTCCCTGTAACCCCTACACATTAACCCCCTGTAACCCCAACACTAAGTGACCCTCCCTGTAACCCCAACACTAACTTTCCCTGTAACCCCAACATTAACCCTCCCTGTAACCCCAACACTACCCCTTCCCTGTAACCCCAACACTAATTCCCCCACCCCAACACTAACCTTCCCTGTAACCCCAACACATTAACCAACTCCCTGTAACCTTCCCCCAACACTAACCTTCCCTGTAACCCCAACACTAACCCCCCTGTAACCCCAACACTAACCCTCCCTGTAACCCCAACACTAACCCTCCCTGTAACCTTCCCTGTAACCCCAACACACTAACCCTCCTAAACCTCCCTGTAACCCCAACACAACCCTCCCTGTACTACCCCCAATACTAACCCTCCCTGTAACCCCAACACTAACCTCCCTGTAACCCCACACACTGTAACCCTCCCTGTAACCCCAACACTAATCCTCCCTGTAACCCCAACACTAACCCTCCCTGTAACCCCAACACTAACCTTCCCTGTAACCCCAACACCCACTAACCCTCCCTGTAACCCCTGTAACCCCAACCCCACTAATCCCCCTGTAACCCCAACACTAACCCCTCCCTGTAACCCCGAACACTAAACCCCAACCCCACATTAACCCTCCCTGTAACCCCAACACTAACCTCCCTGTAACCCCAACACTAACCCTCCCTGTAACCCCAACACTAACCCTCCCTGTAACCCCAACACTAATCTTCCTGTAACCCAACACTGACCCTCCCTGTAACCCCAACACTAACCCTCCCTGTAAACCCCAACACTAACCTTTCCCTGTAACCCCAACACTGACCCTCCCTGTAACCCCAACACTAACCCTCCCTGTAACCCCAACTAACACTAACCCAACACCCCCTGTAACCCCAACACAACCTTTCCTGTAACCCTTCCCTGTAACCCCAACACTAACCCTCCCTGTAACCCCAACACTAACCCTCCCTGTAACCCCAACACTAACCTTCCCTGTAACTCCAACACTGACCCTATCCCTGTAAACCCCAACACTAACCCCCTGTAACCCAACACTAACCCTCCCTGTAACCCCAACACTAACCCTCCCTGTAACCCCAACCCAACCCCAACACTAACCTTTCCCTGTCCCTGTAACCCCAACACTAACCCTCCCTGTAACCCCAACACTAAACCTCCTCCCTGTAACCCCAACTAACTAACCCCAATACTAACCTCCCTGTAACCCAACACTAACCTTCCCTGTACTAACCCTCCCTGTAACACCAACACTTTCCCTCAACTGTAAACCCCCAACACATAACCCCCCCCTGTAACCCCAACACTAACCCTCCCCTGTAACCCCAACACTAACCATTCCTGTAACCCCAACACTAACCTCCCTGTAACCCCAACACTAAACCCTCCCTGTAACCCCAACACTAACCCTTCCCTAAACCCCCAACACTAACCCCAACACTAACCTTCCCTGTAAACCCAACACTAACCCCCCTGTAACCCCAACACTAACCCTCCCTGTAACCCTAAACACTAACCTCCCTGTAACCCCAACACTAACCCTTCCCTGTAACCCCAACACTAATTCGTTCCTGTAACCCCAACACTAACCTTCCCTGTAACCCCCAAACACTAACCCTAACCCTCCCCTGTAACCCCAACACTAACCTTAACCCCAACCTGTAACCCCAACACTAACCCTCCCTGTAACCCCAACACACTGACCCTCCCTGTAACCTAACACCACTTCCTGTAACCCAACACTAAACCCTCCCTGTAACACCAACACTAACTCCCTCCTGTAACCCCAACACTAACCCTCCCTGTAACCCAACACTAACCCTTCACTGACCCTCCCTGTAACCCCAACACTAACCCTCCCTGTAACCCCAACACTAACACTCCCTGTAACCCCAACACTACCCTCCCTGTAACCCAACACTAACCCTCCCTGTAACCCCAACACTAACCCTCCCTGTACCAACACTAACCCCTCCCTGTAAACCCCAACACTAACCCTCCCTGTACCCCAACACTAAACCCCAACACTAACCTCCCTGTAACCCCAACACTAACCCCCTCCCTGTAACCCAACACTAACCCTCCCTGTAACCCAACACTAAACCTACCCTCCCTGTAACCCCAACACTGACCCTCCCTGTAACCCCAACACTAACCCTCCCTGTAACCCAACACTAACCCTCCCTGTAACCCAACACTAACCCTCCCTGTAACCCCAACACTAACCCTCCCTGTAACCCAACACTAACCTTCCCTGTAACCCCAACACTAATTTCCTTGTAACCCCAACACCTGTATACCCCAGCAGCACAGGACATATTTAGTTTGTGTAAGAACAGCGTTTAAGAAAAAACAATCCCTCCCTGTATTGGGTATAATAGTATCTTTCTTTTCAACATTTCAGTGGGAAAATGTACAGATTGCAATCTAGGTCGACAGAGACCTGAAAACAAATGAATTCGTTCTCAGTGAAGCTGAACAGCTTCCATTTTACTGTCCCAACCTGAAGAAACCAGTTTTCAGTGGATTTTCCCTTTCACTCCTCTGTTCTCCAATGTACGTGTGATGATGCAAGCATGTGCTTTGTCCTTTACGGGGTCTCGTATATCCACTCGTCTAGCAACCATTGACGTCGCCTCAAAGGCTCCAATCTGATTCAAATTCTGAAATATGACAGCCGGAATGTGAAAGTACGATTCTGATTGAATGGTTGTGCGGAACGAATGGTAATTCTTGTACTAACATGTTACTATGTAATGCTATCTCAGGTCAGAACATACAACTACTCAAGCGGAGGAGGAGGACACGGACCAGGTAGATGCTGGAGGTGCAATGAACCTGGTGGAGAGCTGAAAATGAACGGAGAGAGGCAAGATCTCACCGGATACATTCATTGACAAGTTTGGTGAGGTACCAACACTGACCCTCCCTGTAACCCCAACACTGACCCTCCCTGTGACCCCAACACTAACCCTCCCTGTAACCCCAACACTGACCCTCCCTGTGACCCCAACACTAACCCTCCCTGTGACCCCAACACTAACCCTCCCTGTAACCCCAACACTGACCCTCCCTGTGACCCCAACACTAACCCTCCCTGTAACCCAACACTAACCCTCCCTGTAACCCAACACTAACCTTCCCTGTAACCCCAACACTGACCCTCCCTGTGACCCCAACACTAACCCTCCCTGTAAACCCCAACACTGACCCTCCCTGTAACCCAACACAGACCCTCCCTGTAACCCCAACACTAACCTTCCCTTTAACCCCAACACTGACCCTCCCTGTAACCCCAACACTAACCTTCCCTGTAACCCCAACACTAACCTCCCTGTAACCCAACACTAACCTTCCCTGTAACCCCAACACTAACCCTCCCTGTAACCCAACACTAACCTTCCCTGTAACCCCAACACTAACCCTCCCTGTAACCCAACACTAACCTTCCCTGTAACCCCAACACTGACCCTCCCTGTAACCCAACACTATCCTTCCCTGTAACCCCAACACTGACCCTCCCTGTAACCCAACACTATCCTTCCCTGTAACCCCAACACTGACCTGTAACCCAACACTAACCTTCCTTGTAACCCCAACACTGACCCTCCCTGTAACCCAACACTATCCTTCCCTGTAACTCCAACACTGACCCTCCCTGTGACCCCAACACTAACCCTCCCTGTAACCCCAACACTAACCCTCCCAGTAACCCCAACACTAACCCTCCCTGTGAGCCCAACACTAACCCTCCCTGTGATCCCAACACTAACCCTCCCTGTAACCCCAACACTAACCCTCCCTGTAACCCAACACTAACCTTCCCTGTAACCCCAACACTAACCCTCCCTGTGACCGCAACACTGACCCTCCCTGTGACACCAACCCTCCCTGTGACCCCAACACTAACCCTTCTGCAGGTAACACCTATATAGCCCAGGGCCGACAACAGCGAGAAAAAAACTCAGACACCTTCACAGCTGCACACATTTCCGGGAACGAGAGTTGGGCTCTGCATATGCCATCAAGCAGCCCACAGCCTCTCTCGGATCCCACCTGGTCCCCATGCGATGTGTTTTCCTTCTTCTGGGGGGCAGCGCTGTCCCCCTGAAAAATTCCGCCCTTGGCAAATGCCTTGTTTGCCTGGTCAACGACCATTTTGATACACCATAAGCTATGTTTTGGTTACGGTTTTTGCATACGATGTGCAACCGCTTTAGATTTAGATTGTAAGCTGCTGACCTCATGCATCTGTTTTCAAACAGATGTCAGCGGTTACAATGTATACCTGGAAAATTGTTCATTAAAAATATATTGAAGGAAAAGTACATTTTAAGTGCATTTATTTAAAATAAAAAAACCTTGTCAATGAGTAAGGATGAGGTTCGGGTTGGTTGCCGCCAAGTCTGCTGCTAGACTCACCAGAAAAGTCCAACAAGGACTGAGGAGGGATTGAAATGAGTCTATCAATATGTTACTGTGGAGCTTCCTAGGCCAGGAACGAGATGAAAGGGGCTGTTTGGAGTTTCTATACCCTGTATGATTTGGGAGCATATAAAATGAGAAAGAGGTGAAGGAGGAGTAGATGGACATAGAGAGGGAGGTGGAAGTGAAGGAGGAAGGGGAAAAAGAGTAGGTGGAAGATAAGAGGGGGTGGTAGTAGAGGTGAAGGAGGTAAGGGACTAGGAGTAGATGGAGGATGAGTGGGAGGAGGAAGTAGAGGTGAATGAGGTCAAGGAGGAGCAGTAGATGGACAATGAGGGGGAGCAGGAAGTATAAGTGAAGAAGGAAAGGGAGAAGGAAGAGGAGGGGAGCTATCTCAGCAGCTTGACTAACTCTGAGTTCCAGAATGTGGGGGTATCACGGGTGAGGAGGTTGGCAGGTAGCTGATGTTGGCACTGCATTTCTGCTAGGAGAATGCCAGCTGGGTATGACCACTTACAGTAGCCACAAACCCTTCTGTGACCTGATGAAGGAGCTCTTTGAAGCCAGGGTACTTCATGGTGAACTACTGAATCATCAGGTTGCAGACATAAGCCCCGCATGGTACACTGGTGGCTTTTCTCAGGTGAAGGGCAGGTTGGTGCCATTGTCACACTAGATACTGGCCAAGGAATGAGGGGGCAGCCACCTCTCAGCCTGGTTTAGTGTGGCTTCTGTTACCCAGACATACAAGCTTCAAAACAGCCTGGCATTGGCCTTGGATGTTGCATATGCCCTGGGTACTTGGAGGGAGGGAGGGGGGGGCCTACTGGCTTTAAGGAGTCAGAGGATGGGGCCAACGAGGAGGAGGAAGTACAGATGAGTGTGCTGTCACCATTGGACCAGACACATGGTGGTACCACCAGTTCATGTGTTGTACCCCATCCTGTATCCTTCCCAGATGCCAGAAGATTGACCCAGTATGGTGTGAAAAATCAGTAATGCAGCTGACAGTGTGGTCCACCGACACAGACACACTACATTCCACATGTTGGTGAAGAGCAGAGATGGGGTTTCACAAAATAATGGAGGCTGGGTACCTGTCACTGTAGTCTGGCATGGGCCCACAAACTTGGTGGTTTCTATGAGCTGGGAACTAAAATAGGAGCAGCTACACAAAGCCAACAGTTGGCCATTTCTATGAGCTGGGAACCAGAATAGGAGTAGCTGCAAAGCCAACAGTTGGCCATTTTTATGAGCTGGGAACTAGAATAGGTGCAGCTACAAAGCCAACAGTTTTGCCAAGATGGCATTAAGAGGCTGGACATGAGGGTGATTTGGGGACATTTATTCTTCTGTTCAAGCAGTAGGACCTCAGTAGGAAAACTGAGGTTAGCAAGGCTAGGCCTAAATTTACTAGAGACAAAAAGCACATGATGTGGCTTTCTTACAAGAATTAAAATACTGCAGAGGATACAACCATGCACAGTTAGCCAGAACAGGGCAGTTTTTATCAGGAATAATACGCCAAAATGTACTAATTAGGAGGCAGCAGACAATACAGTAGTGTAAAATTGTCCAGCAGCATGACGAGTTTATTAGAGATATAGAGTGACAGACAGTGTCAGATGACTAACATGGTACATAGTTTGGCTGAAAAAAAGACAAAAATCCATCTAGTTCAACCAAAAAAAAAGCATAGTAGATAGTAGGCCTAACTGATAGAAGGCCTAACTGGTGTATATCTAACTTTTATTTTCTCTATGGCCATAGGGATTGTGGTGAATGTGAGTGATATGATTTGATGTGGTTTGGGTGCACACTGTTCTTGCAGTACGTTTTTTTTTCCTTCAAACAATGTAGTGGTGTTCTCTTTCTTAATGCCATGCTTTATCTTTCAGTGATAAATCTAATATTGATTACGGAAGATGGACCAAACACCTGAAGAACAAGCTGAAGGTTAGCCCCCCTCCAGTTCCATATCATGATATCATTTTGCAAATGTTTCAAAGTTTTAAAGTTAAACTCCAGGCAGATATAAAATACACAAATTAGTGCAGTTCTGTATTCAGTAATAAATTCCTATTTTTTAAAAGCAAGCAGTGTAAGTATTGGAATTGGTATCAACCTCTTCTAGTCGCTTTATAGCAGGGGTCTCCAAATTTTCTAAACAAAGGGCTGGTTGACTGTCCTTCAGACTTTTGGAAGTAGAAAATGTCCCAGCGTCAGTAGGAGTAAAAGAAAATGACATAATGCTTGTAGTCAGTGGAAGGAGGAATAGTGTCCAGTCATTGGTATTACTAGGAGGAACAGTGACCCATCAATAGTATTAGTGGGAGGAATAGTGCCCCATCATTGGTATCAGTGGGAGGAATAGTGCCCCATCATTGGTGTCAGTGGAAGGAATAGTGCCCCATCATTGGTATTACTAGGAGGAATAGTGCCCCATCATTGGTATCAGTAGGAGGAATAGTGCCCCATCATTGGTGTCAGTGGGAGGAATAGTGCCCCATCATTGGTATCAGTGGGAGGAATAGTGCCCCATCATTGGTATCAGTGGGAGGAATAGTGCCCCATCATTGGTGTCAGTGGAAGGAATAGTGCCCATCATTGGTATTACTAGGAGGAATAGTGCCCCATCATTGGTATCAGTAGGAGGAATAGTGCCCCATCATTGGTGTCAGTGGGAGGAATAGTGCCCATCATTGGTATCAGTGGGAGGAATAGTGCCCCATCATTGGTATCAGTGGGAGGAATAGTGCCCCGTCATTGGTGTCAGTGGGAGGAATAGTGCTCCATCATTGGTGTCAGTGGGAGGAATAGTGCCCCATCATTGGTATCAGTGGGAGGAATAGTGCCCCGTCATTGGTGTCAGTGGGAGGAATAGTGCTCACATCATTGGTGTCAGTGGGAGGAATAGTGCCCCATCATTGGCGACAGTGGGAGGAATAGTGCCCCATCATTGGTGACAGTGGGAGGAATAGTGTCACATCATTGGTATCAGTGGGAGGAATAGTGCCCCATCATTGGTGTCAGTGGGAGGAATAGTGCCCCATCATTGGTGACAGTGGGAGGAATAGTGTCCTATCATTGGTATCAGTGGGAGGAATAGTGTCCCATCATTGGTATCAGTGGGAGGAATATTGCCCCTTCATTGGTAACAGTGGGAGGAATAGTGCCCCATCAATGGTATTAGTGGAATGAATAGTGCCCCATCAATGGTATCAGTGGAATGAATAGTGCCCCATCATTGGTATTAGTGGGAAGAATAGTGCCCCATCATTGGTGTCAGTGGGAGAAATAGTGCCCCATCATTGGTGTCAGTGGGAGGACTAGTGCCCCATCATTGGTGTCAGTGGGAGGAATAGTGCCCCATCATTGGTGTCAGTGGGAGGAATAGTGTCCCATCATTGGTATCAGTGGGAGGAATAGTGCCCCATCATTGGTATCAGTGGGAGGAATAGTGCCCCATCATTGGTATCAGTGGGAGGAATAGTGCCCCATCATTGGTATCAGTGGGAGGAATAGTGCCCCATCATTGGTGTCAGTGGGAGGAATAGTGCCCCATCATTGGTATCAGTGGGAGGAATAGTGCCCCATCATTGGTGTCAGTGGGAGGAATAGTGCCCCATCATTGGTGTCAGTGGGAGGAATAGTGTCCCATCATTGGTGTCAGTGGGAGGAATAGTGCCCCATCATTGGTGTCAGTGGGAGGAATAGTGTCCCCATCATTGGTGTCAGTGGTAGGAATAGTGCTCCATCATTGGTGTCAGTGGGAGGAATAGTGTCCCATCATTGGTGTCAGTGGGAGGAATATTGCCCCATCATTGGTGTCAGTGGGAGGAATAGTGCCCCATCATTGGTATCAGTGGGGAGGAATAGTGCTCCATCATTGGTGTCAGTGGGAGGAATAGTGCCCCATCATTGGTATCAGTGGGGAGGAATAGTGCTCCATCATTGGTGTCAGTGGGAGGAATAGTACTGAATTGTTTATATCAGTGGGAAAAATTGTGCCCCATCATTGTCGTCAGTTGAAGAAAAAATGCCCCATAGTTAGTGCCAGTGGAAGAAATGGTGTCTCCTTGTGTCAGTGGGAGGAATAGTACCCCATGGGCCGGAAAGAGGCAATCAAAGGGCCACATTTGGCCCATGGACCGCAGTTTGGAGACCACTGCTATATAGCAAGACTGGGGGAGGGAGAAGCAGCCCAAGGAATCAGATGGGTGTACTGCAGTGCAAGGAGCATGTGAATAGGAGAAGAGAGCAGACTGACAGAAAAATGAGCTCATCAGTCTACTCCCTCTAAATTCATTGTCCAGGTTTCAGGTGGGAAAGAGACCTGTAAGTGAAAATGAAACTGCAGCAGAGAAAGATCAGGTTCCCTGCTGTGTAAATCTCAGGACTGGGTGGACAGGAAAACAGCCCCCATAAATGTCTTTCATCTATGTACATGCAGTACCTACTTGCCTGGAGTTCTGCTTTAAAGTAGACACACCCTTAAGGCTACACATACGCTGGAAGTGCCTTAGACATTACTGGCTGCAAACAAAAGCGCCAAACGCGGCAAAAACGCCTGTAAACGTGTTCACCCACATTTAGATGCCTTTAGCACTTGGACGTTTAGTCATTTCATTGGCCAGAGTACTCACCATTGAAACGAATAAACGCCCAAGCGCTAAACGCGGCTAGCACTTAGGCGCGTTTACATACGTTTTTGCCACGTCTAGCTTTTTTCGGCCAAAATGTTCCTCTCCTAACTGCGATTTCTTCTACGTTCAGGAGAGGGACGTTTAACTGCTCCTAAACTCTGGTAAAAGCATATATGTAGATGGACACGTAGATGGATACGTAGGACATGTAGGACACGTAGATGGATATGTAGGACATGTAGGACACGTAGATGGATACGTAGGACATGTAGGACACGTAGATGGGTACATAGGACATGTAGGACACGTAGATGGATACGTAGGACATGTAGGACACGTAGATGGGTACGTAGGACATGTAGGACACGTAGATGGATACGTAGGACATGTAGGACACTTAGATGGGTACGTAGGACATGTAGGACACGTAGATGGATACGTAGGACATGTAGGACACGTAGATGGATACGTAGGACATGTAGGACACTTGGATGGATACGTAGGACACGTAGATGGATACGTAGGACATGTAGGACACGGAGATGGATACGTAGGACATGTAGGACACGTAGATGGATACGTATGACATGTAGGACACGTAGATGGATACGTAGGACATGTAGGACATGTAGATGGATATGTAGGACATGTAGGACACGTAGATGGATACGTAGGACATGTAGGACACGTAGATGGATACGTAGGACATGTAGGACACTTAGATGGATACGTAGGACATGTAGGACACGTAGATGGATACGTAAGACATGTAGGACACTTAGATGGATACGTAGGACATGTAGGACACGTAGATGGATACGTAGGACATGTAGGACACGTAGATGGATACGTAGGACATGTAGGACACGTAGATGGATACGTAGGACATGTAGGACACGTAGATGGATACGTAGGACATGTAGGACACGTAGATGGATACATAGGACATGTAGGACACGTAGATGGATACGTAGGACATGTAGGACACGTAGATGGATACATAGGACATGTAGGACACGTAGATGGATACGTAGGACATGTAGGACACGTAGATGGATACATAGGACATGTAGGACACGTAGATGGATACGTAGGACATGTAGGACACGTAGATGGATACATAGGACATGTAGGACACGTAGATGGATACGTAGGACATGTAGGACACATAGATGGATACGTAAGACACGTAGATGGATACGTATGGACACGTATGCTTTTATTGAGTTGAGTTCAGGGGCTTTGGCCAAAAAAAAAAAACCCGCCAAAAGTTCCTAAATTCACATTTAGAAGCAGCAGTGGACATGATGTAATGGCTTGAACTTTTCATTATTATTACTCAGAAGATCTGCAGAAGTTCCGTCAGAGGCTGTCCAAATATGAAATGCATGAGCTGAGGATAATGTATGAATATTTCAGAGATGACCTGGTCTACATTGCCCAGGTCTTGGAAACTCAGAGCTTCTTGGCCGAGCTGAAATCCCGAACTGATCTAAATGCGGAGGTAAGGTGACGAGGTCCTTGAACTGCCTTCTATTGGATAAATTATCAAGTGCAGAACCTATATTATTTAATTAGTTTGTGTGTAGACCTATGTTGAACTGAAGTGATGGGTTGAACACCCCTCCGTGTTCGGTTTGCGGTCAAACATTTGAACCTAATGTATGTTTGACCGTGAACTTCGTACTCAATGCAAGTCTATGGGACTCGAACTTGTAAATTCAAAAGTGCCCGTTTTGAAGGCTTCTATGCAAATTAGTGGCCATAAAAGAGGTATGGGGGACTCAAGGGCTGCCATGTCCATAAAAGGGGTATGGGGACCAGGGGCGGACTGATAATTTGGAAAGTCGGGCACTGCCCAAGGGCCCGGGGTCGGTAGGGGGCCCCATGAGATTCCCCTAGTACCTTTTTCATAGGCTTTTTGAGTTTGGGCAAGGACACAGGGGCCCCATGATCCCCTATTGCCCGGGGGGGCCCATGAGTTGTCAGTCCGCCCCTGATGGGACTCGGGGACCGCCCTGTCCATAAAAGGGGTATGGGGACTCGGGGACCGCCCAGTCCATACAAGGGGTATGGGGACTCAGGGACTGCCCTGGGGGACAGAAATCAGTCAAAATTTTTTTAAAAGGGCGGTAATTTTTCATTGCTTAATGTAAAGAAAAAAGAAAGAAAGAAAAAATCATTTAAATATCATGCCTGGGGGGGGGGGGGGGGGTCCCCTTAAACTCCCTGCACAGTTGCACATCTACAATGTATAGAACCTGCTGCGGCAGGACTGACATTTTTATAAAATAAAAAAAGTGGGGTTCTTCCCCAATCCTTACGAGACCCTTTAGGTCTGGTAGGAAGGTTAGGAGGTACACCACAGTAATACATTTTTTAAAAAGTGCGTGGGGTCCCCCCTACAAGCCATACCAGGCTCTGTAGGCGCCGTTCACACTTGTATGACTCCAAAGTTGCAAGACTTTGGAGTGCAACTTTAATGCAACTTTGACGCAACAACTTTGGATGGGTGCAACTTGGATACGACTTTGGCTTTCATTATTGATAATGGACAACTGTTGCATGTATAACATTCAGGTGCAACTTTCATAGGACTTTTGAGGGTTTTCATTGCAGTCTATGGCACTCAAGTTGCAGGTTGCAAGTCGTACCAAAGTAGTGCATGAACTACTTTGAAGCTGCTGCGACTTGAAGTCACACAGATATGAATGGTACCCATTGGGAAACATAGGGTGGGGGGTGACTTGTCATGAGACTTTGGACCACAAAGTTGCATGACAAGTTGAATGGGCTCTTAAGGACTTTTAAGGGGAATCCCACCCCCCCAAAAATGGGGGGCGGAAGTGTGGGGCCCCCCTCATTCCTACCAGACCCCTGATCCGAGCACAGGCCAGGCAGGGAAGGAAAGGGGGGGGGGGGATTAATGAGTGCCCCAACCCCCCTCCACCCGAGGCTTACCATGTGCCCTCAGCATTAGGATGGTGTCACCGATGGGGACAAGGGCCTCTTTCCCACAACCCTGGCCCGATGGTTGTGGGGGTCTGTGGGCAGGGGAGCTCATTAGCATCAGGACACCCCTTTAAGTAAGGGGGCACCCTGATACTACCCCCCCCCCCCACTGTGAATGAGTAAGGGTTTTAAGGGGTTAAACAAAATAAAGATGCCGGACTTTTGAAAAATTCCTTTGTTGAACAAAAAACAAAACAACAGTTTTTGACAAGTCTTTTATTTAAAAAAAAAATGGTTTCATTGTTGTAATCCATCATCAATCACGGCGTCCAGGATTGTCATGACAAAACCGACTCACCAAAATACAAAAAAGAAACCCGAACAAGGCTGCTGTTAGAAACCATGGGACCCCATACAGACAAGATGACAGCCCCCCCCCCCCCCAAAAAAAAAGTTTACTATGCTTCAGTTATGAGTTAACACAGCGAATGATGGGTACAAATCACTCCTTGTGTTCATTCAGGAATGAAAGCGGCTGGTAAATGTGACCCTTCCCCTACTCTCCATCCTGAAGGATCCTATTGTGTGATTGCAGCTGCTGGTGGCAAGGAGAGAAGGGAAGCCGGAGGCTTATACAGAATTTGTTAATTTAAAAAAAAAATATGAAAATCATAGCAGAGACAACGCTGCAAAAATAAATAAATAAATAAGAATATTTTAATTAAATTAGAAAAAACAACAAAAAAGTTCCCTTTTGTGATGTGAACGGCAGAAGCTGAGTGGTTACTTGACTGTACCTTCGTTCTTTCGCTCTTCCTGTTGCGTAATGACAGAATGAGAATTCCCATCCCCCGCTACGATGTCCTCTTCGTAGACCAGATTGGCAAAGTTTATCATTTGTACCTTCAGTGCCCGCGCACGTTTTCACCGTCCAGTCATCCATATTTTGTCTTGAAACGTTTTAATTTCCTACCTTTTATTCGATCTCAAATGCCTTTCTAGCACTACGAGTCGATGAAAAGAGACCTCGGAACCTCTGTATTTTCTGAGAGATTGGTGCAGGATGTTCTTGAAAAAGGAAGAGAAGCTGTGATAGGATTTTTGGAATGTCTCTATTCCCTGCAGACCAATCACCCTCATCACAATTTACTCGCGGTTCTTGGTGAAATCCAACACGTTGAAGGTAACATATTACTCCAGATTATTTTTTTTTATTTTAAAGTTTAGGAAAGCCTCCTTAATTGGCAAAATAATGCAAACTTTTTTATTGTGTGGATCTATGATGTTTGGATATACGAGCAGCGGTGTATTTACCTCAAGGCAAACAAGGCTTTTGCCTAGGGCAGCAATTTTCAGGGGGGCAGCGTCACCCCCCTGGAAGAAGGGACATATGTGGCAGGGAAGGGGACCTGTTGAGGCTCCGCCATGGAATCCGAGGGGGCTGCATGCTGCTGGAGGGTGTAAACCTCCCGCACAAGGAAGGAAGACACTGGGCTTGGCTCTGGGAATGGCCGGCTGCTTTCTGGAGAGGTTGAGGTTAGAACTTGGTGGCGGCAGGAAGGGGGTTTGTTGGTGGAGAGTGGCAGCAGTGGGGCCCTGGTGGTGGTGGGAGGCACCCAATTAGTGCTTGGTGGAGGCTGGGGCTGAGAGGGGGTTTGTTGGTGGAGAGAGGCGGCGGTGGGTCCCAGGTGGTGGTGGGGGGCACCCAATTATTGCTTGGTGGTGGTGAGAGCTGGGAGGGGGTTTGTTGGTGGAAAGTGGCGGCAGTTGGGCCCAGGTGGTGGTGTGAGGCACCCAATTAGTGCTTGGTGGTGGCTGAGGCTGGGAGGGGGTTTGTTGGCAGAGAGTGGCAGCGGTGTGGCCCAGGTGGTGGTGGTAGGCACCCAATTAGTGCTTGGTGGCGGCAGGAGCTGGGAGGGGGTTTTGTTGGCAGAGAGTGGCAGCTGTGTGGCCCAGGTGGTGGTGTGAGGCACCCAATTAGTACTTGGTGGCGGCTGGGGCTGGGAGGGGGGTTTGTTGGTGGAGAGAGTGGCAGCGGTGGGGCCCAGGGTGGGGTCCCAGGTGGTGGGGGGGGTTGGTGGAGAGACCCAGGTCGGTGGGGGGGGGGCACCCAATTATTGCTTGGTGGTGGTGAGGGCTGGGAGGGGGTTTTGTTGGTGGAAAGTGGCAGCGGTGTGGGCCCAGGTGGTGGTGTGAGGCACCCAATTAGTGCTTGGTGGTGGCTGAGGCTGGGAGGGGGTTTGTTGGCAGAGAGTGGCAGCGGTGGGGCCCAGGTGGTGGTGGGAGGCACCCAATTAGTGCTTGGTGGCGGCGGGGGCTGGGAGGGGGTTTGTTGGCAGAGAGTGGCAGCGGTGTGGCCCAGGTGGTGGTGCGAGGCACCCAATTAATGCTTGGTGGTGGTGGGGGCTGGGAGGGGGTTTGTTGGCAGAGAGTGGCAGCGGTGTGGCCCAGGTGGTGGTGTGAGGCACCCAATTAGTGCTTGGTGGTGACTGGGGCTGGGAAGGGGTTTGTTGGTAGAGAGTGGCAGCGGTGGGGCCCAGGTGGCGGTGTGAGGCACCCAATTAGTGCTTGGTGGCAGCTGGGGCTGGGAGGGGGTTTGTTGGCGGAGAGTGGGGGAGTGCCTATGGCAGTACAACACCTAAATACACCAATGGGTCTAACCCACCAATGGCATGATCTGACTGGACAATATGGACTGGCGCCATGTGCATCCGAATTAACAAATGGAATGAAATTCAGATCCATTTGTTATCCGAATCGAAAGTCAGGACATCATTTTATCAATTACTTATCAATTCAATACTGAATTCTAGTCTTTGTGGGCATTCATGTCTACCCCCCAAATGTTTGTCGGTGAATACCAAAATAATCAACTCCTATGGCAATGACTTCTTCTATTAATGATCTTGTTTTCCGTAGCTCACCATCTGGAACATCAAATACTGGTGGATACATCTGGATACTCAATGACTCCTGAAATAAAAGGTAAATAATTCATAACAGCAAAATATTCATAACATCAAAATTCGACTGGCTTTATATTTGTACATCAATCCATTAGGCTCCATGTACACGGGACACTTCTGAATGATGGAAACTGACTGCTGGTAAACGTAGGTTAAAAAACGTCTGTTTAGCCACGTTTATGCGCGTTTGCGTTTAGAAGCGTTTTTTAAAGATAACCTCAAGAGACCTTCCAAAATGCCCAGAATGCACTGAAAAACAGTAAAAAATTAACTATTTCAGCTATTTTGAGAAAAATAGAGAGAGCAGAGCAGAGAGAGCAGTATGTGTTGAGATGTCCTGTCTTTTCTGGTTGTATTCACTATGGATCCCATCATGAGCATAATGCGGAGCGTTCTACCATTTTTACCTTCACGTGAAACCTGGAACTGACTGCGCTGGTGTACCGGGTCCATTTGAATACATGGAAAACACTTTGCATGCATTTCTGATGATGAAAAATGCTCTGGACAGCTTCTGGATATGGAACAGTTAACCACTTCCCGTCTGGCCCATGTATAAAAATGGCAAGATGTCACTTCTGATTTTTTTTCCCACTGATTGCTTTTACAGCCTTTATTGGTGTAAAATCAATCATTTCTCCTTCTCTCTGGCTGCATTCTTGCAGCCATTGAGAAATACTGTGTGAGCTGTGATTGGTCACAGCTTGTCACATGGTACAGGGAGCGCGCACAAGCAGGGAATCGGGGAGGACTTTTATAAATGACCACCCGCCCCTACACTGCTCCCGTCTGGCCGTTTATATACATGGGCTGGACGGGAGCAGTGTAGGGGAGGGTGGTCATTAACCATTAGCCGCCCGGCCAATGGCCGTTTGGCGGCTTCAGATGTGCCTCTCCGTTCCGGGTACACGCCATTTGGCGTGCTCCCGCACATGCGCAGTTTGTGCTAATGCAGAGCGGCGCAGCAGTGCAATCTGTCACCGGCCGTGCACCTCGGACACGGCCGATGACAGATCCGAGTACCGGCTCCCGTTGCTGGTACCATGTGACCTGCTGTGACCAATCACAGCAGGTCACATGACAGTTGTATACAATGGATGGCTTCATTCATGATGCCATCCATTGTATACTAGTGCCTAGCTGTGAATGGTCACAGCTAATCACATGCACATGTCATGTGATTAGCTGTGACCAAATCACAGCTAAGCAGCAAAAAAAAAAAAAAAAAAAAAAAAAAAGCTGAATGAATCGATTTCATTCAGGTAAATGCTTGCTTATAGCAAAGTCATTCTTTGCTATAAGCAAATTGTGTAAAAAAAAAAAAAAAAAAAAAAAAAAAAAATACTGATCACTTCCCCAAAGTAGTACAATGTTACTATGGTAACATTGTACTACTTTGGTCATAGTAAAATATGAAAAAAAAAAAATCTTAAAAAAAATTAAAAAAAATGTAATAAAAAATTAAATATAATAAAAAAAAAAAAATATATATATATATTTTTTTTTTTTCATACTGTCACCAGTCAGTGTCCCTGATCACCGCCATGCCAGTTATATGATGACGCTGTACTGCACTGGTGACAGTATGTAAAAAAAAAAATAGTGAAAATAATTTTTTTAATTTTTTCATTTTCCGAAAAATTATGACAAAAAAAATACAACTTCAAAAAACTCGCCATGCCTCTTATGAAGTACGTCGGACTGTCTACTCTGCAAAAAGGGGTCATTTGGGGATATCTGTACTGTTCTGACATTTGGGGGATATCTGTATTATTCTGACATTTGGGGGATATCTGTATTATTCTGACATTTGGGGGATATCTGTATTATTCTGACATTTGGGGGATATCTGTACTGTTCTGACATTTGGGGGATATCTGTATTATTCTGACATTTGGGGGATATCTGTATTATTCTGACATTTGGGGGATATCTGTACTGTTCTGACATTTGGGGGATATCTGTATTATTCTGACATTTGGGGGATATCTGTACTGTTCTGGGGGATATCTGTACTGTCCTGACATTTGGGGGATATCTGTACTGTTCTGACATTTGGGGGATATCTGTATTATTCTGACATTTGGGGGATATCTGTACTGTTCTGACATTTGGGGGATATCTGTATTATTCTGACATTTGGGGGATATCTGTATTATTCTGACATTTGGGGGATATCTGTACTGTTCTGACATTTGGGGGATATCTGTATTATTCTGACATTTGGGGGATATCTGTACTGTTCTGACATTTGGGGATATCTGTACTGTCCTGACATTTGGGGGATATCTGTACCGTCCTGACATTTGGGGGATATCTGTACTGTTCTGACATTCTTGGACCTCTAGAAATTAGATTGGCTGTCAGTACTTCAGGATTGATCAATATTCAGATCTATACCATAGTTTGTGAACTCTATAACTTTCCTACAAACTAAATAATACATCCTAATTTGGGTTATTTTCACCAAAGACATGTAGCAGAATACATCTCGGCCTAAATTTATGAAGAACAATTATTTATTTGCAAACTTTTATAACAGAAACAAAGAAAAAAATGTGTTTTTTTTTCAAAATTTTTGGTCTTTTTTTGTTAATTTAGCAAAAAATAAAAACCCCGGCGGTGATTAAATACCACCAAAAGAAAGCTCTAGTTGTGTGAAGAAAATGATAAAATTTAAGTTTGGGTACAGTGTTGTATGACCGCGCAATTGTCATTCAAAGTGTGAGAGCGCTGAAACCTGAAAAATGGCCTGGGCAGGAAGGGGGGAAATTTGCCCAGTATTGAAATGGTTAATAAACATCCTCCCCGCTTCCCTGCTTGTGCGCGCTCCTTGGGAGTGGGCAGCACCGCGATCCGGTGTACCAATCGTTGTAAGGGACCTCTGTGTGAGGTCCTGATCATGTGATCACTGATTGGTCAATCAGTGATCACATGAAATAGTAGTATGCAAGATGCAGGGTCGGACTGACAACTCATGGGGCCCCCGGGCAATAGGGGATCATGGGGCCCCTGTGTCCTTGCCAAAACTCAAAAAAGCCTATGAAAAAGGTACCAGGGGCATCTCATGGGGCCCCCTACTGACCCCGGGCCCTAAGTCAGTGCCCGAGTTTCCAAATGGTCAGTCCACCCCTGGCAAGATGTCACTTCTGACATCATTGCTTACTACGTGTGAAATCTGTGAATGATCACAGAGATCACATGGTACAGGGCTATTCACAACAGCCTTGTACCATGTGACAAGCTGTGACCAATCACAGCTCTTACAGTATTTTTCAATGGCTGCAGGAATGCAGCCAGAGAGGAGCAGAAATGATTGCTTTTACAGCCTTTATGGGTGTAAAAGCAATCAGTGTAAAAAAAAAAAAAATATTCATCACCCCCCACAAGTAGTATGGTGACCATGGTGACACTGTACTGCTAGGGTAGCAGTATGTTAAAAAAACATAAATAATAATATAAAAAAAATAAAAATGTAAAAAATTTGATAAGAAAAACACTTTTTTTCAACATTTTTAGACTTTTTCCATTTATATAGCAAAAAAATAAAAAATAAAAATCCCAGTGGTGAATAAATACCACCAAAACAAAGTTTTAGTGGTCTCAAAAACTAAAAAATGCTAAAAGAATTCATACGGATACAGTGTTGCATGACCGCGCAATTGTCATTCAAAGTGTGATAGCGCTGAAAGCTGAAAATTGTCCTGGGCAGGAAGGGGGTGAAAGTGTCCAGACTGGAAGGGGGGGAAAGTGTCCAGAATGGAAGGGGGAGAAAGTGTCCAGACTGGAAGGGGGGGAAAGTGTCCAGACTGGAAGGGGGGGAAAGTGTCCGGACTGGAAGGGGGGGAAAGTGTCCGGACTGGAAGGGGGGGGGAAGTGTCCGGACTGGAAGGGGGGGAAAGTGTCCGGACTGGAAGGGGGGGGGGAAGTGTCCGGACTGGAAGGGGGGGGGGGGGAAGTGTCCGGACTGGAAGGGGGGGGGAAAGTGTCCGGACTGGAAGGGGGGGGGGAAGTGTCCGGACTGGAAGGGGGGAAAGTGTCCGGACTGGAAGGGGGGGAAAGTGTCCGGACTGGAAGGGGGGAAAGTGTCCGGACTGGAAGGGGGGGAAGTGTCCGGACTGGAAGGGGGGGAAAGTGTCCGGACTGGAAGGGGGGGAAAGTGTCCGGACTGGAAGGGGGGGAAAGTGTCCGGACTGGAAGGGGGGGAAAGTGTCCGGACTGGAAGGGGGTGAAAGTGTCCGGACTTAAAGTGGTTAAAAAACGCTTACAAATGCGGTTAGCCGCGTTTACACGCATTTGGCATTTGAAAAAAATCTACTCCTGGAAGCAAGTTTGGTGCGTTAAAAAAAAATGACTGTCAACTCAACTGCCTGTAGAGGACGATGTGTACATGGACACATACAGGGGGGCAAACAAGTATTTAGTCAGCCACCAATTGTACAAGTTCTCCCACTTACAAAGATGAGAGAGGCCTGTAATTGGCATCATAGGGAGACCTCAACTATGAGAGACAAAATGAGAAAACAAATCCAGACAATCACATTGGCTGATCTGGAAAGAATTTATTTGCAAATTATGGTGGAAAATAAGTATTTGGTCACCTACAAACAAGCAAGATTTCTGGCTCTCACAGACCTGTACCTTCTTCTTTAAGAGGCTCCTCTGTCCCGCACCCATTACCTGTATCAATGGCACCTGTTTGAACTTGTTATCAGTATAAAAGACACCTGTCCACAACCTCAAACAGTCACACTCCAAACTCCACTATGGTGAAGACCAAAGAGCTGTCGAAGGACACCAGAAACAAAATTGTAGACCTGCACCAGGCTGTGAAGACTGAATCTGCAATAGGCAAGCAGCTTGGTGTGAACAAATCAACTGTGGGAGCAATAATTAGATAATGGAAGACATACAAGACCACTGATAATCTCCCTCGATCTGGGGCTCCACGCAAGATCTCACCCCGTGGGGTCAAAATGATCTCAAGAACGGTGAGCAAAAATCCCAGGACCACACGGGGGGACCTAGTGAATGGCCTGCAGAGAGCTGGGACCAACGTAACAAAGGCTACCATCAGTAACACACTACGCCGCCAGGGACTCGAATCCTGCAGTGCCAGACGTGTCCCCCTGCTTAAGCCAGTACATGTCGGGGCCCGTCTGAAGTTTGCTAGAGAGCATTTGGATGATCCAGAAGAGGATTGGGAGAATGTCATATGGTCAGATGAAACCAAAATAGAACTGTTTGGTAGAAACACAACTCGTCGTATTTGGAGGAGAGAGAATGCTGAGTTGCATCCAAAGAACACCATACCTACTGTGAAGCATGGGGGTGGCAACATCATGCTTTGGGGCTGTTTCACCGTAAAGGGACCAGGGCGACTGATCCATGTACAGGACAGAATGAATGGGGCCATGTATCGTGAGATTTTGAGTGCAAACCTCCTTCCATCAGCAAGGGCATTGAAGATGAAACGTGGCTGGGTCTTCCAACATGACAATGATCCCAAACATACCGCCCGGCCAATGAAGGAGTGGCTTCGTAAGAAGCATTTCAAGGTCCTGGAGTGGCCTAGCCAGTCTCCAGATCTCAACCCCATAGAAAACCTTTGGAAGGAGTTGAAAGTCCGTGTTGCCCAGCGACAGCCCCAAAACATCACTGCTCTAGAGGAGATCTGCATGGAGGATGGGCCAACATACCAACAACAGTGTGTGCCAACCTTGTGAAGACTTCCAGGAAACGTCTGACCTCTGTCATTGCCAACAAAGGATATATAACAAAGTATTGACATGAACTTTTCATATTCACCAAATACTTATTTTCCACCATAATTTGCAAATAAATTCTTTCCAGATCAGCCAATGTGATTGTCTGGATTTGTTTTCTCATTTTGTCTCTCATAGTTGAGGTCTCCCTATGATGCCAATTACAGGCCTCTCTCATCTTTGTAAGTGGGAGAACTTGTACAATTGGTGGCTGACTAAATACTTTTTGCCCCACTGTAGAAAAACATTAGGGAGAGTTCAGGGGCTGCTGAAAAAAACGCAGAAAAGCTCCTGAACGTCAGTTTATCAGCTGCAGTGTACATGGAGCCCTAAGGATCTGCAACTTTCCTGCCATCTTTACAAAAAGAAAAAAGGTACCTTATGTACTGGAGTGGCTGGTTAAATATTAAATATCTATCACTGAGGTCAGTTTGGTGATTGGGACAGAGCTCCTGTGACCTCGCTCCTGTGACCTCGCTCCTGTGACCTCGCTCCTGTGACCTCGCTCCTGTGAAGCAGCTAGGGTTGAGTGAACTTGAGATCACTCATTTTGCTGAACTTTCAGAAAACAATTGCACAATTTTTTTCAGAGAACAAAAAGCCAAACTGTTCCGGGCATTCAGTAAAAGATTTATTTGGCAAGCTAAGTACACTTTACACTTAGACTCCCTTTCTGACTTGTCCACCTAGTAAATCAGTTCCCCCCAATAATAAAAAGCAGATTTAAAGATTATCCACTCGCCCTCCAGAGGATTTCCCCCCCTTCCTGACCAGGCCATTTTTTTTACTTCCTGCAATATGGATGCCAGGGGCAAGGTTATTATATTAACTAACTTTTTTATATATATAGTTATAGTGCCAAGTCCTACCACTGGAAGTAGAAGTGACATGGGGTTCTCATGTATACAGAGTGCAGGGCTCCACAATCTCAATTTAGGGCGGAGAAACTGATCTTTTGTTTTTTTCTCCAGCTTTTGGTATTCCTGAATTGGGTTCTGGAATTTGGAGTCTTTGAAGAGCTTTGGGAAGGGGGATGTCTACAACCCATTGCTTGGGTCTTCCTTGAGATCGTCAGGCTGTGGGTACAGGTGTGCACAATGAATGACAGGCTTGGGCATAGTTTAGGGATCCCGTTAGGAAACAGGTGTGCTCCACTCAAGAGACAGTACTCCATGCTGGAGACAGGAGGTTCCTTTTCCAGAGGGCTGAGAGAGTCGAGACAGCTACCCGAGTCTGGAGGACTGAGAGATGAGACGACTAGGAATGTCCTGAGCAGGGGTGGACTGACAACTCATGGGGCCCCCGGGCAATAGGAGATCATGGGGCCCCTGTGTCCTAGCCCAAACTCAAAAAAGCCTGTGAAAAAGGTACCAGGGGCATCCCATGGGGCCCCCTACTGACCCCGGGCCCTCGGGCAGTGCCCGAGTTTCCAAATGGTCAGTCCGCCCCTGGTCCTGAGGGAATCTAGAGGTGTCAGTGGACTGAGAAAGCCCAGGGTATTAGGAGGTCCGCTATCTAGAGAACCAGGAGACTTGAGAGAGCCAGGAGAGCTGGGAGAGCTGAAAGAGGGACACAGGAACACAGAGGTACTTTGTGAGATGGTCTCACCAGCCAAAATCCAAGGTATAAGGCCCAGGAAGTGGCGTTGCTGAAGCAGGGTGAAAACCCCCTCCTTGGACAACTACTTTATGTTAGAATTTGATTTTATTTAATAAAAGCGAGTCAATAAGCATGGACTCACTAAAAACACTTCTACCACTGAGCTAACAAGCCCCCAGATATCACAATAGATAGAGCCCTGAGTAATTAGGTGAACCTTATTTTTTACTGAAAGGCTTCTTTAAAGCTGACTTCTAGAAATTCAGCAACTTTGCAAAAAGTGCAGGCACACTATGAGTGCTAGTCCAATTAGGTGCATGTCACCTCCAGGATCTCTACTACCTATATGTGACAGATTTATTGCACTCCCATATGAACCACTCCAGCTGCAAGAGAAGAGAAGCCCACATGGAAGCTTTGCTCAGCCCTCTCCACTGCTGTCCATTCACAGAAGCCTTTGTATTGTGTGAATTCATTCACAAAATACAAGGGCTTCTGTGAATGGGAAGAAGGGGGGGAGGGGTGGGCATAGCAGTTCCAGCGACTCTGCTCTTGAAGGACCCGAGATCACAGTGAGCAGATTCAGAGCTACAGAAGTTATCTTTCTGGAGCACAAAAAACTTGTCAAATGGAAATGATAGAGATAAGTTTAGAGGTGGCAGGCACCTCATTGGACTTAACTCATGGTATGCCTGCAATTTTTACAAAGTAACTGAATTCTTGAAATCAAAGAATCAATGAAAGTCTAGAGCTAAATACCAGAATGCTTTTGTGATAAATTGGTGCAAACGGTTTAAGTTCAGAACATGTTTTTCATCTGTTATGATGTATTGAAAAGTGATATACCTTTCTATGTTTCGTTGCAAGAAATCCAAGGAAAGCACAAGCAATATCTTCTGGATACAACTCAGACTTTAATGGAATGCAAGCCACCAGGAACCACCCTGGAGAGTCAAAGTTTTCTCATTTCAGAGCGTTATGTGAATTTGGTTGTGGTGTCCACAGACAAATTTAGACATCGTACTCAGCACGAGCTGATAGAGATTGGGGAAAAACATGAAAGCTACTTGTGTAAGACTCAAAGAAGATTGGAGCGAGTTTCTCCCAAAAGGCTCTTCCGCTGGTGCCATCAAATAAAGCGCGTGCCGAACGTCATAATGATCAGTGGTGTACCAGGAGTAGGGAAGACCACCCTAATGCAGAAGTTTGTGTGTGATTGGGTGAACGGAAAGCTCTATCAGAGATTTTCCTTTGTTTTCTTCTTTAAATTCCGGGAGCTCAACCGACTGGAAAAAGTCAGCGTGGAGGAGATGATCCTTCACCAGTATCCATATCTAAGTTCGCATCTTGAAAACATCCTCGAAAATCCGGAACAGCTTTTATTTATCTTTGATGGCTTAGATGAAAGTCGCCACCAAATGGATTTTGCATCAAGTCCTCTGTACACCAACACAAAGCAGAAAGAAGACCTTGGTGTGATCTTGGTTAACTTGTTGAGGCAATCTCTTCTCAAGGGTTGTTCTGTGCTGATAACCAGTAGACCAGCCAAACTGGCCTCCATTGGTGCCGACATTTTTCAATTTGTTTGTGAGGTCATGGGATTTTTTCCCAAAGAAAGAAAGATGTACTTCATCCAGTTTTTTGGAAACAGAGATCTGTCTGAAAGGGCTTTTAATCATGTGAAGGACAATGAAGCATTGTATACCTTCTGTTACATCCCGGCCTATTGCTGGATCATCTGTACAGTGTTGTCGATGTGCTTCAAAGTCCAACCAGAACAGAACCCAGCAGTATCGTTGCCCAAAACTGTGACACAGCTCTTTGTCGCATTTATCTGCAACATTCTGACCAATCACACCCAGGAGATAGACTATGCCAGGAACTCACTGATGCCTCTCGGATGGTTGGCAGAATATGGGGTAATGAACCAGATCATTGTGTTTGATCAACGACATTTGGGATCATTCAACGTGAAGACTTCTTCACACCTCTTCACAAGTTTTATGGTGGAATCCACTCAGTCCTCTTATGCTAATTTTTCATTTTTACATCTCACTGTTCAGGAGTTCATGGCTGCTTTAGTCCATCACATTGACTATGACCCTGAAAAATTACAGATATCTCTTAAAGCCAAATTGTTTCAAGATGGGCGTGCAGAAATATTTCTTCGCTTTCTGTTTGGCCTGTCTGATAATTCCACCAGGGCTCTTCTGAAGACCTTCTTGAATTTCTCCACCGAAGCTTCCAAAAATGTCATCAAATGGCTCCATGAGCAGTCTCCGCTAGTCCATAAGTTGCCAAAGAATGCTTGTGACAGGAGGGAGACTTTAAATATTTTCAACTACCTCTTTGAATCTCGAAACAAACATTTAGTGTTAGAGATTCTTGGTCAAAACATGACGTTTGATTTTTCAAGGTTCAACCTGACCCCCCTTGACTGCACAGTGTTGGCTTTCATTTTGATATCATGTGAGGAGACTGAATGTCTTGATTTGGAGAAATGTTATCTTGAAACAGAATGCTGGGAGAGACTTTCACCGGGTCTTCATGCTGTCCAGAAACTTCGGTGGGTACATTTTAATCTACTTCGCTTTTGTAAGGGAAATATGTAATAAGCGCTTTATTATTTTAGTCCATTAACCTCCATTTTTGACAAGAAAATGATGTAGGAATTTAACAACGTGGGAACATATTACAAAAGGACTAAGATAAGGAGCACAAAAAGAGACCTCAACAAAAACTTATCAAATTGCAGATAGAAACATTGAAAGATCAAGGATTTTATATGCATACTTGCAGTATTTTCCTTTTATAGAGGCAAACTTTTTTCACTTGCAATCAGGGGTGGAGTGACAACTCACGGGCAGGGGTGGACTGACCATTTGGAAACTCGGGCACTGCCTGAGAGCCCGGGGTCAGTAGGAGGCCCCATGAGATGCCCCTGGTACCTTTTTCATAGGCTTTTTTGAGTTTGGGCAAGGACACAGGGGCCCCATGATCCCCTATTGCCCGGGGGCCCCATGAGTTGTCAGTCCGCCCCTGCTCACGGGGCCCCCTGGCAATAGGTGATCATGGGGCCCGTGTCCTTTCCCACACTCGAAGCACATTCATAAAAGCCTATAAAAGGTACCAGTGGCATTTCATGGGGCCCCCTACTGACCCCAGGCCCTCGAGCAGTGCCCGAGTGCACGAATGGTCAGTCCGCCCCTGCTTGCAATGGACCTTTGAACTTGCTTGAAAATTTGACTACTTCAGAAAGAGCCAATATTTTAGTACCGCCCGCTCCTTCCATACATGTCATTGCCCTCTCCTCTTCTGGGAGTATCTTTTGACTTTTGACACTGGTCTAGCTCCTCCTCCCATCCCCTCACCAGAACCCCCCTTCATAACAAAGTCCCCGTCACATTGGAGGCCCCCATAAATTCAGAGGTCTCCCCTCCGTATCAGAGTTCCCTTCACATCAGAGGCCCCCTATCACATCAGAGGCCCCCTATCACATCAGAGGCCCCCTATCACATTAGAGCCCCCCATTACATCAGAACCCCCTTTCACATCACAGTCCCCCATCACATTAGAGGCCCCCATAACTTCAGAGGTCTCCCCTCCATATCAGAGTTCCCTTCATGTCAGAGGCCCCCATATCATCAGAGGCCCCCTATCACATCAGAGCCCCCCATTACATCAGAACCCCCCTTCACATCACAGTCCCCCATCACATTAGAGGTCCCCATAACTTCAGAGGTCTCCCCTCCATATTAGAGTTCCCTTCACGTCAGATGCCCCCTATCACTTCAGAGGCCCCCCCCATTACATCAGAACCCCCCTTCACATCACAGTGCCCCATCACATTAGAGGTCCCCATAACTTCAGAGGTCTCCCCTCCATATCAGAGGCCCCTTATCAGATCAGAGGCTCCCCATCAGGGGCGGACTGACAACTCATGGGGCCCCCGGGCAATAGGGGATCATGGGGCCCCTGTGTCCTTGCCCAAACTCAAAAAAGCCTATGAAAAAGGTACTAGGGACATTTCATGGGGCCCCCTACTGACCCCGGGCCCTCAGGCAGTGCCCGAGTTTCCAAATGGTCAGTCCGCCCCTGCTCCCCATTACATCAGAACCCCCCTTCTCATCACAGTCCCCGTCACATTAGAGGCCCCCATAACTTCAGAGGTCTCCCCTCCATATCAGAGTTCCCTTCATGTCAGAGGCCCCCTATATCATCAGAGGCCCCCCCCATTACATCAGAACCCCCCTTCACATCACAGTCCCCCATCACATTAGAAGACCCCATAACTTCAGAGGTCTCCCCTCCATATCAGAGTTCCCTTCACATCAGAGGCCCCCTATCACATCAGAGTCCCCCCCCTTTACATCAGAACCCCCCTTCACATCACAGTCCCCCATCACATTAGAAGCCCCCATAACTTCAGAGGTCTCCCCTCCATATCAGAGTCCCTTCATGTCAGAGGCCCCCTATCACATCATAGGCCCCCCCCATTACATCAGAACCCCCCTGCGCATCACAGTCCCCCATCACATTAGAAGCCCCCATAACTTCAGAGGTCTCCCCTCCATATCAGAGTTCCCATCATGTCAGAGGCCCCTTATTAGATCAGAGGCTCCCCATCAGGGGCGGACTGACAACTCATGGGGCCCCCGGGCAATAGGGGATCATGGGGCCCCTGTGTCCTTGCCCAAACTAAAAAAAGCCTATGAAAAAGGTACCAGGGACATTTCATGGGGCCCCCTACTGACCCCGGGCCCTTGGGCAGTGCCCGAGTTTCCAAATGGTCAGTCCGCCCCTGCTCCCCATTACATCAGAACCCCCCTTCTCATCACAGTCCCCCGTCACATTAGAGGCCCCCATAACTTCAGAGGTCTCCCCTCCATATCAGAGTACCCTTCATGTCAGAGGCCCCCTATATCATCAGAGGCCCCCCCATTACATAAGAACCCCCCTTCACATCACAGTCCCCCCATCACATTAGAGGCCCCCATAACTTCAGAGGTCTCCCCTCCATTTTAGAGTTCCCTTCATGTCAGAGGCCCCCTATCACATCAGAGGCCCCCCATTACATCAGAACCCCCCTTCACATCACAGTCCCCCGTCACATTAGAGGCCCCCATAATGTCAGAGGTCTCCCCTCCATTTTAGAGTTCCCTTCACGTCAGAGGCCCCCTATCACATCAGAGGCCCCCCCCCATTACATCAGAACCCCCCTTCACATCACAGTCCCTCGTCACATTAGAGGCCCCCATAACTTCAGAGGTTCCCCATCACATCAGAGTCCCTACTTCACATCAAAGGCCACCTATCACATCAGAGTTCCCCCTATAAATCAGAGGCCCCTATCACATAGTATACTCCCTGTTTCATCAGGGTCTCCCCATCGTGTTCTGCCATTTGTTCGTGTGTAAAAAAAAACTTTTTGTCACCACCTCGTATTAGTAAATTAGCACCAGCACATGTTATATTTTTCTAATTCACTCTACAGACTAATGTCCAATGAAATGAAGGATGCAGATATGCCTTCCATAGCTTCTGCATTAGATCAGCCTGACTGCAAGATTCAGAATCTAAGGTAACCTTTTGCTACAGCCTGGAATACTTTGATGTTTAATTCTAACCAGAATAATTTTTTTTTTAGTTTTGCATAAAGTGGGGAAAAATTACAATTTCAGGTTTTTATTTTTGTCTACCCCAGTGTGGGTAGATTCCCTTAGTTTCTATCTCTCTATGATGCCTGTATAGGAATTTGGGGAGCAGTTATCACATGGACAGGATAACATAGACAGCAATGTTAACATTGTCAGAAGTTATTATTATTATTATACAGGATTTATATATTATTATTATTATACAGGATTTATTATTATTATTATTATACAGGATTTATTATTATTATACAGGATTTATATATTATTATTATTATTATTATTATTATTATACAGGATTTATATATTATTATTATTATACAGGATTTATTATTATTATACAGGATTTAAATATTATTATTATTATTATACAGGATTTTTTATATATTATTATTATACAGGATTTATGGCGCCAACAGTTTGCTCAGCGCTTTACAATATAACGGGAGACAATACAGCAACAATACAGTTCAATACAAGAGGGATAGGAGGGCCTGCTCCTTGGAGCTTACAATCTAGGAGGGAGGTGCTAGTGGTACAAAAGGTAGTAACTGTGGGGGATGGACTGGTAGGAGGAGTAGAAGATTCTATTATTAGCTGAGGGCAGGATAGGCTTCCCTGAAGAGAGGTTTTCAGAGATCGCCTAAAAGTGAGCAGAGTAGGAGATAGTCTGATAAATTAGGGTAGAGAGTTCCAGAGGATGGGGAAGCTCTGAAGAAGTCCTGGAGACGAGCATGGGAGGAGGAGACAAGGGAGCTAGAGAGCGGGAGGTTGTGCGAGGAGCGGAGAGTACGGTTTGGATGATATTTGGAGACAAGATTGGTGATGTAATTAGGGGCGGAGTTATAAATGGCTTTATATGTGATTGTTAATGTTTTGAATTTTATCCGTTGGGCAATGGGAAGCCAGTGGAGGGATTGGCAGAGAGGGGTGGAGGACACTGAGTGGAGGCCAGTGGAGGGATTGGCAGAGAGGGGTGGAGGACACTGAGTTGGGGCCAGTGGAGGGATTGGCAGAGAGGGGTGGAGGACACTGAGTGGAGGCCAGTGGAGGGATTGGCAGAGAGGGGTGGCAGATACGGAATGGTTAGCAAGGTGGATGAGTCTGGCAGCAGCATTTATGATAGACTGAAGAGGGGATAGCCTGCGATGAGGTCGGCCAATGAGGAGGGAGTTACAATAGTCAAGGCGAGAGATAACAAGGGAGTGAATAAGTTGCTTAGTAGTTTCCGAGGTTAAAAACCCTAACCCTTTCTTACTTTGCTAAAACTGATTTTGCTTTTGCCCCATGAAGGGATTTCCCATCACTTTCTGCCCTGACAGGGGAAATCCCAACAATTTTATAGTCCCACACTGAAACAGACATGCTATAAACTAAAACTCCATTACTGAGTCTAGATAGTGTGATTCTTGGCCAACATTAGGACAACGGTAACTGTCTCATGATATCAGAAATGTTGGTTGATGACATGTTTTTTTTCTATACCCTACCTCTTCTCTACAGCTTGAGTTCGAATTCACTGACACACACTGCTTGTAAACACTTGGCATGTAAAATGACAAATAACCATTCCTTGAAGACACTCGACTTGTCCTACAACAATCTGAATGGCCCTCATTTCCAGGACTTGATGGTGGCTCTGTCAAGGCCGACATGCAGAACAGAAAAACTTCTGTGAGTATATACGGCATCCTGTTTTAGAAAGCTACAGTACAAAAATGTTTAAATCTGGATATCCATACCTTAAAGTGAAGCTGTTACCAAAGTATGCTCTCACAAACCTCTGTAGCCAAGCATACAGTGAAGCAATTCATCCTCAAAGTTCACAGAAGAACTTTCAGAAAGTTGCAGTACAGAAATGTTTTAGTCTGGAGATCCATAGCTTAAAGTGAAGCTGTTACCAAAGTATGCCCTCACAGACCTCTGTAGCCGAAGGGACAGCGAAGCAATTCATCCTCAAAGTTCACAGCAGAACTTTTGGAAAGTTGCAGTACAGAAATGTTTTAGTCTGGAGATCTATAGCTTAAAGTGTACCTGTTACCAAAGTGGGCCCTTCCTAAACTCTGTAGCCAAAGGTACAGTAAAAAAATTCATCCTCAAAGTCCACAGCAGAACTTTCAGAAAGCTACAGTACAGAAATGTTTAAATCTGGATATCCATAGCTTAAAGTGAAGCTGTTACCAAAGTATGCCCTCACAAACCTCTGTAGTCAAAGGTACAGTGAAGCAATTCATCCTCAAAGTTCACAGCAGAGCTTTCAGAAAGCTACAGTACAGAAATGTTTTAATCTGGAGATCCATAGCTTAAAGTGAACCTGTTACCAAAGTATGCCCTCACAAACCTAAATAGCCAAAGGTACAGTGAAGCAATTCATCCTCAAAGTTCACAGCAGAACATTCAGAAAGCTGCAGTTCAGAAATGTTTTAGTATGGAGATCCATAGCTTAAAGTGAACCTGTTACCAAAGTGGGCCTTCACTAACCTCTGTAGCTGAGGGTACAGTGAAGCAATTCATCCTTAAAGTTGACAGCAGAACTTTAAGAAAGCTGCAGTACAGAAATGTTTTAGTCTGGAGAACCATAGCTTAAAGTGAACCTGTTACCAAAGTGGGCCCTCACTACCCTCTGTAGCCGAAAGTACAGTGAAGTAATTCATTCTCAAAGTTCACAGCAGAGCTTTCAGAAAGCTACAGTACAGAAATGTTCCAATCTGGAGATCCATAGCTTAAAGTGAACCTGTTACCAAAGTGGGCCCTCACTAACCTCTGTAGCCGAAGGTACAGTAGAGCGATTCATCCTCAAAGATTACAGGAAAACTTTCAGCAGCTCATCTTAACACACCTCCCCCATCTCAGAGATCATGCTGTGTTTTACGTTAGAGGTTAGAAAGCTAGAAGGCTGCAAAGTCACCACTTAGAGGGGGGAACAGGGAAAACTGAGCTGCTTTGTCACTGCTGAGAAGAAGAGCTAGGTGAGCTGAGCATCTGAGTCACTGCTGGATGGAGGAGCAGGGTGAGCTGAGCTGCCCAATGCTGGGAGGGGAAAGCAGAAATGAAACAGAATTGCAAATATTTCATCTCTATTCCTGTCATTAAGGCTTCGTTTCAGGGGTACCATATGCCAAGGAGCTTCCAGTGCCCTTGATATTTAGTCTCTGTTTGCCTTTAGGGCATTTTTCCCTTTTTTGGTGAGTTTCCCGGAAACAGCAATTGAAAACAATTAAAAAGAATATCCCAGACGGGGAGCAGTATCCAACACCAAGGTCAACAAACATGGAAATATGGGCTGGACTTTAAGGCCAATGGTAGGGAGGTGTGTAATGTGTAGCCTAGGGGCCCAGCTGGTTTTTACCATCAACTGTCTTTCAAGTATAGGGATGATCAAAATCAGGGGCGGACTGACAACTCATGGGGCCCCTGGGCAATAGGGGATCATGGGGCCCCTGTGTCCTTGCCCAAACTCAAAAAAGCCTATGAAAAAGGTACCAGGAGCATCTCATGGGGCCTACTGACCCCGGGCCCACGGGCAGTGCTCGAGTTTCCAAATGGTCAGTCCGCCCCTGATCAGAATGTTATATTAAAAATTATATATCATCATTCCTCCGGATGGGCATGAGTCTAAAAGCTTTCTCCCAACTGGCTGGCAAGGGTCACATGACACGATGTGTTTGCTGGTGAACACGACTTCTTGTTTTCCTCTAAACAGATTCCTAAAACTGATTTTGCAACACCTCAAGAAATGTAGAGTGTGCAAAACTGCCAATTCCTCTTTTGTATCTAAGGCTAGATGTTCTAATCCTTTAGAAACAAATACATCGCCCTTCAGATTGCAGATTTTGTGTCAATGACTGGTTTATAGGATCGAAAAATGAAGCCTTACATCCTTCTTTGCAGGCTCTATCACACCCATCTAACACACGAAGATTCCCAGTTCTTGGAGCTCCTGAGCAGCAACCCAAGTCTCACCTTGCTAAACGTAGGCTTCAACAACATCACTGATGCTGGTTCAGAACACATCATCGCCCTTATAGAGAATTCTTCCAGCCTAACAGTGGTCAGGTATGTAGAAAAGAGGCATTGGGTGGAATATATAGGGTATCAGCGAGACCATTTCATGGAGATATTTGAGCAAACTTCAAGTCAATTGACTAAGGCTACCGAAACACATTGAGTTGTTAGGGTCCTGTCCACGGCAGAAGTTCTGGAAGATCTGGCAGTTCTGCCAGTACTCTGCATGGCCACAGAAGGACACATCAGCCTCAGTCTGGTGCCAGACGGCCTTTATAAGGAGGCTCATTACTTCCTCAAGTTGCTGGATGATCTCTAGCTACCCGTGCCCTGTTCCTGTTTCCTTTGACTTGACCTGTGATTTCCTGTTACCGACTCGGCTTGCTCCTGGACCTGTCGACTCTGCCTTACCCCTGATCTGACCTCGGCCTGGCTTACGGATACTCTCTCTCTCTTGCTCCTCTGTGTATGACCTCGGCTATCCCATCTGACTACGTCTGCTCTGATTCCCACCTGGTACCTGACCTTGGCTTGAACCAACTACCCAATAAACATCTAAATCCCGGAAGGGCTTGCATACCTTCTGAGTGGACCACGCACACTTTGGGCCAGACTCCTGCTGTCCCACTCTCAGGGGAGTCCGGAACTTAGCAGCAAGGGAAGCCCTCTCTCCATTGGCCTCCATCACGTGATATGAGTAGTATGCAACAAGAGATTTGCCCATCCTTGTGGCAAAACATGGATGAGATTCCTTAAGAGAAGAGAATGAGCTTCACACAGTCTCAGGAAACTTGTTGGTAGAGCATCCAAAAGATGAGGCTCTCATTTTGTGGATTTAGTAAAAAGGGATACTGCATTTGGTGAGGGACACATTATGAAAACATGTTCTGCTAGTTCTTGGTCCAAGAAAGAAGAGACAGAACCCCACTGACCTTTCTTTATAGCTAACATACCCCTCAACTATTCCAGATCCAACAGAACCCACAGACATGGCTAGATGCTTGTGCCAACATTAAAGGTGACCTGTACATATAGAAAAATGCTAGTTCCCTGGCTGGCGCTGGCTGAAATACTTGAAGTCAATGACCCATAACCTTCTAAACATACTCATTTTTGGCTGCCTCTGGCTGTGGTATGCTCAGTTGTTGTTGGGGGGTGCAGTGTGGTGCGGTGGCAGTCCAGTTACAAATAACAAAACTTGCCTTGCATTGCCGCTGCAGTTTGAGCTCTACCTTCCCTGACCCGAGATGGCCGTCAGAGTCACATGGGACAGCAACATCCAAACAGATCACTTTGAGCAGTAACCCAGGAAACCATAGACTAGTAGGTTCCTCCTGACTTCTTCTCCTTCTGCATTGCCGCTGCAGTTTGAGCTCTACCTTCCCTGACCCGAGATGGCCGTCATAGTCACATGTGACAGCAACATCCAAACAGATCATCTTCCAGTAACCCAGGAAACCATAGATAGTACCTGTTCCTCCTGACTTAAACCCTCTGCATTGCCGCTGCAGTTTGAGCTCTACCTTCCCTGACCCAAGATGGCCGTCAGAGTCACATGGGACAGCAACATCCAACCAGATCGCTCTCCAGTAACCCAGGAAACCATAGACTAGTAGGTTCCTCCTAACTTCCTCTCCTTCTGCATTGCCGCTGAAGTTTGAGCTCTACCTTCCCTGACCCAAGATGGCCATCAGAGTCACATGGGACAGCAACATCCAACCACATCACTTTCCAGTAACCCAGGAAACCATAGACTAGGAGGTTCCTCCTAACTTTCTCTCCTTCTCATTGCCTCTGCAGTTTGAGCTCTACCTTCCCTGACCCAAGATGGCCATCAGAGTCACATGGGACAGCAACATCCAACCACATCACTTTCCAGTAACCCAGTAAACTATAGACTAGTAGGTTCCTCCTAACTTCCTCTCCTTCTTCATTGCCTCTGCGGTTTGAGCTCTACCTTCAGCGGAGGAAAGAGATTGCACCTGGCTACACGGTCACTGACCCAAAACAAGTATTCAGAATGGACAGTCAGAGCGAAGTCAGAACTCTATATGTATACTTGTTCTGGGTATTGACTCCAAAATAACTGAAGCCAATGCCAGCTAATGTTTTTTAGAGGGACATTTACAGTGGTGGCTTCCATGCTTCTGTTAGGACACATACAGTATACTTTAATTTTGGGACTGGATAACATCTGGCCTCTGCTAAAGCCATAGACAAGACATTGTCACCCAACATGCCTAAAAAAATCAGATCAGGAGGCTGTCATTTATTTCATTTGGCCAGATTTAGCCGGGCCTTTCGTTTCTCACATGTGCTGGACAATTTCCATTTCGGTGAATGTTTTTTTTCCGCTTTATTTTTCAGACTTCGTGTAAATGGCTTTTCCCAAGAAGTAAGGAGTCGCTTTCAAGGCCTAAAGAACAAAGCAAATTTGAGTGTCAATGTGCCGTAAAAGGACTACATGGACCTCTAAGGACGTCAGTTTTGAAGAAAAACGTATTATGATGAGTCTTGTGTTGGTAATCTGAAATATATTTCCAAGATGAGTTGGCCTATCATGGTGCCCATGCCTATTACCGTTTACTGGACTGTGTGACATGGGGTGGTTAACTCTCATGGTAGATGTGTTATTTTAGTGAGTCCACGGCAGACAGGAACTATTTTTAAGGGCTTGGTAGCCCACTTTTATTTAAAAGAAGGCAAAAGTTCACAAACTAATGATTTCCCGCGCAGGGGATCTTCTCCAACTTCAACAGAAATCCACACAGGAAAATGCTGAGCTACCTGGCTCATAAGCTCACTCAGGTTCAATTGCAGTACCTCCCCTGGATACCTGGCTCTCTAGCGTTTAGATACAGCACCCTACTGCACGGGTGTCAAACTGGCAGCCCTCCAGCTGTTGCCAAAATACAAGTCCCATGAGGCATTGCAAGATTGACAGTTGCAAGCATGACTCCCAAAGTTAGAGGCATGATGGGACTTGTAGTTTCGCAACAGCTGGAGGGCCACCAGTTTGACACCCCTGCCCACCTCTGGCCTGTGGATGGTGGTTCTCTGGACACCCCGATAGGAGCCGACATGACTCCTGGAATTGAGACCTCTGTCTCTTGGCTTTTGGCTGGATCCTCTGACCCTTCAAGGAGACCTTCCATCTCCCCAACTGGGAGCCCTCAGCTATTCTCAGACCCAAGTATATAACGACACCTTACGGCTGTGTACTCCAGACTACAGGTGTCTACCAAAACCCAGACACAGGCTTGAATGTTCCGATCCAGAGCTGCAGAAACAAGAAAAAGCCCATTTCACAGCTTTCCCTGCCCAGAAACTCTAGTCTTGGATGTCGTATTTACTCTAAATAACAATCCTGTGTCACGTTTTCCTATCTTCTCGAAGTGTCAACGTCTCGTCCTGTCACAACTGGTACCAGTAAATAACCATTGTTGATATCGCACAGTTTGGAAGAAGCTCTCTGCTGCCAACCACAGGTAGGACAAAAGCCAGAGTGGTGCAAGCCCCCGGACAGATGGTCAGGACAACCTGATAAACACAAACTGTGGCACCGTTCAAGACGATGGGTGATCGTTTCCCTGGACCCACCGAGAAATAAGGTTCCGGTTTGTTCATATGCTGCTCCGCATGTCTAGTTCTAATGGATAGAATGGAATCTGGCTCAGCTTTGTGAGCAAGAGTGAAAGGCGGCCTCAGTCTGCGTGTCTCCGTCAAATCCATCCCAACGCGTTTCGTCCTGACCACTGGGGCTGAGACTTAGGGTCAAACTATGGACAATAGCAGACTCTGCAAGCTGATGGCAAGGTCAGGGGCAGACAAACAGAGTCCGGGTTCCATAAAGGTAAATGGATCAAGGATGAACAATTACAGAAGTAACAGGCGGATACGATCGGGACACGCCCAGACAAGCTGCATGCACATAATCCATCAATATGTATGAATATTCCCAGGCATGAACAGACAGACAGAAGTCAGAGATGGACAGGCAGACCTCTATCCAGGCTGATGGCTGGGATTCACACAGACGAGCTGCATGCCAACACAGTCCAACCAATATGCAGGAATAATCCATGGCATGAACAGTCAAACAGAAGTCATAGATGGGCAGACAGACCTGTACCCAGGGCATGAGCAAACAGACAAACCTTTTGATTTGGTTTCAGGCTTCAGGTTCTGAATTCACTTTAAAGTTCACTAATGAGGTCAGGTGTGCTCAACAGAGACATGAGCTGCAGTACTGAGTTAGAACCAGCAGGTGGCAAAGCTTCAAAGTTGGATAAAAAAAGGTCATCTGGGCTTTATGCATTTTGTAAATAGTGGGCATTGTTAAACAGTGGTTTTTGAGAGATTGTTTTTTTTTTTTTTTTGCTGTTTATATGTTTTATTTATATTGTTACTATTTAAATAAAATATTTGTTTTACAAATCAACATTTAATTACTAGAGAGATTACAGCAGAAGCTGTTCACTTTCAGACTCTCTGGGTAACTGAAACTCAGTATAGAAATTACTTTGCAAAGCAGGCGGAAAAAGAGGAAGGAGGAGGGAGGAGGGAAGGGGGTGGAGTCTCTTCTCTGACTTTTTTAGTTGAGAATGTCATTTTCAGCTGTAACGATTAAAGCGGATCTTCACCGTCATGATGGACTTCCATCCTATCCACCCATCCTCCCCTCCACTATCTGATTAGAAGTGTGCTACCATTGATGGGGTACTATTCCTCCCACTGACACCAATGATGGGGCACTATTCCTCCCACTGATACCAATGATGGGGCACTATTCCTCCCACTGGCACCAATGATGGGGCACTATTCCTCCCACTGACACCAATGATGGAGCATTATTCCTCCCACTGATACCAATGATGGGTCTCTATTCCTCCCACTGATACCAATGATGGGGCACTATTCCTCCCACTGACACCAATGGTGGGGCACTATTCCTCCCACTGACAACGAGGATGGGGCACTATTCCTCCCACTGGCACCAATGATGGGGCACTATTCCTCCCACTGATACCAATGATGGGGCACTATTCCTTCCACTGACACCAATGATGGGACACTATTCCCCCTACTGATACCAATGATGGGGCACTATTCCTCCCACTGACACCAATGATGGGGCACTATTCCTCCCACTGACACCAATGGTGGGGCACTATTCCTCCCACTGACAACGAGGATGGGGCACTATTCCTCCCACTGATACCAATGATGGGGCACTATTCCTCCCACTGGCACCAATGATGGGGCACTATTCGTCCCACTGATACCAATGATGGGTACACTATTCCTCCCACTGATACCAATGATGGGGCACTATTCTCCCCCACTGATACCAATGATAGGGCACTATTCCTTCCACTGACACCAATGACGGGGCACTATTCCTCCCACTGACACCAATGACGGGGCACTATTCCTCCCACTGATACCAATGATGGGGCACTATTCCTCCCACTGATACCAATGATAGGGCACTATTCCTCACACTGACACCAATGATAGGGCACTATTCCTCCCACTGACACCAATGATGGGGCACTATTCCTCACACTGACACCAATGATAGGGCACTATTCCTCACACTGACACCAACAATGAGGCTGTTTAGTCCCACTCACACCAATGAGAGGTCACTATTTCTCCCGGTGACACTATCATTGAAGCACCATTCCTCCCACTGACACCAATGATAGGGCATTATTCCTCCCACTGACACCAATGATGGGGCACTATTCCTCCCACTGACACCAATATAGGGCACTATTCCTCCCACTGACACCAACATTTGGGTATTGTTTACTCCCACTGACACCTGTACATTTTCTACTCCAACTGGCCACAATCTGCCCCCCCTAAAGCCTGAAGGACAGTAAACTGGCCCTGGTATAGGGGGAGAACTTGTGCTAACTAACTTCAGGTTCTGGAGCAAAATGATCCATTTCTTTTTTATGGTGTTTATTATCCCACAGTAGTTGTGTATCGAACTTGACATATTCATTCTTGGTATTTGGACATAATTCAGTTTTGGGGTGAACGCTCCAGGCATTGTAAATAGGCCACTTTATTACTTCCATTGTACAGTATGTCCTTTATACAGAAATGTCTGTTTCAGGATTGTAGTTTATATAGTTGTGTTATCTATTCTTCTTGTTTGTTGCATCTCTTTTGTAAATAGCAAAACTGACCAATGCCATCTTTATAGTATCGTGGACCCCTGGGCAAAGGGGTACTGGGGCCCCTACCAGGGAGATGATAACCTGACCAAAAGTGGGCGTGACTAATTATGCATATTGGGTGTGGCTTTTTAGTCTAATTAGCAACGACAAATAAATACAACCAGGAATTACTCCAAACTTCCTGTATACACTACCCCCTGTACTGCCCCCTGTATTGACCCCTGTATACACTACCCCCTGTACTGCCCCCTGTATTGACCCCTGTATACACTACCCCCTGTACTGCCCCCCTGTATTGACCCCTGTATACACTAACCCCTGTACTGACCCCTGTACTGCTCCTGTATACACTGAGCCCTGTACTGCCCCCTGTACTGCCCCTGTATACACTGATCCCTGTATACACTACCCTCTGTACAGCCCCCTGTATACACTACCCTCTGTACTGCCCCCTGTACTGTCTCCTGTATACACTACCCTCTGTACTGCCCCCTGTATACACTGATCCCAGTATACACTACCCTCTGTACTGCCCCCTGTATACACTGATCCCAGTATACACTACCCTCTGTACTGCCCCCTGTATACACTAAACCCTGTATACACTGACCCCTGTACTGCACCCTGTATACACTAAACCCTGTATACACTGACCTTTATACTGCCCATTGTAAACACTGCCCCCTATATACACTGCCCACTGTACTGCCCCCCGCATACACTGCCCACTTTATACACTGCCCCCTGTATACACTGCCCCCGTACTGCTCCCTGTATACACTGGCCCCTGTATACACAGCCCCCTGTACTGCCCCCTGTATACACTCACCCCTGTATACAAGGGTATCCCCGTCATAAAGTCACGTGACTACTGACGAAGCGCGTCGGAGAGGAGTGTGCGGATGACATCACAACGTTGCCATTTATCGGGATAGCGGCCTGTAGTACTCTACAAACGGCTCTTGGAACAAAATTACAGCAGGCAATAGCATTCATTAAGGGGGCCCGTGCTTTGCTTTGCATTACAATACGGATGGGGTCTGTTTTGAGCATGTGCAGGACTCTGCTGCTGAGAGGATACTGCCATCTTCTGTTTAATCAGTACATCACTGGATCTTCATCATACCTGTTGCAAAATACACCTCCGGAACGCGAATGTATATCATATGCTTAATTGATTAATAAAAGAATGAAAAGGATAAAGCGCTATCATATACACATATATACACTGCCCCCTGTATACACTGACTCATGTATACACTGCCCCACCCTCTCTAAACACTGCCCTCTGTATACACTGCCCCCTGTATACACACTGACCCCTGTATACACACTGCCCCCTGTATACACACTGACCCCTGTATACACTGCCCCCTGTATACACACTGACCCCTGTATACACTGCCCCCTGTACTGACCCCTGTATACACTGCCCCATATATTCACTGCTCCCTGTATACACTGCCCCAAGTATACACTTCCCTCTGTATATAATGACCCCTGCATATACTGACCCCTGTATACACTGCCCACTGTATACACTCCCCCCCTGCATATACTGACCCCTGTATACACTGCTCCACCCTCTATAAACACTTCCCCCTGTATACACACTGACCCATGTATACACTGCCCCACCCTCTCTAAACACTGACCCCTGTATACACTACCCCCATATATACACTGCTCCATATATACACTGACCCCTGTATACACTGCCCCACCCTCTCTAAACACTGCCTTCTGTATACACTGCCCCATATATACACTGCCCCCTGTACACACTGCCCCCTGTACTGCCCCCTGTATACACTAAAATAAATTGAATAACTCAAGCACTACCTAGGGTGAAATTAAAACAAAAAAATACAATTAAATACTGTAGTTGCTAGTGCACACAACACGTCTCAGTGGGGCAAATTATTCAATCATAACGTGAAGTGAAAAAAATGCTGCGCTACATGAAACAATGGGACAATCCTTACTGTATATTACCAAAAAACTGAGTGAAAAAATACAACATATATATATATTAGAAGATAAAATAGTAGAAAAAGATTAATAGTGACATAAAGTATATATATATAATATATATATATATATATATGTGTATATGATGTATATGTACACACACACACACACACACACACACACACACATTATATATATATATATATATCTCCTAGATTGTAAGCTCGAAAGAGTAGGGCCCTCTTACCCCTCGTGTGCTGTTTGTAGTTGCTGTAATGTTTCATGTATTGTCCCCCCCTCTATTGTACAGCGCTGAGCAAACCCTTTGGCGCTATATAAACTCAATGTAATGTAATGTAATGTAATATATATATATATATATAAATAACAAAAACCACACCAAAAAAAAAAAACAAAAATATATTTTTAAGTAAGGATAAAAAAATCAAGTCATTAAAAAAAAACAAGTTCAATCAATAAAGTGTTCATTCAGTGGACCCTCATTTGGATAACGAAAAAATATGTGCATCTGCCATCAATTCCTGTGCAAAGACATCCTCCACCATATATCTGCTCACCTCACGCTCTGTGACCGCACATTATACAATGTTACGTCTAACTGCACTTTTGGTCCCATATGGACTCAGAAGATCAGCTTGCTGAATGAAGACTCCAAAGTAATCTCTCTCCTGATAAGCGTCTTTGTATTAACCATATTCCTCATTAAAAAGAACTCCACATAGTGCTTTATCTTTTTATACTTTTATTCATCAATTAAACATAAGAAATACATTTACCTTCCGGAGGTGTATATTGCACCAGGTATGATGAAGATCCAGCAATGTACTGATTAGACACTAGATGGCAGTATCATCTCAGCAGCAGAGTCCTGCACAGGATCAAACCAGACCCCATCCGTAATGTAATGCAAGACAAAGCACTGGTCCTCTTAATGAATGCTGTTGCATGCTGTAATGTCGTTCCAAGAGCAGTTTGTAGAGTACTACAACCACTATCCCGATGAATGGCGTCATGACGTCATCCGCACACTCCTCTCTGATAAAGCACTATGTGGAGTTCTTTTTTAATGAGGAATACAGCCGATACAGGAGAGAGATTACTTTGGAGTCTTCATTCAGCAAGCTGATCTTCTGAGTCCATATGGGACCAAAAGTGCAGTTAGACCATAACATTGTATAATGTGAGGTCACACTGCTCCCGGTATACACTGACCCCTGTATTGCCTCCTGTAAACACTGCCCCCTGTATACACTGACCCCTGTATACACTGCCCACTGTGTACACTGCCCCCTGTATACACTGACCCCTGTACTGCCCCCTGTGTACACTGACCCCTGTACTGCCTTCTGTAAACACTGCCCCCCTGTATACACTGCCCCTGTATACACTGACCCCTGTATACACTGCCCACTGTGTACACTGACCCCTGTATACACTGACCCCTGTATACACTGCCCTCTGTATACACTGCACCCTGTACACACTGACCTCTGTATACACTGCCCCCTGTACTGCCCCCCATATACACTGCCCCCTGTACTGCCCCCCGTATACACTGCCCCCTGTACTGCCCCCCATATACACTGCCCCCTGTATGACTGCCCCCTGTACTGACCCCTGTATACAGTGCCCCCTGTATACACTGACCATTGTATACACTGCCCCCTGTATACAAGAGTATCCCCTTGACAAAATCACATGATTAGTGACAAAACGCGTTGGGGAGGAGTGTGCGAATGACGTCATGACGTTGCCATTCATCCGGATAGCGGTTGTAGTACTCTACAAATGGTTCTTGGAATGACATTACAGCAGGCAATAGCATTCACTAAGCAGGCCTCGTGCTTTGCCTCGCATTACAATATGGATGGTGTCTGTTTTGAGCATGTGCAGGACTCTGCTGCTGAGATGATACTGCCACCTTGATAATCCCACTAACAGTTGAGCGTGGAATATTTAGTAGCCAGGAAATGTCACGGATGGACTTATTGCCCAGGTGGCCACCTATCACGGGACCACGCTTGGAGTCACTGAGCTCCTGAGAGCGACCCATTCTTTCACCAATGTTTGTAGAAGCAGTCTGCATGCCTAGGGACTTGATTTTATACACCTGTGTCCATGGAGGGGATTGAAACACCTGAATCCAATGATTTGGAGGGCTGGTCAAATAATTTTATAGTGTGTGTGTGTGTGTGTATATATTTATATATATATATATACACACACACACACTCTCAAGCAGACCATAGAGGGAAAGGGAAAAAAAAGAAAGAGGAAGACCTGAGTGAGAGCTGGTGTGTGACATACTTGGCCCACAGGCAGTGGTCTGGAGACCCCTGGTTTGGATCCTCAATCTGCTATAGTGCAGCCAAGTACAGAAGTAGTGCGGGGCTCTCTTATTGGACAACCTAAGATCCTCTGCACACACTGGGATAATAAAAAACACACTGTATGAAATCTTACATACTTAATCTGGTTAAAAAAAGACCAACAGAGAATAAAAAATAGAAAACCTCCATACACGCAATCCTTTACACACAGTTGATCCAGAGGAAGGCAAAGAAAAACCCAGTAAAGAATGATCCAATTTGCTCCAGTAGGGGAAAGAAAAATTCTTGCAGGTCCCCCAAGAGGCAATTGATATGGGGCTGTGCCCGCACTGCATGAAAAAACTTCTAGATTTGTCCAGGGGTTTAGGGAAGAGCTATACTTACCTTGTCCTTCGATCCTCTGGAAAACCGCACTCCCCCAAGTCCAGTGGTGAACTGTTCCTCCTGTCCACATGCCCAGAGCCAGTCTATGTGCGTAATGATGTCAGGAACAATCCATTCACACGACTGCTGGCAGAAGAGTCAGGGACCCGTCTTGCGCTCCAAGGATCGGCGGATTCAATCATTATTATCACCCAAAGACAGAAATGAGCAGTTAGTGTTGGCACAGCCCCACTGCATGGTTCAAAACATTTTTTGCCCGGATTTCTCCTTTAAGGGAGGAGATTGTAGCTGAAGCCAGCTTGTGGATCTGTTCCATGATGGTCAGTGTGGCTCTCTGTTCCAGTGTCTGACAAAAGAAATACTCTTACATTTTGGCAGCCAATTTGTGCACCTTTTGTTCTCCTTTCACCACAGGAGGAATACCGTTTTTATTTTGTTAAATAAAGATGGAGTCTTCCTGCTTTCTCCTTCTTCAATTGCCTCCTATGGAAAATATTTAAATTTTGTGCAGCTGACCCGTAAGTTTATACATAATGTACAAAAAAAAATAGTAAAATGAAATGCTTTGGTCTGAAACATGACTTTTCTTTAGATCTTGATCACTCAGACAAACACAAAGTGGGGGAATTGTCCTACATTAATGGGACAAACCCGATCTGAGGAGCTTATGTGGACAGAAAAAAAACGAAGTGCCAAATAATGAGTTCGTATAACCTTTATTCCTGACAATGAAGTCACAAACTAGTAGAGAAATGATAACCAACATGTTTCTGGAGCCAAGAAATCCCCCTTCATGAGGGCTGAGGTTTTGGACTGTATTTAGACTAGATTTCATTCTCCGCTTGCTCCCCATCATAGGCTGAAAACACACAGAGCTCAACGGCTGTGTTGTGGCATCGCTAGCAATTCCACTGCATTTCAGTTCAATGTTGATATTTTGAATTGGAGACAAAAAAAAAGTCTACTTTTTTGTTCCAGGTGCAATGTGCACCCTTATTCAATCAGAAATTGCATTCGGCCCATACAGGCTTGATATGTGTGGTGCAAATATGTCTCTATAACCTTTTTCCATCTTTCTCTCTCTCTCAAACAAGACACTCGTTTTTTGTTTTTCTTTTACCTCTAGATGCAATGTGCTTGCTCTCTCCCTCAGAAATTGTGGCCTATCCAATAAAGACTTCAGAGGTGAGGTGCAGATTAGTTAGTTTTTTTTATTTTCAATTCAATACAAAAAGACATACATTTCTTAATTTCCAGGTGCTCAGTAATTGAAGCCTGTATTATGTCACGTTCGGGTTCACAGCTGTCATTCCCCGCCTACTGCAGCCAAGAAGGCAGCTAATCAGGCCTGATCTGCGTTTGATTAGCTGCAGTAGAGTGCTGGGCAAACACTGGGGATCTAATAGACCCCTGAAGTCTTCATAAAGGAAGGGGGCGAGTCAGCTACCCAATGTTATCAGATAGGGGGTATGTTAGCACCCTTACGATAGCAACACACTTCAATAAATAAAATAAAGTATTCAAACTAGAAATGGTAATACAGCAAATAAAATAAAGTATTCAAACTAGAAATGGTAATACAGCAAATAAAATAAATAAATAAACATAGCCTGTTACCACCACCACACACCCCAATGAAAAAACATGCAGCATAGGGCTCTCACATGTATGTAAATTATGACACATGTGAGACATTGTTGTGACCATCGGAGTGAGAGCAATAATACTGTAAACAAGCAAAAGAGTAATTTCAGGTGCTGCGATTTCAACAGGGTAGTGGTGATAAAAACAGCCTCCTCCATGATGGCGCAACATGCGTTGGGAGTGCGTGGTCTGGACGGAGTCTGGGCTGAGGCTGTTCTTACCATCGCTAGCCTTGGGTTCTGTTGGATGTGCAGCACCTGAAATGGCTCTTTCCTTTGTTTGCATATATTGAGCTGAAAGAAGGTCCTTCCCCTGCCTGCACTCCTCAACAGTCCCAGACCGGGACTGTCAGGAGCCTGGAGCAGCATCCCGTATTTTTTATGTGTGGTCAGTAATACCGTGCCATTATTCATAGTATACATTATACTGTTATAACTATAAAATATGTTTCTGCACACGTAACATATGTGATTCCACACTATAGTGTCATTGGGGCTCTCTCTGATAATTGTAGTGTTTTGTGAAACCACATGCAACTAAAGCATTATTATTATTATTATACAGGATTTATATAGCGCCAACAGTTTGCTCAGCGCTTTACAAAATGAAGTTAGACATTGCAGTTACAATACAATTCGGTACAAGAGGACACAGGGGGCCCGGCTCGCTAGAGCTTACAATTTAGGAGGAAGGGTTGAGTGATACAAAAATGTAATAGCTGTGAGGGGGAGGAGCTGATGGAGGAAAAAAAAAAGGCGGTTTACTAGGTAGAAGCAGGATAGCGTCTTTAAAGAGAAGTTTTCAGGGATCGTCTGAAGGTGGATAGATTAGGAGATAGTCGGACAGATTGGGGTAGGGAGTTCCATAGGACAGGAGCTCAGGAAAAGTCCTGGAGGTCAGCATGGGAGAGGGTGACACGGGAAATGGAGAGCAGAAGGTCTTGGGAGGATCGAAGATAACGGTTTGGTTGATATTTTGAGACCAGCCTGGTGATGTAGCTGGGGGCAGAGTTGTGGATGGCTTTGTAAGTTGTTGTTAGTATTTTGAATTTTATTTGTTGGGCGAGTGGAAGCCAGTGGAGGGATTGGCAGAAAGGGGTGGAGGACACTGAATGGAGGCCAGTGGAGGGATTGGCAGAGAGGGGTGGAGGACACTGAGTGGAGGCCAGTGGAGGGATTGGCAGAGAGGGGTGGAGGACACTGAAAGGAGGCCAGTGGAGGGATTGGCAGAGAGGGATGGAGGAAACTGAGTGGAAGCCAGTGGAGGGATTGGCAGAGAGGGGTGGAGGACACTGAGTGGAGGCCAGTGGAGGGATTGGCAGAGAGGGGTATTAGACACTGAACGGTTAGTAAGGTGGATGAGGCTGACAGCAGTATTCACGATGAACTGGAGGGGGGATAGCCTATGTAAAGGTAAGCCAAAGAGGAGGGAGTTGCAGTAGTCGCAGCGAGAGATAACCAGGGAGTGATTTTAGGAGCTTTGTGGTATCATTGGTTAGAAAGGAGCGTATTCTGGAGATGTTGCGGAGGTTGAGGCGGCATGATTTGGACAGGGATTGGATGTGGGCCTGAAAGGATAGTTCAGAATCCAGAATTTCCCCTAGAACTCTGGCATGCGGGGATGGGTTGATAGTGGTGCTATGAATCCTGACCAAGAATTCGGGGGAAGAGGCACTATCACGTACCTGGTGATGGAGGTCAATGGAGAGAGGGCTTACCCTGCTGCTAAGTTCTGGACTCTCCTGAGAGTGGGACAGCGGGAGTCAGGCCCAAAGTTGCACAGGTCACCTGTAGGAGTGCTGGTTGGTGGTCCACTCAGAAGCACAGCTGGTGCACGGAGATAGGTCTGCAGACAGGAGGCGCCTGTGCGTGGTATGCAAGCTCTTCCGGGATTTGGATGTTTACTGGGTAGTTCAACTGATACACTCCCACAGCTTCAACTACCATCTCTATGCCGATCACACGCTAATCTATCTCTCTACCTCTCGCCTCACCCCTTCAGTCTCCGCCCGAATCACTAGCCTTCTGAACGACATATCAGACTGGATGTCACTTCACTTCCTCAAATTACACCTTGTCAAGACCGAGCTCCTAGTTTTCCCCCCACCCCCCCCCCCCCCCCGACCTCTCCATCACGACCAACAACACCACCATCAGCCCCCCAGAGTACTAGGTGTCATTCTAGACTCCAATCTGTCTTTCCAGCCCCAGGTCCAATCACAGACAAATTCATGCAGACTTCACCTCCACAACATCTCCAAGATACGCACGTTCCTAACTCCAGAAACTACAAAGCAACTCATTCACTCCCTTACCATATCACGACTTCACTACTGTAACTCCCTCCTCGCCGGCCTACCCCAACACAGGCTATCCCCACTTCAGTCTATCCTGAATTCTGTGGCCAGACTCATCCACCTTACCAATCGCTCCGTATCCACCACCCCTTCTCTTTCATTCCCTCCACTGGCTTCCGATTGCCCAACACATTAAATTCAAATGACTAACATTGACGTACAAAGCTGTTCATAATACTGCCCGAAACTACATCACCGACCTGATATCCATCTAACACCCAAAACGCACTCTCCGCTCCTCACTAGACCTCCTACTCTCCAGTTCCCTGGTCTCCTCCTCCCATGCCCGTCTCCAGGGCTTCCCCCATCCTCTGGAACTCACTACCCCAATCCATCAGACTGTCACCTACCCTCCTCACCTTTAGGCGCACCCTGAAAACCCATCCCTTTAGAGAAGCCTACCCCGCCCTCACCTAACTGCTGATCTCCTCCGCTCTCCCCACCACTCCATCCCCCACAGCTATTTCCTCCTGTACCACTTCCCCCCCTCCTAGATTGTAAGCTCCAAGGAGCAGGGCCCTCGGACCCCTCGTGTATTTTATTGTATTGTTATTGTACTGTCTCATGTATTGTCTCCCATTGTAATGTACAGCGCTGAGCAAACTGTTGGCGCTATATAAATACTGTGTAATAATAATAATAATAGTCGGTTCAAGCCAAGGTCAGGTACCAGGTGGGAATCAGAGCGGTCGTAGTCAGATGGGATAGCCAAGGTCATTCACAAAGGAGCGAGAGAGAGAGAGAGAGAGAGAGAGAGTATCCGTAAGCCAAGCCGAGGTCAGATCAGGGGTAAGCAGAGTAGACAGGTCCAGGAGCAAACCGAGTCTGTAACAGGAAATCACAAGTCAGAATCACAGGAACCAGGAACAGGGCACGGGGAGCTAGAGATCATCCAGCAACTAGAAGTGATGACCCTCCTTATAAAGGCCGTCTGGCACCAAACTGAGGCTGATGTGTACTTTTGCGGCCATGTAGAGTGCTGGCAGAAATGCCAGATCTTCCAGAACTCCTGCCGTGGACAGGACCCTGACAGGCATGGTGGGTGGAGGAAATATTATGAGCTCAGTTTTGAATAGATTGGTGTTAGGAATAGGTGTGACATCCAGTCTGATGTGTCTGTTAGCAAATTGGTGATACATGAGGAAACCGATGGAGTGAGCTGAGAAGTAGAGAGATAAATTTGTGTGTCATCAGCATTGAAATGGTATTTGAAACCATTGGAAGCGATCAGCTGACCCAAGGAAGACGTGCAGATGGAGAATAGGAGAGAACCTTGGGGGACCCCGACAGTAAGAGGAGTAGGAGAGGAGGAAGTAGAGTTGTAAGTGACACTGAAGGTGCGGTTCATAGGTAAGATTCGAACCAACGGAGAGTACAGTCACGGAGACCAAGTAAATAGAGTTTTTTTTTAGGAAGAGGGGGTTGTCAACTGTGTCAAAGGCAGCGAAGAGGCCCAAGAGTAAGAGTAAGAGTACGGAATAGTGACCGTTGGTTTTAGTGGTTAGCAAGTCATTCGTGAGTTTTAGGAGAGCAGTTTCTGTGGAGTGTTGTTGGCGACTGAAGGGGATCGAGAAGGTTATTCCTTCGAGAAGGTATTTTCTAAGCATGAAATGTAAAGGATTTTTGTTGCGCTTTAAGTGACCTGTACAGACCCTTTCTCCGCTGAAGAATACATGAAAATATTTTTTTCATTGGTAGATGTCCCTCAGGTCACTGCTCCCCTTGTTCTTTGTTTGACAACCCCTTGCTTATTAGGGCAGACTCAGTGGAGCACTTGGTCTTTTTTCTGACATCTTTTTTCTTTAAGTCCAGAAAATGTCAATTACTGATTTCTAAGGTTCAGCTCCTACTGAATTCAGAGGTGTTGGAAATCAGGATTTGGTCTTTGGTGGATTAGTAAATCTACGATGTTTCATTCTCTTCTTGAGTCAGGTTTTTTGTTTTGTAACAGTCATTGTCCTCATCCAGAGCAATGTCCCAGCTCCATTCTCAGATTCTCAGCTGAAGCAGAGCTTCTTCTTCTGGGATCCTCATGTAGATACCTTCAGGTCTGGTCGGAGGGATTCCAACTTTTTCAGTTCGCTTTTAACTTCATCTGACAAGAAGTTGTTCACGATCCTAAAATACAGGATAGCAAGTGTTTGGTGAGTTTAGCTATCTAATGAAGATCAACAGTCATGGCCGGCATCAGGATAAGGCAGCTTAGGGAGCCGCTTTAGGGCCACATGATGGGGGTCTCTCAAGAAGTGCTGGTGCCGGCCCAGCCTATACCTTTACCTAGCTGAGCAAAGTGATGAGTGCAGGGGCGGACTGACAGCTCATGGGGCAATAGAGGATCATAGGGCCCCTGTGTCCTCGCCCACACCCAAAAAAGCCTATGAAAAATCCAATGAAAGGTACCAGGAGCATCTCATGGGGCCCCCTTCTGACCCCAGGCCCTCGGGCAGTGCCCGAGTGCTCAAATGGTCAGTCCGCCCCTGGATGAGTGCCATGCACAGTGATGGTCGGCACAGCCTCGCTGGGCTATGTGAATGCTGTGAACATCAGCCACTGAGCTGCCTCCTCATTTCCACCTGCTCTCCTTCCTTCTCTCTCCCAGATTAGTGATGAGCTATATGTTCGAGCTGAACATTAGTTCGACTCAAACATAGACCGTTCTTGTGTTCGGCGAACACACGAACGGTAAGGGCGTTTGTTGGGCTGTTCGACCTCCACGCCCCACAATGCACTCCGCCCTGACAGTGCATTGTGATTGGCCAAAGCAACACACCTGACCACAGGTCAATCATAGTGCATGATGATGTCATAAGGGAGCGGGGTGATCCCGCTCCTTGTGACATCGTCACAGTATTTAAGAACTGTCATTCAAGAACTGGCTGTGGGAGCCAGACAGTTTTTGTTCTTTTTTCGGGTCAGTGGTGGAGGCGGGCATCATGATTGACATTGGATCTACTTTGGGGGACATATTTAACATTTTTGTTTTTAATAAAGGACTTGTAAAGACTGTCTGCTGTGATTTATTACACTACATTTTTTTTTTGTGAATGAGTAGCGGTACCATGTACCCCATACTCATTCACATAGGGGGGGCCGGTATCTGAGGACGCCCTTGTTAAAGCCCCCCACTCGCAGATCCCCACAACTACCGGTGGCCACGATTGGGGAAGTGGCCCTTGTCCCCATCAACATGGGGACAAGGTGCTTGGGGGGATCCCCCCTGCCCCAAAGCACCCCACCCATGTTGAGGGCATGTGGCCTGGTATGGCTAAGGAATGGGGGAGGCGCTCTCTTGTCCCCCCCTTTCCTGACCGGCCAGGCTGTATATTCAGATCAGGGTCTGATATGGATTTTGGGGGGGAACCCCCCACACCATTTTTTTCAAAATGTTGGCGTGGGGGTTCCCCTCAAAATTTATACCAGACCCAAAGGGCTTGGTATGGATAGACAAAACTCCTTGCAACGGCCCCACCTGCAGTGATGGTCTCTGCTCCATATTGGCCAGGAATAGAGGTCTCAGGGATAAATAGGTCACTATTTCAACAACTGAAGTCAGAATATTTACAAGTTTTGGATGCAAACTGTCCCAGAATAGGAGGTGTGTCTAAAAAGTTCGGTGAATGGTATCAGAAAACAAACAAAACAGAAGATACAAACAAATGACCTTTACTGGCCTTCAAAATAATTGCCATCTGGCACAAAACACTTGTGGCAACGTTCTTAAAGCTTCTGGAAACTGTCTGAAAAGGCCTCTTTAGGAATCAATCGCAGAACCGCTGTCAAACATTCTTGGATTGCGGCCACGCCCGCAAAGCGTGCGCCTTTTCATGACGCTCTTCATGTGGGCAAACAGAAAGAAGTCTGCAGGTGCCAGACCAGCTGAGTACGGTGGATGACGCTCTTCAAGGGGGGAAACAGAAAGAAGTCCATAGGTGCCAGACCAGGGGAGTATGGTGGATGATGCTCTTCAGGTGAGGAAACAGAAAGAAGTCCGTAGGTGCCAGACCAGGGGAGTACGGTGGATGATGCTCTTCAGGTGAGGAAACAGAAAGAAGTCCGCAGGTGCCAGACCAGGGGAGTACGGTGGATGATGCTCTTCAGGTGAGGAAACAGAAAGAAGTCCGCAGGTGCCAGACCAGGGGAGTACGGTGGATGATGCTCTTCAGGTGAGGAAACAGAAAGAAGTCCGCAGGTGCCAGACCAGGGGAGTACGGTGGATGATGCTCTTCAGGTGAGGAAACAGAAAGAAGTCCGTAGGTGCCAGACCAGTGGAGTACGTTGGATGATGCTCTTCAGGTGAGGAAACAGGAAGAAGTCCGTAGGTGCCAAACCAGGGGAGTACGGTGGATGATGCTCTTCAGGTGAGGAAACAGAAAGAAGTCCGTAGGTGCCAGACCAGGGGAGTACGTTGGATGATGCTCTTCAGGTGAGGAAACAGAAAGAAGTCCATAGGTGCCAGACCAGGGGAGTACGGTGGATGATGCTCTTCAGGTGAAGAAACAGAAAGACGTCCGCAGGTGCCAGACCAGGAGAGTACAGTGGATGACCAAGAACAGATACGCCACGCTGAGCCAAGAATTGGCGCACACGGATCGTACAGTGTGTAGACGCGTTATCATACAACATCCTCATAGTATGCGGCGTTCACACTTTGACCCGCAGAGACGAATTCCTTATGGATGATGCCATCGTTGTCGAAGAAGGTGATCGACATTGTCTTTACCTTGGACTTTTGCAGGCGACACTTTTTGAGTTGTGGGGAAGACAGTGAATGCCATGCCATCGATTGCCGCTTGGATTCCAGATCAAACTGGCAGCACCAGGTCTCATCCCCTGTGTCAATGGTTCACAGAAAGGATGGCTCCTGGTTTGAACCGGTCATAAACAGATTTTTCTGCTCACATTTCATGCGTCTCCATCATCGTTTTCCCCAATTTTGTAGCAGAACTTGATTTTTACTGTTTGCTCCATTGCACTGGGACCCTACCTCTCACACTGGCTATGTTTGACTTTACCCTGACGGTCACGTGTACTCCATGCTAGGGTGCACATTTCGACGTGGATTGTGGATAGTCGTGTGCATGGCCCATGAGATATTGGACCATTCACCGAACATTTTGGACACAGCTCCTATTATTGTCTCAGTCAGTCCTGTTATACTCACCGTAATTCCTCTATCCGGCTTGTTGTCAGAGCCGCCATCAGATCCCCGAAATGAGGACCCTCCAGCTTGTTCCCAGACAGGTTCAGTGTCCTCAGTGTCGGGTTATTTCTTATTCCAGATGCCAGGTGGGGGCAGGAACTGTCTGTCAGGTGATTACCATCCAATCTGTAGAAGAAGAGAAGAATATTACCAGAAGGAAATTAATTTCTTCACTTTATACAAGTCTAGAAAATACAGTAACACTAAACTGTGGGTGCTCACGTCAGGAGAAAGAGATTGGGCTCTGATTTCCCACTGCAGTAAGATCAGATTCCTTGTGTATGACCATCTACAATCCTATTTATATATTGTACAGGATGCCGGGATGGGTCCCGGAGAGTAGATAAATGTCACTGTTATACTCACCGTAATTCCTCTATCCGACTTGTTGTCAGAGCCGCCATCAGATCCCCGAAACAATGACCCTCCAGATTGTTCCAGGACAGGTCCAGTGTCCTCAGTGTTGGGTGATTTCTTATTCCAAATGCCAGGTGGGGGCAGGATCTGTCTGTCAGGTGATTATCATCCAATCTGTAGAAGAAAAGAAAGTTACCAAAAGAAAATCAACCCCCCCTCCCAGGAATGAATGGAACCAGGGGCGGACTGACAACTCATGGGGCCCCGGGCAATAGGGGATCATGGGGCCCCTGTGTCCTTGCCCAAACTCAAAAAAGCCTACGGAAAAAGGTACCAGGGGCATCTCATGGGGCCCACTACTGACCCCGGGCCCTTGGGCAGTGCCCGAGTTTCCAAATGGTCAGTCTGCCCCTGAATGGAACTATTCTCTACATGAATGGAACTCATTTCTTTATTAGAATCATTTATATTCGATCACTTTATAAATCTCCAATAAATACTTTGTACTTAAATAAAATACCGGGACAAGGTCATCCAGTACCAGGGCAAAGATATCAAACGGTCCTCCCCCTGGTTTATTACATATTAGTCCAGTGTCTTTTCAAATCTTTTGAAAATAAAATAGTTGTTGTAATAGTAACTCTCAGCATTGGTGTCAGTGGACAAAGCGATAAACCCCTGCTGGTGTCAGTGACTGCAACCCCCAGAATTGGTGCCAGTGGCCGCAATAATAACTCCCAACATTATTGTCAGTGATTGCAATAATAAACCCTCCCCCATTGGTGGTCAGTGAAAGAACTATTTAATTCCCTTTTTGAGGTCAGTGGCAACGATGTTAATCCCTCCTTAAGGACTCCTAAGTTCAGCTAAAAAAAGTAAGCAGAAAAATCAGCACAAGGGACATAACTTATAGTCAGTAAGACGTGTCCCTTGTGTTAATTCTTCTATGAAGAAAATAGGATCTAAAAATGGAGGACAGGAATATTATTGATAGCTGAACCCCCCTCCCCCCCCCCCCCCCCCCGCAATCAGAGATCCTGTGCGCTGACCCCGCTCTGTCATGTGACGTGGCCTACCACTTGGTGGCTGAGTTGCTGTTGTTCCCAGTTGCTTCCACTGGAAACGATCTGTGGATATTCTGTGGAATATTTAGTAGCCAGGAAATTTCACGGATGGACCTATCATGGTACTACGCTTAATTTCACTGAGCTCCTGAAAGCGACCCATTCTTTCACAAATGTTTGTAGAAGCCGTCTGCATGCCTAGGGGCTTGATTTTATACATCTGTGGCCATGGAGGTGATTGGAACACCTGAATCCAATGATTTGGAGGGGTGTCCCAATACTTTTGGCAATATATTGTATGTAAACTGGGGGTGTTTAGCTCTCATAGTAGATGCATTTGTTCGGTGAGTCCACGGCAACAGGAACTATAGTTATGGGCCTGGTAGCCCACTTTTATTAAAAAAGAAAAGCATCAGGCAGGAGTTTCAGCTTCACACAAAACAAACACGCTGAGCCACCTGGTTCTTAAGCTAAAACTCAGCTTTAATTGCAGCACCTCAGTGCACAGGATCCATTTTTGGCCTCCAAATATGGTTCTCCAGCCCCCTCTTGGGTTTTGCACACTCTCTCTAACACTTCCAGGCGTCCTCCAGTCTCCCAGAATTTGCAAGCCCCCACAGCTTTCCCCAACCCTCTCTTGGTCTCCCAGGCCCATGTAGCCATGCTGAGCTTCCCAGTCTTGCCGGCAAGAAGTCCCTCTCACAAGGGATGCAGTCTCCACCAGTAAGAACCAGGTCTCCTGACAGGGGTCTGTCTCCAAGTGGCAGCAACTGCAACAACTCCAAATCCACCTGCCTTTAACTAGTATTAAAGCCTTACCTGCTGTCAGGAATGGACTCAGCACTGGTGGTGGGACTCACCTGCCGTGTGGGCTGCAGTACCAGGGCTGACCAGCGGGTGCTCTCAGCAGCCAGAAGCTCACTCCTGCAGTCAGCCAACACCTGAAGCTGATTGCAGGAAGTGTATTTAAGGAATGACCAGGCCTGTTATCAGGGCCTTGGTGTATGTTTCCCATGAGCCCCTGTACCTGGTATCCTGTGTTCCTGCCTCGTTGCTGACCCTGCTTTGATCCTGACCTCTGCTGACCATCTCCTGTTGAACCCCTGGCTTGCCTGACCATTCTTCTGCCTGATCCTCGGTACCGTGCTGCCCGCTACCTGCTGAACCTGGCTTGTGACCCCGACCATTCTCTGCTTGCTCCTCCTGTACCACGCTGCCTGCACGATACCGACCCGGCCTGTCTGACTACGCTTACTTCACCCGACGATCCATCCATCCCGCACGGATCACCTTTAGTAAGTCTGCCTGCCTCTTCCCATCAGACTCCGTACCTGCACTCCCCTGCCAGTACTCTCTACCACAGCCGGATGCACTCAGGGGTCGCGACCTGGTTCCAGTCTGCACCAAGTCCATCCCCATCATCAGGGGCCCTGGTGAATAGCAGGCTGGGACTTAGACCCCACGCCCTGAGGAAATCCGTGCTGTGGGGCTGCTAGAGACACTGCCAGGCGGCACCTGACAGTACCTTATGGCCTGCCTGACCATTCCACCTCTCCAGCCTGACTACGCCTGTGTTCCTGAAGCCTGCTACTTCCCTGTGTCAGTCCACACATTTCTGGTCATACCCAGATCCCTAACACCTGCTTTGTGCAGTCAGTCATACTTACCTGCTTTGTGCAGTGGTTTTGCATTGAACAGCCCTGATCCTCCTCTTCTCAGGTCACCCACCAGCGCTCCTGGCTCTTCCCCCTCAAGCAGTGCCCTCAGAGCAAGTACTGATGCGTGCTTGTCCTCAAGCCGCTGCTCTCTGCGTCCATAAGATACATAGAGCCGTGGCTCGGCCCAGTCCCCCCACTCTCTTGTCATTGGCTCACTGGCTTTAATTGACAGCAGTGGGAACCAATGGCTCCCCAACTCCCCCTAACTCCCTTCCTTTGAGATTATATGATTGTCTCAGTCAGTCCTGTTATACTCACTGTAATTCCTCTATCCGGCTTGTTGTCAGAGCCGCCATCAGATCCCTGAAATGAGGACCCTCCAGATGGTTCATAGTCAGGTTCAATGTCCTCAGTGTCGGGTTATTTCTTATTCCAGATGCCAGGTGGGGGCAGGAACTGTCTGTCAGGTGAGTATTATACAAACTGCAGAAGAAAAGTTTGTTATCAGATGATGAAAGGAATATGTACGATGCCCATTACAGTACGATCAGAAGGCAAAATTTGGAAAACGGGCTGGGATTCACCAAGTGTGGGTACATGGCCCCAAAATGCACCACAGGTAAACAAGACCATACTAACTGTAATTCCTCTATCCGGCTTGTTGTCAGAGCCGCCATCAGATCCCTGAAATGAGGACCCTCCAGATTGTTCCAGGACAGGTCCATTGTCCTCAGTGTCTGGTTATTTCTTATTTCAGATGCCAGATGAGGGCAGGAACTGTCTGTCAGGTGATTATCAGACAATCTGTAGAAGAAGAGTAGAATGTTACCAGAAGAAAATTAACTATTTTCTACATCAGTGGTCTCCAAACTGCAGCCTGGGGGCCAGATGTTGACCTTGGCTTGCCTTTATCTGTCCCTTGGGACACTATTCCACCAACTGACACCATTGATGCGGCGCAAATCTTCCCACTGACACCAACAATGGTACACAATTCCTTCCATTCAAACATTGTTTATGCCCACTGATGCCAGGGCATTTTCTGCTTCCGCTGGTCCCACAGTTTGGCCCCCCTAATGTCTGAAGGACAATAAACTGGCCGTTTGCTTAGAAGGTTTGGAGTCCCCTGCTCTACATGAATGGAGCTTATGTGTCTGACTTGGAATCATTTGGAATGTCTCTTTCAGACGTCAGGAGGCAGGCTCCTCAGTGAAACTCCCAAGGCAGATCCTCAGTGGCAACCCTCTTTAACTCCTAAAGGCCTTGTGGCTGGATAGGCCCTCCAGCTAAGCATAGCTGGGACCTCAATGAGCAGGCTGGACCCTCAGCAGGATGGTTAGTAAAGGCCAGCATCACTCCTGTCTGGGAAACTTCTCTCTTTGTGATTCCAAACTATTTATGCATCCTCCAACCACCACCTGGGCACACCTCCCCAGGGATTGGCTGGAGCTTCATAAATATTCATACAGCTTGCAGCTTCACAGCCGGGTGCCCACACTGCGCATGCACGAGAAGCACTGCGCTTTGTGAATGGCCCTGTAGTCTTCTGGGACCTGTCACGTGTCCCAGAAGACTATGAGAAGGGAGGACAACTTCCGCTTCCGATCAACTAGGCGATCACAGTGGAAGTGGGAGCGGGTACTTGTCAAATTCGGGTACCCACTCCCCCCCACTCCCCAAAGGTGCAAATCCTTAATGGGGAGCGGGGAACAAAGGCTTAAAGCGGAACGTCCCCTTTTGAGTGGAGCTCCGCTTGTCCTGAGGATGAGAACTAGTTGGGTTTTGCACCTGACTGCCCTTTCCTTCTATCTGGTCCATGGGGGTGTAGAAGTACTCATACTGTCTTGTCGGCTTGGTGGGTTGTAGCTACTTTCAGGCCTTACGCTGGGCTGGCTCCTTTCCTGCTGACAGGATTGTCCTCCCTAGGAGACTTGGCACAGTGGAGAGCCTTCTTTCCAGAAATCAGCCTGTAGGTAGGCTCCCTTCCCTGGGGCCCCTCCCAGGCCCCTTTCTCCAGCATCTTCCTTCAGTCCATCTTTCACCCAACTCCCCTGCTGCACAGGATTTGGCATATTTAAGGGTTTTCCTTGACCACCATGCCTGGCCTCCTGCCTGGGGATTGGCCAAGTTCCCCTACAAATGGAAACCTGGACCTCCTCCCCTCCTCTGCCCCTTTTCCAGAAAGTGACAGAAGTTTCCGAAAGGGTGGGAGCCTCCCTGCCTGTCCTGAGGTGAACAAAGTACCTCACTCCCAGGCTGACTTATCCCACGCTTCTAACAAGCCTCTAACTAAAGATCCTATCTAGCAGTAGTGGGTGCTACATGTAAATCCAAACCTGCAGCCTGTAGAACCAAAAGAAGCCCAATGCAATCACAAGGCTCAACTGAATACAGGAGGTAAAACAACTAAATTTGCCTCATCAGACCTAGCAGCCTATCTAGGAGGGTGCTACAATCGTTTCAGCAGACAGTGTTAAGCTGGAATCGCCTTTGTTAGTGATTACGGATTAGCGAATATGCCCAGGTTCAGGCCAATTTCACGAAAGGTCCCTAAAATTCTGAAAATGCCACATTTCCCCTGCTCCAAATTAACGTTCATAGGAAAAAGCATACATTCAGTGGTGTCCCGGTCTGATTCATTCCAGTTAAAAAAAAAAAAAAAACTTATCAGCAACACTGTGGACAATGCTGTCCTCCAACTGCTCCCACCTCTGTACAAGGTCTAGGTTTCGGGAGGGTTGAAAATGTCCATTTTCATACGATACTGTGTGTTGTCCAATAGTCTAAAGATGCATGTACTCTATTTGTAATTATAACAAACTTGGTATTGGCAAAAACCCATGATCTGCACACAGGGGCGGACTGACAACTCATGGGCCCCCGGGCAATAGGGGATCATGGGGCTCCTGTGTCCTTGCCCAAACTCAAAAAAGCCTATGAAAAAGGTACCAGAGGCATCTCATGGGGCCCCCTACTGACCCCCGGCCCTTTGTCAGTGCCCGAGTTTCAAAATGGTCAGTCCTCCCCTGTCTGCACATGTATGTATAAATGTTTCTGAGTGTACCTCTCCGTTTTTTTTTCATTTTATACTGAAAACCTTCAATAAATAAATATCGCTAGCGCAGGTGGTCAGGCACTATAGCTGGCTTCTGTGTTCTTCACCTATAGCATCCCCTTGTCCCATAAGGCAAGCGGGCCTACCGGTACTCGGTTGCCCCAGGACTTATACATAATGTTAAAGTGCCTGAATGCCACACTGGGGCAGGTGCGAACTGAGCCCAGCAAACAGATACTGTTAGCGGACAGGCAGAGAGGTCAGTGACAGTCCGGGTTCAGGGCGGGCTGAGTTCTGAGTGTATTCAATATCAGATCCGAGGACGTCAGCGAAGAAAACCAAACAAGCTGAGCAGGTCGGACAAACAGGGAGCTTGGAGAATGTGTTACAAACGCTATCACAAGACTGCAGGCTTGGCTGGCTTAAATCAGGTTTGGTCTCCACCCAGATACTGACCACATCAGTCACCTTGTAGGTGGACAGAGAGACAGAACCAATGTATCGCAGCCAAAAGCAGGATGCTGGAAAGAGAACAGCAGCTGACATAGAAAAAGAGCGCTGTAAGCTCTTGACAATATTATTGAACAAGAAAATTAAAAAAAAATTCAATTTATGTTCTGTGGGCCTTCTCAAAACCACATCCTCAATACATGTGAGACCTACCACCTGTGATAGTAAAACGTACTAGAAGATGTGACCTCCAAGTGATGAAAAAAAAGAGGAAAATCGGTGCACTAAGAGGAAAAAAGTCCAGACATATCATACGATGGCTAGTAAATAAACTTTCTTCTATATCTTATTAAGAAATATCTTTCTTTTATGTTTATTGTACTTTATTTTATTTTCTTTATTTATTTAAATTTAAGACCAGTTAGTTCAATTAGTTGATATTGGGAGACTTGATCTGTTTTTTGTATTAACCTATCATAACAGTTGGGTCTCTCCATGAGTTGGCTGGGCACTATCATTTGCCCATATATGACCCCTCTATGGCCTGAAGAAGGAGCACACATGCTCTGAACGCATGCCACGCCTACTGCTGCTGTACCCGGAGATGACATCACTCCCACCCGCCCACTCTCTTAACACATAAATATGATACTGTCAGGAATGGACTCGCCAATAGTGGTGGGACTCACCTGCCTTGTGGGTTGCAGTACCAGGACTGGCCAGCGGGTGCTCTCAGCAACCAGAGGCTCACTCCTGCAGTCAGCCAAAACACCTGAGGCTGATTGCAGGAGGTGCATATAAGGAATGGCCAGACTTGCAATCAGGGCCTTGGTGTATGTTTCCCAAGAGCCCCTGTACCTGCATCCTGTCTGCTTCCTGTCTGATCCTGCTTGATCCCTGACTCTGATTGAACTCCGCTTGTTCTGACCTCTGCTATTCCTGACCACTCTCCAGTCTGCTCCTTTGGTACCTTGTCTGCCTGATTATTCCTGACCCGGCCCGTCTGACTACGCTCTGCCTGCTCCTTTGTACCTTGCCTGCCCGTTTGCTACCAACCCGGCCTGCCCGACTACGCTTAGTATTGTTCTTTTTGTTATCTGTTGGGGGTTTTGGTTTGGTTTGTTTGCACTGTGTTTATGTTTAGTCTTGCACTGCGTTTATGTATTGTTTAGTCTTAAATAAATTATATTGTTTATACTATATCTGAAGCCTACGTTTCCCTGTGTCAGTCCACACACCTCTGGTCATACCTGGAGCCCTGACAGATACATAGGTAATTCTTACCTCAAACTATTGATGTTGTGTAGAGCCAGTATGAAATTTCTTCAATCCTTCACTCTGAATATGACATGAATTTAGTTTTTACTTCTTCTATCTTTCTGCAGGATTGAAGGATAAAGGCCAGAACAGAGCAGTCCAAAGGGGTGAGGGGGACACCAGAAAGATCAACATCGTTTGATCCAATACATTGTGACACCAGAGCCTTATTCCTGCTCTCATGGAGACAGTGTAATACATTAAGAAGATCTCTCTTGTCTTCAATGAATTGTTCAGGTTTCAGTTTTTCTACAATCTTCTTCTGGATCCAGGTGATTACATGTCTGGCAGCCTGATTAGAGAATTCTCCCACATGAGGCTTCAACATGGATCTAGTAGAAGAGTCTGAGAAAACCGCAGAGGAAACGGAGGAATATCTTGGCACGGCCGTCTTTGTAAGATTCAGCCTCATCAAGTGTTTCCTGTAATCTGTCAGCATTATAGTCGATAAAATGGACTAAAGCAGCAAAGAACTCCTGAAGAGTGAGATGTAAGAAAGTGTAATCCACATCAGGGGGCTGACCAGATTCCATCAGGAAAGATGAAAAGAGATGTTTATCATTTCTCACACTGAATGACTCCAGATGACGCTCATCAAATACAATCATGTGATTCATGACGCCATGTTCTGCCATCCGCCCCATAGATGTCAGCAGTTCTCGGGCAGTGTGAGCACCATCTGTATTCTGGCTGTGATTGGCCAGAATGTTGGAGACAAAAGTCACAAAGAGTTGTGTCACTGTTTTGGGTAATGATGTCATCAGCTGATCGGTGATTGTTGGTTGGGCTTTGAAGCACATTGATAACACTGTACAGATGATCCAGCAGTATGCTGGGATATAACAGAAAGTGTACAGCGTGTCATTCTCCTGCACATAATGAAAAGCCTTCTCTGACCATTCCTCATTTCCAAAGAAGTTATTGAAGAAGGTCCGTCTGTCTTCATGGAGAATTCCCATGATCTCCACTATTCTCTGGAAAACATCGGTATTAACTGATCCCAGTCTGGTTGGGCGGCTGGTCATCAGTACAGAGCAACCCTTAAGAAGACTCTGCCTCACCAAACTGACCACAATCTCACCAAAATGTGTTCTTTGGTTTGGTTTGAACAATGTACTTGATCTGAAATCTATTTGGTAAATACTTTCATCTAAACTATCAAATATAAAGAGAAGTCTCTCTGGCTCTAGTAAAATATCTCCAATCTGACCCTCCAGATGTGGATATTGTTGAAGAATCATCTCCTCCAAGCTGACCTCTCCCCGTCTATTAAGGTCCCGAATTCTGAAGAAGAAGAGAAAGGCAAATCTCTGGTAGTGTTTTCCGGTCACCCAGTCATAGACAAACTTCTGCATCAGTGTGGTCTTCCCTATTCCTGGCACTCCGCTCACCATTACTGCATGTGGTACACATTGTGACTGGTGGCTCCATCGGAACAGCCTATTGGGGGAAATATATTCCAGTCCAGTCTGTGTTTCCTTCAAGCATTCCTCATGTTTTACCCCGGTCTGTATTATCTCATTCTGGGGATGCTGCCGGAACTGATCAGTGGAGACTACAATCAGGTTCACATAACGCTCATTGATGAGGAATCTTTGTGGTTCCAGGGTAGTTCCTGGGGGTCTATGCTCCACTAGAGTCTCAGTCTTCTCATCATCAGATGATGTTTGTGCTTTTCCTGAATATCTGGGAATAGAATGGAAATATGTTATGACTCGGGTTACAGTAGAAATTAGCAATGTAATGTTTAGTCCGTTTAAAACGTAATGCCGTATTTTGATCATGGATCTTTGGGAACGTACTACAAATACATCAAATTTTAACGAATTGATAACAGTAGTATACAGACCTACGCGCTTAGCCTGGGTTCACACACGTGCAGTGCAATTTTCACTGTGAATTCCCAAATTAGTTTTTCAGCTGCTCTGATGCGAAATGGCAAATCAGGTTCTAACACAAATTTTTGGGGCGGGTGGCCGCCATAATCCTTAGTAATAATTGGCTGTTAAGGAGTGGACTGGCAAAAGTGAGTTATCAGCATTTAGCAGGGTTCCCAGCTTAAAGATGGATGTACACCAAGGAATAAAATGTCCGAAAAAAAAAACTGCATTGGGGGTCCTCCCAAAACCACACCATGCCCTTTTAGGTCTGGTATGGATTTTAAGGGGAATCCCATGCCACACTTTAAAAAAAATGGTGTGGGGGTCTCCCCAAAATCCATAGCAGGCCCGTATCCAAGCATGCTATCTGGCAGGCTAGAAAGGGGAGGACGAGCGAGGGCCCCCACTCCTGAACCATGCCAGGCCACATGCCCTCAACATGGGGTAGGTGCTTTGGGGTAGACGGGCTCCCCGCAAAGCACCTTGTTCCCATGTTGATGAGAACAAGGGCCTCTTCCCCACAACCCTGGCCGGTGGTTGTGAGAGTATGCGGGCATGGGACTTTTCAGAATCTGGAAACCAAAGTGATGTCATCGAGATGTCATCGAGTGGCCCAGCCCTATTTAGCAGTGGGAGGCAGCGGAGTGTGACGGGAGTCACTTTGGGTGGGGGCCCATGGAACACAGCTCACTTTGGAGAACTGGGGAGACCCGTCTCAGCTCCCCATATACATACTATGTGTATGTCACCCTGTGCCTGTTAGATGTACAGGGTGATCTGTCCTAATATTGGGGTAGGGGGTTGTGGATTGTTTAATGCCATGTGGTTGCATCCCATTGTTCTATTGTGTGTCTTGCTTGGGAGCAAACTATTATGGGGTGTTTGTGTATTGGCTTGGTGGGGGGGTGTCTGCAGCAGCCTCCCTCCTGATGGGACTGTCTGTTGGTGTGTCTCGTTACTAAAAGGTAGTTTGCCCCGCCCTGTGTCATTATGCAGGGAGGGGGGATTGTTCCATGAGTGTATATATCTTGTATCTGTGATAAAATAAACTGGTCTACTTCCTGGTTTTACTTCAAGACTGGTGGCGTCTAGTCTTGTATGGTCTGTGGTCGGTGTTCGGACGGGGAAGCAGTCTCCTAACAGAAATACCCAAGTGCAGTCGGGGTTCGGTTCCGTTACACGGAGCTTTTGGAGGGCAAGAGCCAACATTTCCAAAAAATACATATTTAATTTTTAAAAATCGTCCATTTCAGTTTTCGGCCAAGTGCATCCTGAATTTTCAGTTTCAGTTTCATTTCGGTGCACCACTAGTTGTAACTGTACTGTCTCCCTTTATTTTGTAAACTGTTGGCGCTCTATAATCCTGTATAATAATAATCTTTAAATAAAATTACCTCTCAGCTCCGGAGTCAGCGAGTGACCATACTCATCCAGCAGAATCTGATCCACCAGAGCCTCACCTATCGAAAAATCAAGAAATAAAAGCTATATCCAGATCACATCCATTGGAGGCAGACTCACATATTGATGAATTTAAAAGATGACAGTCTGCATTTCATAAAACAATTTACATAGTGAATAAAAAAAAACCTTCAGCCCCCCACGGACGAAACGCGTCGGGTGGAGCTTGTGGCGGTGACAGCATCACAGGTGCAGATTGCGATTGGACAGGGATCGATGTCTGACTTGCAGAAAGCCATAGGAATGCCATACATGGGAAGTCTGTATGGTTTGTCAAGCCTGTTTTCATCTCTTAGAATGTCTCTTACCTTTTTAATAGATTATGCTTTGGGGTTTTACACTATGAAAGTGTTTTGTTTTCTTTTTTACTATATATATATAAAAAACCTTTGAGTGACATTTATGCTTTGCGGTTTTGCACTATGGAAGTGTTTTTTTTATATATATATATATATGCACAGGTGAAACTCGAAAAATGATTATGGCTTACAGCTCATGAAAACCCCAAATCCACAATCTCAGAAAATGAGAATATTCCATGCAATCAATAAAACACGAATTGTACATAGAACAATATCGGACCTCTGAAAAGTAGAAGCTGCATATGTACTCAGTACTTTGTTTGGGCCACTTTTGCAGCAATTACTGCCTCAATGCGGCGTGGCATGGAAGCTATCAGCCTGTGGCACTGCTGAGGTGTTATGGAAGACCAGGATGCTTCAATAGTGGCCTTCAGCTCTTCTGCATTGTTCGGTCTCATGTCTCTCATCTTTCTCTTGGCAATGCCCCATAGATTCTCTATGGGGTTCAGGTCAGGCGAGTTTGCTGGCCAATCAAGCACAGTAATCCCACGGTCATTGAACCAGGTCTTGGTGCTTTTGGCAGTGTGGGCGGAGCCAAGTCCTGCTGGATAATGAAGTCAGCATCCCCATAAAGCTCGTCTGCGGAAGGAAGCATGAAGTGCTCCAAAATCTCCTGGTAGACGGCTGCGCTGACCCTGGACTTAATGAAGCACAGTGGACCAACACCAGCAGATGACATGGCTCCCCAAATCAACACAGACTGTGGAAACTTCACACTGGACTTCAAGCATCTTGCAGTGTGTGCCTCTCCATTCTTCCTCCATACTCGGGGTCCTTGGGCCTCTCCATTCTTCCTCCATACTCGGGGTCCTTGTGCCTCTCCATTCTTCCTCCATACTCGGGGTCCTTGGGCCTCTCCATTCTTCCTCCACACTCGGGGACTTGGGCCTCTCCATTCTTCCTCCATACTCGGGGTCCTTGGGCCTCCTCCTCCATTCTTCCTCCATACTCGGGGTCCTTGGGCCTCTCTCTTTCTTCCCTCCATACTCGGGGTCCTTGGGCCTCTCCATTCTTCCTCCATACTCGGGGTCCTTGTGCCTCTCCATTCTTCCTCCATACTCGGGGTCCTTGGGCCTCTCCATTCCTCCTCCATACTCGGGGTCCTTGGGCCTCTCCATTCCTCCTCCTCCATACTCGGGGTCCTTGGGCCTCTCCATTCTTCCTCCATACTCGGGGTCCTTGGGCCTCTCCATTCCTCCTCCATACTCGGGGTCCTTGGGCCTCTCCATTCCTCCTCCATACTCGGGGTCCTTGGGCCTCTCCATTCTTCCTCCATACTCGGGGTCCTTGTGCCTCTCCATTCTTCCTCCATCTTCCTCCATCGGGGTCCTTGGTTTCCAAATGACATGCAAAAGTTGCTCTCATCAGAAAAGAGGACTTTGGACCACTGAGCAGCAGACCAGGTCTGTTTTTCTTTAGCCCAGGTAAGACGCTTCTGACGTTGTTTGCTGTTCAGGAGCGGCTTGACAAGAGGAATATGACATTTGAAGCCCATGTCCAGGATCCGTCTGTGTGTGGTGGCTCTTGATGCACTGACTCCAGCCTCAGTCCACTCCTTGTGAAAGTCCCCAACACTTTTGAATGGCCTTTTCCTGACAATCCTCTCCAGGCTGCGGTCATCCCCTGCTGCTTGTGCACCTTTTTCTTCCACACTTTTCCCTTCCACATAACTTTCTATTAATGTGCTTTGATACAGCACTTTGGGAACATCCAACTTCTTCTGCAATTCCCTTTTGAGGCTTTCTCTCCTTATGGAGGGTGTCAGTGATGGTGTCAGGTCAGCAGTCTTTCCCATGATTGTGATTCCTACTGAACCAGACTGAGAGACCATTTAAAGGCTCAGGAACCCTTTGCAGGTGTTATGGCTTAATTAGCTGATTAGAGTGGGACACTTTGAGCCGAGATTATTCCACCTTTTCACAATATTCTCATTTTCTGAGATTGTGGATTTGGGGTTTTCATGAGCTGTAAGCCATAATCATCACCATGATGACAAATCACGGCTTGAACTATCTTGCTTTGCATGGATTGAGTCTATCTCATGTATTAGTTTCACCTTTTAAGTTGCTGCACTGAAATCAATGAACTTTTGCACCATATTCTAATTTTTCAAGTTTCACCTGTATATATATATATATATTACCTTTGAGTGACTTTTGCCCTGCACACCAGCCGAGTAGCTGTCATTTTGGGTGCAATATCCTGATCTACTCAAGTGCTGTTTGACCTGCGTTCTGGTAAGAAGCAATTTTCCGAAATCTGGGCTCCACCACCAGACGGAGCATCTAGTTATGACCTTGAACTTTTTTTTTGGGGGGGGGGGGGTTTAGCACTTTTGTTGGTGTTTATTTTTTTATTTAGAAGAATCATCTTCGCAGCACCTGAGCACTGTTTTGAGATTGCTTTATTGAATGTTATTTATATCTTTTATTACAAGAGATTAACCCCTGCCCTCCAGAGGATTCCCCCCCTCCCCCTTCCTGACCAGGCCATTTTTTTGAGTCACAGCGCTGCGTTACTTTAACTGACAATTGTGCGGTCATGCAACGCTGCACCCAAATCAAATGTATGTTCTTTTTTTCCCACAAATGGAGATTTCTTTCGGTGGTATTTGATCCCCTGTGCCTTGTTATTTTTTGCGTTATAAACAAAAATAGACCAAAAATTTTTGAAAAAAAAAATATATATTTTTGACTTTTTTGCTGTTAAACATGCACAGTCAAAAAATGAAAAAATCTCATTTCATCATAAATCTATGAAAAAAATGTATTCTGCTCCGTGTCTTTGCAAAAAAAAAAATCCCAATACGTGTAAATTAATTGGTTTACGTAAAAGTTATAGCGCCTAAAAATGGCGGTATAGATACTGGGATTTTTTTTTATTTTTTATACTAGTAATGGCGATCAGCGACTTATAGCGGAACTGCGGCGGGCATTCTCACACTGGGGAGGGGAACTGACTTGGTGTCACTGACATCCCCAATGACACCAATACAGTGATCAGTGCTAATAAAAAGCACTGACACTGTGCTAAAGACACTGGGCAGGAAGGGGTTAACATCTGGGGCCATCAAAGGGTTAACTGTGTGTTTTACTTGGGAAACATGCCGCTGTGTATTTCCCTGAATTTTTTCTATTCTATTCCTTCATTTTCTATTTTATTTTATTTTATTCTATTCTATTCTTGTTTTCAAATTCGATTTCAAACTCAATTCCGTTTTCAAATTCGATTTGAATTTCATTTCAATCCTTCATATTCGTTTAAATTCATTGCTATTGTACAGTGGGGATCGAAAGTTTGGGCACCCCAGCTAAAAATTTGTATTAATGTGCATAAAGAAGCCAAGGAAAGATGGAAAAATCTCCAAAAGGCATCAAATTACAGATTAGACATTCTTATAATATGTCAACAAAAGTTAGATTTGATTTCCATCATTTACACTTTCAAAATAACAGAAAACAAAAAAATGGCGTCTGCAAAAGTTTGGGCACCCTGCAGAATTTATAGCATGCACTGCCCCCTTTGCCAAGCTGAGACCTGCCAGTGTCATGGATTGTTCTCAATCATCGTCTGGGAAGACCAGGTGATGTCAATCTCAAAGGTTTTAAATGCCCAGACTCATCTGACCTTGCCCCAACAATCAGCACCATGGGTTCTTCTAAGCAGTTGTCTAGAAAACTGAAACTGAAATAGTTGACGCTCACAAAGCTGGAGAAGGCTATAAGAAGATAGCAAAGCGTTTTCAGATGTCAATATCCTCTGTTCGGAATGTAATTAAGAAATGGCAGTCATCAGGAACAGTGGAAGTTAAAGCAAGATCTGGAAGATCAAGAAAAATATCAGACAGAACAGCTCGCAGGATTGTGAGAAAAACAATTCAAAACCCACGTTTGACTGCATGATCCCTCCAGAAAGATCTGGCAGACACTGGAGTTGTGGTACACTATTCCACTATACAGAGATACTTGTACAAATATGGTCTTCATGGAAGAGTCATCAGAAGAAAACCTCTTCTACGTCCTCACCACAAAAATCATCGTTTGAACTTTGCAAATGAACATATAGACAAGCCTGATGCATTTTGGAAACAAGTTCTGTGGACCGATGAGGTTAAAATTGAACTTTTTGGCCGGAATGAGCAAAGGTACGTTTGGAGAAGAAGGGGCACAGAATTGAATGAAAAGAACCTCTGTCCAACTGTTAAGCATGGGGTTGGATCAATCATGCTTTGGGGTTGTGTTGCAGCCAGTGGCACAGGGAACATCTCACGAGTAGAAGGAAAAATGGATTCAATAAAATTTCAGCAAATTTTGGATGGTAACTTGATGCCATCTGTGAAAAAGCTGAAGTTAAAGAGAGGATGGCTTCTACAAATGGATAATGATCCGAAACACACCTCGAAATCCACGGGGGATTACATCAAGAGGCGTAAACTGAAGGTTTTGCCATGGCCTTCACAATCTCCTGACCTCAACAGAATTGAAAATCTATGGATAGACCTTCAAAGAGCCGTGCGTGACAGACAGCCCAGAAATCTCAAAGAACTGGAAGACTTTTGTAAGGAAGAATGGGCAAAGATACCTCAAACAAGAATTGAAAGACTCTTGGCTGGCTACAAAAAGCGTTTACAAGCTGTGATACTTGCCAAAGGGGGCAGTACAAGATATTAACTCACTTTTTTTTTTTTTTTCTGTTATTTTGAAAGTGTAAATGATGGAAATAAAATCTAACTTTTGTTGACATATTATAAGAATGTCTAATCTGTAATTTGATGCCTTTTGGAGATTTTTCCATCTTTCCTTGGCTTCTTTATGCACATTAATGCAAATTTTTAGCTGGGGTGCCCAAACTTTTGATCCCCACTGTAATTCAAAAGTTTGGATACATCTAAGTTTCTGAATAGCAAAAAATTTGTCCGAATTTCGATTCGTAACACACGTGTCCAAGGGCAGACTGACCATTTGGAAACTCGGGCAGTGCCCGAGGGCCTGGGGTCAGTAGGGGGCCCCATGAGATGCCCCTGGTACCTTTTTCATAGGCTTTTTTGAGTTTGGGCAAGGACACAGGGGCCCCATGATCCCCTATTGCCCGGGGCCCCATGAGTTGTCAGTTCGCCTTTGCACATGTCTAATGTCCAGTATCCCCTCCCCCCCCCACCTCGCTGTTCGAAGCGATTCCTCCCTCCAGCCATAATGCCACCACTGTGTCCCGGGACTGTCACCATCAGGGGTGGACTGACAAGTGATGGGGCCCCCAGGCAATAGGGGATCATGGGCCCCCTGTGTCCTCGCCCACACTCAAAGCCCACCCAAAAAAGCCTATAAAAAGGTACCAGGGGCATTTCATGGGGCTCCCTACTGACCCCAGGCCCTTGGGCAGTGCCCAAATGCTCGAATGGTCAGTCCGCCCCTGGTCACCATTGTTGTTGCAGACACAAATTACCTGTCAGGCTGATTTCTTCCAGAACGGCCAATAAATTCGGATGATGACGATCTTCCTGTAGCGCACAGAGACATTCCCAGAATCCAATCACGGCTTCTCTTCCCCACTCCTCAATATCTTGTAACAAGGTGTGAGAGAAGGCGGCCCGGCTCATGTGTTTTTCCCTGGCCAGGAACTTCTGAAATGCAAAAAATTGTTTTCTTTTTAAAAAAATAAAAAGTTGATCAAAAAAGATAAAACAAAACATAATTCTCACAGATACGATCCTTCCGATGGATTACATCTCACAATGGCAGCCATGATTTCCTGGAAGAGTTCACCATGGCTGTGCTTGTAATCCTCTGAACCCGAGGTTCCCGCTTCTGTGGATTTCAGAGCGTTTTCCAGTTTGCAGAAAACGCACTACAGTCCATTTAACGTCATTCCCTATGGATCTAGGTCACATCTGGCACTATTCTTCCCACTGACACCAATGATGGGGCACTATTCCTCCCACTGACACCAATGATGGGGCACTATTCCTCCCACTGACACCAATGATGGAGCACTATTCCTCCCACTGACACCAATGATGGAGCTCTATTCCTCCCACTGACACCAATGATGGGGCACTATTCCTCCCACTGACACCAATGATGGGGCACTATTCCTCCCACTGACACCAATGACGGGGCACTATTCCTCCCACTGACACCAATGATGGAGCACTATTCCTCCCACTTATACCAATGATGGGGCACTATTCCTCCACTGACACCAATGACGGGACACTATTCCTCCCACTGACACCAATGATGGGGCACTATTCCTCCCACTGACACCAATGATGGGGCACTATTCTTCCCACTGACACCAATGATGGGGCACTATTCCTCCCACTGACACCAATGATGGGGCACTATTCCTCCCACTGACACCAATGATGGGGCACTATTCCTCCCACTGACACCAATGATGGGGCACTATTCCTCCCACTGACACCAATGATGGGGCACTATTCCTCCCACTGACACAAATGATGGGGCACTATTCCTCCCACTGACACCAATGATGGGGCTCTATTCTTCCCACTGACACCAATGATGGGGCACTATATTCTTCCCTCTGACACCAATGATGGGGCACTATTCCTCCCACTGACACCAATGATGGGGCACTATTCCTCCCACTGATACCAATGATGGGGCTCTATTCTTCCCACTGACACCAATGATGGGGCTCTATTCTTCCCACTGACACCAATGATGGGGCTCTATTCCTCCCACTGACACCAATGATGGGGCTCTATTCTTCCCACTGACACCAATGATGGGGCTCTATTCCTCCCACTGATACCAACGATGGGTCACTATTCCTCCCACTGACACCAATGATGGGGCACTATTCCTTCCACTGACACCAACGATGGGGCACTATTCCTCCCACTGACACCAACGATGGGGCACTATTCCTCCCACTGACACCAACGATGGGGCACTATTCCTCTCACTGACACCAACGATGGAGCACTATTCCTCCCACTGACACCAACGATGGGGCACTATTCCTCCCTCTGATACCAATGACGGGGCACTATTCCTCCCACTGACACCAATGATGGGGCACTATTCCTCCCACTGATACCAATGACGGGGCACTATTCATCCCACTGATACCAATGATGGGGCACTATTCCCCCTACTGACACCAATGATGGGGCACTATTCCCCCCACTGATACCAATGACGGGGCACTATTCCTCCCACTGACACCAATGATGGAGCACTATTCTTCCCACTGACACCAATGATGGGGCACTATTCCTCCCACTGACACCAATGATGGGGCACTATTCCTCCCACCGATACCAATGATGGGGCACTATTCCTCCCACTGACACCAATGATGGGACACTATTCCTCCCACTGACACCAATGATGGAGCACTATTCCTCCCACTGACACAATGATGGGGCACTATTCCTCCCACTGACACCAATGATGGAGCACTATTCTTCCCACTGACACCAATGAGAAAAAGTCAAGATCTGCACATAACTTTAGCAGCAAATATAATGCAGTTTTCTCTGACACAGACATGCTCTATATTGCATTTCATTTCAAAATATTTTTGTCTTACATCTGTGCTGAAGACATTCCGAGATCTGAGTTCCTTCAGGAGGAGCCCGGTGTCCATGTTCTCCAGGATGTAGATCAGATCATCTCTGTAATACTCGTATATCCTCCTCAGTGATGGATCGTCATAGACAGACAGCTGACGGCGGAACCTCTGGATGTCGTCTACAGAAACACAAAAAATACATTTACAGGTCTGTGGCTTTTAGACCTCCTTTACACTTGCTGCAAAATGTGGCAGTAAGGTTTTGGGCTGGACTGTGCCTCCCATTTCAGGATGGAGAGAGGGGATGGGGCTGATAAATGTGTCATTTACCGCCCTCCTCCTTTTCTGAGTGAACACAGGGAGTGATTGGTGCCAATCACCCACGGTGTTCATTCGTAACTGAAGCATAGTAAACTGTATTTACTATGCTTCAGATTGTGAATAAACAGGAAGCCTCTGAGCGCTTCCCATTCATTCGCTGACCAGTGCAGCTAAGGCTGCAGAGAAAGAGACCGGGGAATCTCTGTCTCAGTCCTTTTCTCTGTCTTAAAACTGAGACATCAGGGGTCTGTTTAGGCCCCTGACATTTCACCAAAGCCCACCAAGGAGGCTCCAAAAACACTGGAATAAAAATAAAATTGTAAAAAATATTACAAAACTAATGACAGCATCCTCTGCTCTACTGACACCGTCCACTGGTCTACTGACACCGTCCACTGGTCTACTGACACCGTCCACTGGTCTACTGACACCGTCCACTGGTCTACTGACACCGTCCACTGGTCTACATGACACCGTCCACTGGTCTACTGACACCGTCCACTGTCTACTGACACCGTCCACTGGTCTACTGACACCGTCCACTGTCTACTGACACCGTCCACTGGTCTACTGACACCGTCCACTGGTCTACTGACACCGTCCACTGCTCTACTGACACCGTCCACTGGTCTACTGACACCGTCCACTGCTCTACTGACACCGTCCACTGCTCTACTGACACCGTCCACTGCTCTACTGACACCGTCCACTGCCCTACAGACACCGTCCACTGTCCTACAGACACCGTCCACTGTCCTACTGACACCGTCCACTGCTCTACTGACACCATCCACTGCCCTACTGACTTTACTTTTTTGTGAGCGAAAATGAACAAATCTTGTTTGCAATCAATGGCCGGCATTTGTGGGAGGATTTTGTATGATACATTGATTAATCTCGAATCCATCATCAATAAAAGAGCCGTGCAGCAGTTCTCTTACAGTCTCATTCACTACCTGAGCGTTTTGTCAAGCGCGAAGCTGAAAAACGATCAGGGGAAAAAAAAATATTCTTCTATGGAGACCGTTCACATCTCCGCTCCAGTCGCTCCAGGTCGCCTGAAGCTCAAAAAAAGTTTTTTTTAGCTCAAATTGGACAGATGTTGACACATTTTTATTCCCATAGAAAAGAATAATAAACGCACGATTGGCACGTTTTTTGCATGCTTTACAAAACGCGCGGTTTTGAGTGATTTTCTGCTCAAATGTAAGAAAATGTATCCATTGGGCACACAGTGGTACTGGTGGTTAGCACTTCCACCTGGCAGTAGTCGACATCGTTGTTCAAATCCCAACCACGCCATCACCTGCCTGAGTTACCATTGTTCTCCCACCTGTGCCTGCGTGGGCTTCCTCCCGGTACTAACCAGTTTCCCCTCCCACACTCCAAAGACATTCTGGTATGGTGAAATGGCTCCTGTCTAAATTGTCCCTAATATGTGTATGAATGTGAGTAGGGAGCTTAGATTGTACACCCCTCGAGGGTTAGGGAGCTTAGATTGTACGACGCCCCTTGAGGGCTAGGGACCTTAGATTGTATCCCCTTGAGGGTTAGGGAGCTTAGATTGTACACACCCCTTGAGGGTTAGGGACCTTAGATTGTACACCCCTTGAGGGTCCAGGGACCTTAGATTGTACACCCTTGAGGGTAAGGGACCTTAGATTGTACACCCCTTGAGGGTTAGGGACCTTAGATTGTACAACACCCCTTGAGGGTTAGGGACCTTAGATTGTACACCCCTTGAGGGAGTGATTAGGGACCTTAGATTGTACACCCCTTGAGGGTTAGGGACCTTAGATTGTACAACCCCTTGAGGGTTAGGGACCTTAGATTGTACACCCCGAATTTGAGGGTTAGGGACTGATGTGAATGTATAATATATATGTAAAGTGCTGCCGTAAATTGACGGCGCTATATATATACCTGAAATAAATAAATAGATTGTTTAAGGGTTAGGGGATTAATTATTGCCCTATTTATGATTACTTTTATTTACTTGTGAATTTTATTTTACACTTCCTATTTATTCATTTATTATTATTATTATTCATTTATTATTAATACTTGGTTATTTTAATATTAATATTAATCATTTATTATTAATAATTGTTTACGATTAATAATTAATTTAATTTTTTATTATTATTATTCATTTAATTTAGAAAATGTGGCTTATTTTAAAAATTCATTTATTGTTATTATTTTTATTCATTTATTATTAATATTTTTATTTTAAAATTCATTTATTGTTATTATTATTCCATTTATTATTAATATTATTTTAAATTCTTTTCATTTATTATTATTCATTTATTATTAATATTGTTATTTTAATATTCATTTATTGTTATTATTATTATTCATTTTATTATTAATATTGTTATTTTAATATTCATTTGTTATTATTATTATTCATTTATTATTAATATTGTTTATTTTAATATTCATTTGTTATTATTATTATTCATTTATTATTAATATTGTTATTTTTAATATTCATTTATTTGTTATTATTATTCATTTATTTTTATATTTTTTTCATTTTCATTTATTGTTTATTGTTTATTATTATTTATTATTTAATATTGTTTTTTTAAAATTCATTTATTATTATTATTTATTTATTATTAATATTGTCGAATTTAATATTTATTTATTGTTATTATTCATTTATTATTAATATTATTATTATTCATTTATTAATTTATTATTATTTTCATTTATTCACCTTTGTGAATGCATTTTTTTTTACACGTTTGGATGTATGTCTGGTGCATTTTGATGCATTTTTATGACTTCTGGTTAATTTTATCCCCCTCTCTTTCCTTTCATCTATAAATAAGGATGTGTGTTCCACTGCTTTTTGATGCGTATTAACAGCGTTCCAGTACAGTTCATGCAAAAAAAATGCAGCCTGTACTATTATTTTTTTTTTTTCTGGAACTGGAACGCTCTGGGAACTGACCGCACTGATGTGAACGATGGCATTGGAAAGGGTCAGCGACTTTTTTAGATGCAAAACGTTGCGTTTTTGGTTTATTAGACTTCAGGGTCAGGTCACACGACATGCATTTCAGTTGCTTTTCTTCTGCAATCCAAAACGCACAGAAAATTCGGCGATATGTTTGTCAGTGTCATAGTTCACACCAGGGCGGTCAGTTCCAGTGTGTTCCGGTTGCAGAAAAAATGCAGTCAGTTCTGATTTTTTTTTTTCTGCACCCGGAACGCACTGGAACTGACCGCCCTGGTGTGAACTATGACACTGACAAACATATCGCCAACTTTCTGTGCGTTTTGGATGCAGAAGAAAAGCAACTGAAATGCATGTCGTGTGACCTGACCCTGAGTCGCCATAAAGACGTTTTGACTTTGCTCTTCTCTGCTTGTTCTGGAATAATTCATTTGTTGTTTTGCAAACTTTTCTGATTTTTATGTCTGTTACACATAAACACTTTCTATACGTTGTGATGGTTTGTTACATAGTAACACGTTATATGTCTAGATGTGTTTGTTACATAGTAACACGTTATATGTCTGGATGTGTTTGTTACATAGTAACACGTTATATGTCCTAGATGTGTTTGTTACATACTAACACGTTATATGTCTAGATGTGTTTGTTACATACTAACACGTTTTATGTCTGGATGTGTTTGTTACATACTAACACGTTATACGTCTGGATGTGTTTGTTACATACTAACACGTTATACGTCTAGATGTGTTTGTTACATACTAACACGTTATATACGTCTAGATGTGTTTTTGTTACATACTAACACGTTATATGTCTAGATGTGTTTGTTACATACTAACACGTTTTATACGTCTAGATGTGTTTGTTACATACTAACACGTTATATGTCTAGATGTGTTTGTGTTACATAGTAACACGTTTTTATGTCTAGATGTGTTTGTTACATACTAACATGTTTTATGTCTAGATGTGTTTGTTACATAGTAACACGTTTTATGTCTAGATGTGTTTGTTACATACTAACATGTTTTATGTCTGGATGTGTTTGTTACATAGTAACACGTTTTATGTCTAGATGTGTTTGTTACATACTAACATGTTTTTTACGGTCTGGATGTGTTTGTTACATAGTAACACGTTTTATGTCTAGATGTGTTTGTTACATACTAACACGTTTTATGTCTAGATGTGTTTGTTACATACTAACACGTTATATGTCTAGATGTGTTTGTTACATACTAACACGTTTTATGTCTGGATGTGTTTGTTACATAGTAACACGTTATATGTCTAGATGTGTTTGTTACATAATACTAACACGTTATATGTCTAGATGTGTTTGTTACATACTAAGACGTTATACGTCTAGATGTGTTTGTTACATACTAAACACGTTATATGTCTAGATGTGTTTGTTACATAGTAACACGTTTTATGTCTAGATGTGTTTGTTACATAGTAACACGTTTTATGTCTGGATGTGTTTGTTACATACTAACACGTTATATGTCTAGATGTGTTTGTTACATAGTAAACACGTTATATGTCTAGATGTGTTTTGTTACATACTAACATGTTTTTATGTCTAGATGTGTTTGTTACATACTAACATGTTTATGTCTGGATGTGTTTGTTACATAGTAACACGTTTTATGTCTAGATGTGTTTGTTACATACTAACACGTTTTATGTCTAGATGTGTTTGTTACATACTAACAACGTTTTTATGTCTGGATGTGTTTGTTACATAGTAACACGTTATATGTCTAGATGTGTTTGTTACATACTAACACGTTATGTCTAGATGTGTTTGTTACATACTAACACGTTATACGTCTAGATGTGTTTGTTACATACTAACACGTTATATGTCTAGATGTGTTTGTTACATAGTAACACGTTTTTATGTCTAGATGTGTTTGTTACATACTAACACGTTATATGTCTAGATGTGTTTGTTACATACTAACACACGTTATACGTCTAGATGTGTTTGTTACATACTAACACGTTTTATGTCTAGATGTGTTTGTTACATAGTAACACGTTTTATGTCTGGATGTGTTTGTTACATACTAACACGTTATATGTCTAGATGTGTTTGTTACATAGTAACACGTTATATGTCTAGATGTGTTTGTTACATAGTAACACGTTATATGTCTAGATGTGTTTTGTTTTACATAGTAACACGTTATATGTCTAGATGTGTTTGTTACATACTAACACGTTATATGTCTAGATGTGTTTGTTACATAGTAACACGTTTTATGTCTAGATGTGTTTGTTACATAGTAACACGTTTTCTGTCTTTAGTTGTGTATTATATGTAACACTCCACAGTTTTCTCTTCACCATTCAGTAGTGATTTAGCAGCTGATTTTGCTGACTGATGACTCGTTTAGGTCACGTCTAGATCTGTAGAGGAGTTTTGTTAGACGCACACAATGACAAATACTAGATCCTCCTTCACGCGGCAACCGCAACAAAGTCCGTCCGGCTTACCTCCATAGAAACTTTTCTACTTCTTCTAATCCAAGATGGCCACTGAGGAAGTAAAATGCATGCAAGGCTATTTTTTCTTTTTCCGTCTCCAGTCACCTCCTCCCACAACGTCACATGACTGCAGATATATATATAGTCAGCAATACACAGGAAGGCGGAGATCTCAGCAGCTATTCAGGCTGAGACCTGACCTCCTCCCCAATCCTGCTGGAGTCAGGACCATACTCAGCCATCTGTAGATGTATTGCTTCACACCAGATGTGGTGCAGCGTCTCCCCCTCCCTCTCTCTGTCTGTCTATCTCTCCCATTCTAACACAGGAATATGCTTTCATCTAAACCAGTGATCTCCAAACTGCGGCCTGAGGGTCGGATGTGGCCCTTTTCTTGCTTTTATCCGGCCCTCGGGCATTATTCCTCCCACAGTCAGCAGCAATGTGTTATAGTTCCTGCTACTGACAATGAGAAACTATTCTTCCCACAACACCAGTGATAGGGCACTATTTCTTCAATTGATACCATCAATGGGACACTATTCCTCCCACTGGCACCAATGATGGGACACTATTCCTCCCACTGACACCAATGATGGGGCACTATTCCTCCCACTGATACCAGTGATGGGGCACTATTCCTCCCACTGATACCAGTGATGGGACACTATTCCTCCCATGACACCAATGATGGGGCACTATTCCTCCCACTGATACCAATGACGGGGTACTATTCATCCCACTGACACCAATGATGGGGCACTATTCCTCCCACTGACACCAATGACGGGGCACTATTCCTCCCACTGACACCAATGACGGGGCACTATTCCTCCCACTGACACCAATGATGGGACACTATTCCTCCCACTGACACCAATGATGGGGCACTATTCCTCCCACTGACACCAATGATGGGGCACTATTCCTCCCACTGACACCAATGATGGGGCACTATTCCTCCCACTGACACCAATGATGGGGCACTATTCCTCCTACTGACACCAATGATGGGGCACTATTCCTCCCACTGACACCAATGATGGGGCACTATTCCTCCCACTGACACCAATGATGGGGCACTATTCCTCCCACTGACACCAATGACGGGGCACTATTCCTCCCACTGACACCAATGATGGGGCACTATGCCCCCCACTGACACCAATGACGGGGCACTATGCCCCCCACTGACACCAATGATGGGGCACTATTCCCCCCCACTGACACCAATGATGGGGCACTATTCCTCCCACTGACACCAATGACGGGGCACTATTCCTCCCACTGACACCAATGACGGGGCACGATTCCTCCCACTGACACCAATGACGGGGCACGATTCCTCCCACTGACACCAATGACGGGCACGATTCCTCCCACTGACACCAATGACGGGGCACGATTCCTCCCACTGACACCAATGACGGGGCACGATTCCTCCCACTGACACCAATGACGGGGCACGATTCCTCCCACTGACACCAATGATGGGGCACGATTCCTCCACTGACACCAATGACGGGGCACTATTCCTCCCACTGACACCAATGACGGGGACACTATTCCTCCCACTGACACCAATGACGGGGCACTATTCCTCCCACTGACACCAATGACGGGACAACTATTCCTCCCACTGACACCAATGACGGGGCACTATTCCTCCCACTGACACCAATGACGGGGCACTATTCCTCCCACTGACACCAATGACGGGGCACTATTCCTCCCACTGACACCAATGACGGGGCACTATTCCTCCCACTGACACCAATGACGGGCACTATTCCTCCCACTGACACATCAATGACGGGGCACTATTCCTCCCACTGACACCAATGACGGGACACTATTCCTCCCACTCACACCAATGACGGCGCACTATTGATACTAATAATAGAGCACTATGACTCCTATTGACACCACTGATGGGCATTGCTTACTCCCACTGACTCTAGGACATTTTCTTCCCCTACTGGCCACAGGCTGGCCCCCCTAAAGTTTGAAGGACAGTAAACCGGCCCTTTGTTTAGAAAGTTTGGAGACCCCGTGATCTAACCCCTTTCTATTGTAGCTCTGGCTGGATGTTTCTGGTCGTTGTCCTGCTGGAAGGGGAACCTCCGCCCCGGTCTCAAGTCTTTGGCAGACTCTCACAGGTTTTCTTCTAAGATTGCCCTGTATTTGGCTCCATCCATCTTCCCTTCAACTCTGACCAGCTTCCCTGTCCCTGCTGAAGAAAAGCATCCCCACCACATGATGCTGCCACCACCATGTTTCACAGTAGGGATGGTGTGTTCAGGGTGTAGTGTTAGTTTTTCCGCGCCACACATAGGGGCTGATTTACTAAAGGTAAATATACTGTGTACTGCAAGCGAGGTTACTTTATATCTTAGGGGAAAGCTCTGAAATGAAGCGAAGCTCTGCTGATATCTTTCATCCAATCAAATGCAAGCAAAAATGCTGTCTTTTTTTATATTCTCCTTGCTTATTCCCCTCAGATCTAGAGCAACTGCACAGCCTATTCGCCTTTAGTAAATCAACCCCATAGCGTTTTGCTTTTAGGCCAAAAAGTTCCATTTTGGTCTCCTCTGACCAGAGCCCCTTCCTCCACGTTTGCTGTGCCCCCCCCCCCCCCCCCACATGGCTTCTCACAAACTGCGAATGGGACTTCTTATGGCTTTCTTCCATAAAGGTCAGATTTGTGGAGTGCACGACCAGGGGCGGACTGACCATTTGGAAACGGGGCACTGCCCGAGGGCCCCGGGGTCAGTAGGGGGCCCCATGAAATGCCCCTGCTGGTACATTTTTCATAGGCTTTTTTGAGTTTGGGCAAGGACATAGGGGCCCCATGATCCCCTATTGCCCGGGGGCCCCATGAGTTGTCAGTCCCGCCCCTGCTCACGACTAATAGTTGTCCTGAGGACAGATTCTCCCCCCTGAGCTGTGGATCTCTGCAGCTCCTCCAGAGTCACCATGGGCCTCTTGGCTGCTTCTCTGATTAATGCTCCCTAATACTCACCTGAGCCCCATCACGATCCAGCAATGTGCACGACAGCCTCGGGTGTCCCCGGTCTCTGCCTCCTCATTGGCTGAGACAGCAAGCGGGGGCCAATGGCTCCCGCTGCTGTCAATCACAGCCAGTCAGCCAATGTGGAAGGAGAGGGGCGGGGCCAAGCTTTCGGCTCTATGTGTGAATGCACACATGGAGCAGTGGGTGCCCCCACAGCAAACTGCTTGCTGTGGGGGCACCTGGAAGAAGGGAGGGGCTAGGAGAGCCTGCGTGGGACCCGAGAAGAGAGGAGGATCCGGGCTTCTCTGTGCAAAACCACTGCACACAGCAGGTAAGCATCAACATGTTTGTTATTTTACAAAAAAAAACAAATATGAATCTTTAGCATTCTACATTTTGCTACAACTTTCCCTGCGTGTTTATTAACTGCACCACAATGCACTTTCCCACAGGTAGGTGGCACTAGAGCGCCAAGGTTTTCCTTGAACCCACTGTTGGTGTGGGGTGATGGTCATGCATCCTGATGAAGCACCGGGCTGGTGGCTGATACAGTACAAACCAAAGAGCTTCCAAGAGCACTGTGGACTGTGGCAGATGAAGGCGAGGGTGTGAATGAGGTGTCACCCCATAATGTTCTAGTCCAAACACACATTTTATTAGTCAGGTGGAAACTGTATAAAAGGTCAACTTGTTTACTTAAAGTGTTACTAAACCCACAACCAGGGGCGGACTGAAAACTCATGGGGCCCCCGGGCAATAGGGGATCATGGGGCCCTTTGTCCTCGCCCACACTCAAACCACACACAAAAAAGCCTATGAAAGATACCAAGGGCATCTCATGGGCCCCTTACTGACCCCGGGCCCTTTGGGAAGTGCCCGGGTTTCCAAATGGTCAGTCCACCCCTGCCCACAACAGTACAATCAGTCTGTAGATGCAGTAAAGCATGCTTGTTATACTCACTGTGGAACCTAAGGGGTTAATCCTCCACATAGTGTAAAAAGGCTGTTTGATCCTGTCTTCTCTGATGCTCCCCTTCTTCTGCTGTCCCCAATCCATCTGCTGATAGTACAGAGTTCTAGGAGACACTGTGCACATGCTCAGTTTGGTGTGTATTGCTAGATAGCTTTTTTTTTTTTATTATTGGCAGGGTGCATGTGATCAGCACAGGGTCAATCAGCACTCTCCAGACAGTGGGTCAGGGGTCATGCAGCTTCAGAGGACAGTCAGAACAGAATATAGAGAGTGGATATAGTGAATGCCAGGTCCAGGGAGAGCGGATATAGTGAATACCGGGTCCGGGGAGAGCGGATATAGTGAATGCCGGGACCGGGGAGAGCGGATATAGTGAATGCGGGGTCCGGGGAGAGCGGATATAGTGAATGCGGGGTCCGGGGGAGAGCGGATATAGTGAATGCGGGGTCCGGGGAGAGCGGATATAGTGAATGCAAGGTCCGGGAGAGCGGATATAGTGAATGCGGGGTCCGGGGAGAGCGGATATAGTGAATGCCGGGTCCGGGGAGAGCGGATATAGTGAATGCGGGTCCGGGGAGAGCGATATAGTGAATGCCGGGTCCGGGGAGAGCGGATATAGTGAATGCCGGGTCCGGGGAGAGCGGATATAGTGAATGCGGGGTCGGGGAGAGCGGATATAGTGAATGCGGGGTCCGGGGAGAGCGGATATAGTGAATGCGGGGTCCGGGGAGAGCGGATATAGTGAATGCGGGGTCCGGGGAGAGCGGATATAGTGAATGCGGGGTCCGGGGAGAGCGGATATAGTGAATGCCGGGTCCGGGGGAGAGCGGATATAGTGAATGCGGGGTCCGAGGAGACCGGATATAGAGAATGCGGGGTCCGGGGCGAGCGGATACAGTGAATGCGGGGTCCGGGGAGAGCGGATATAGTGAATGCGGGGTCCGGGGAGAGCGGATATAGTGAATGCGGGGGTCCGGGGAGAGCGGATATAGTGAATGCCGGGTCCGGGGAGAGCGGATATAGTGAATGCGGGGTCCGGGGAGAGCGGATATAGTGAATGCCGGGTCCGGGGAGAGCGGATATAGTGAATGCCGGGTCCGGGGAGAGCGGATATAGTGAATGCCGGGTCCGGGGAGAGCGGATATAGTGAATGCGGGGTCCGGGGAGAGCGGATATAGTGAATGCGGGGTCCGGGGAGAGCGGATATAGTGAATGCGGGGTCCGGGGAGAGCGGATATAGTGAATGCGGGGTCCGGGGAGAGCGGATATAGTGAATGCCGGGTCCGGGGAGAGCGGATATAGTGAATGCGGGGTCCGAGGAGACCGGATATAGAGAATGCGGGGTCCGGGGCGAGCGGATACAGTGAATGCGGGGTCCGGGGAGAGCGGATATAGTGAATGCGGGGTCCGGGGAGAGCGGATATAGTGAATGCGGGGTCCGGGGAGAGCGGATATAGTGAATGCGGGGTCCGGGGAGAGCGGATATAGTGAATGCCGGGTCCGGGGAGAGCGGATATAGTGAATGCGGGGTCCGGGGAGAGCGGATATAGTGAATGCCGGGTCCGGGGAGAGCGGATATAGTGAATGCCGGGTCCGGGGAGAGCGGATATAGTGAATGCGGGGTCCGGGGGAGAGCGGATATAGTGAATGCGGGTCCGGGGAGAGCGGATATAGTGAATGCGGGGTCCGGGGAGAGCGGATATAGTGAATGCGGGGTCCGGGGAGAGCGGATATAGTGAATGCGGGGTCCGGGGAGAGCGGATATAGTGAATGCCGGGTCCGGGGAGAGCGGATATAGTGAATGCGGGGTCCGAGGAGACCGGATATAGAGAATGCGGGGTCCGGGGCGAGCGGATACAGTGAATGCGGGGTCCGGGGAGAGCGGATATAGTGAATGCGGGGTCCGGGAGAGCGGATATAGTGAATGCGGGGTCCGGGGAGAGCGGATATAGTGAATGCCGGGTCCGGGGAGAGCGGATATAGTGAATGCGGGGTCCGGGGAGAGCGGATATAGTGAATGCCGGGTCCGGGAGAGCGGATATAGTGAATGCCGGGGTCCGGGGAGAGCGGATATAGTGAATGCGGGGTCCGTGGGAGAGCGGATATAGTGAATGCGGGGTCCGGGGAGAGCGGATATAGTGAATGCGGGGTCCGGGGAGAGCGGATATAGTGAATGCGGGGTCCGGGGAGAGCGGATATAGTGAATGCGGGGTCCGGGGAGAGCGGATATAGTGAATGCCGGGTCCGGGGAGAGCGGATATAGTGAATGCGGGGTCCGAGGAGACCGGATATAGAGAATGCGGGGTCCGGGGCGAGCGGATACAGTGAATGCGGGGTCCGGGGAGAGCGGATATAGTGAATGCGGGGTCCGGGGAGAGCGGATATAGTGAATGCGGGGTCCGGGGAGAGCGGATATAGTGAATGCGGGGTCCGGGGAGAGCGGATATAGTGAATGCGGGGTCCGGGGAGAGCGGATATAGTGAATGCGGGGTCCGGGGAGAGCGGATATAGTGAATGCGGGGTCCGGGGAGAGCGGATATAGTGAATGCAGGGTCCGGGGAGAGCGGATATAATGAATGCAGGGTCCGGGGAGAGCGGATATAATGAATGCAGGGTCCGGGGAGAGCGGATATAGTGAATGCAGGGTCCGGGGAGAGCGGATATAGTGAATGCAGGGTCCGGGGAGAGCACATATAGTGAATGCGGGGTCCGGGGAGAGCGGATATAGTGAATGCGGGGTCCGGGGAGAGCGGATATGTCAGTGTTCAGTAGATATATTCTTTAACCAGTAGATGGCGATGTTTATGAGTTTGTAGCTGCATCTATGATTAAACTCTATGGGGTTGATTTTACTAAAACTGGAGGGTGCAAAGTCTGGTGCAGAACTGCAGAGAAGCCAATCCGCTTCCAGGTTTTATCGTCAAAGTGTAATTGAAAAAGCCTAAGTTGGACTCTGGTGCAGCTGTGCATGACAGCCAATCGACTTCACCAATTTTAGTAAATATGCCCCTATGTTTTTTCTCTGTGTAAGCCATTGAAATGTTATGACATTGGGCCCCTTTCACACGGGCGTTCTGTTTTTTTTCATCAGTTCAGTCACTTTTTTCAAGCAAAAATGGATCAGTTTACGTCTGTTTTTCATCCGTTTACGTCCGCTAGTCCATAGAAATACATGGGTGCAGGGGCAGACTGACAGCTCATGGGCCCCCGGGCAATAGGGGATCATGGGGCCCCTGTGTTCTTGGCCAAACTCAAAAAGCCTATGAAAAAGGTACCAGGGGCATCTCATGGGGCCCCCTACTGACCCCGGGCCCTCGGGCAGTGCCAGAGTTTCCAAATGGTCTGTCCGCTCCTGCATGGGCGTCCATTTTTTATCTGTAAACGGACATACGGAACGCCCGTGTGAAAGAGGCCTAATATTCAATGGCGCCCTTCCAATCATCTCAGCACAGTGCAATTTTGGAAAAAGATTCCTGGTGGACTTCAGTGTGATTTCAGCCCCATAGACATTGATGTGATCTCACAGAAGTTTCATCCGCGTTGATAAGAAACATTCTTATGCAACTTTGATGGATTCAGTGTTATTTTTTAATCTAACCCTCACCTCTGCTCCCTGGTCATCCTTCATTCATGGATTTTGATACAGCTGCAATTTGGAGCCTTTCTTCAAACGATTGATCAACATTTTGAAGAATCAATCTTTCCTTTGAATAATCGACCCTTCTTTTGGTCGACCCTTTGATTGATCTATCTACCCTTCCTTTGATCGATCAACCCTTCCTTTGATCGATCTATTGACCCTTCCTTTGATCAATTGACCTTTCCTTTGGTTGGTCAAACCCTTTCTTCGATCAACTGTTTCTTACTTTGATTGATTGATCCTTCAGTTGATCGATCTTTCCTTTGATAGATCCTTTAATCGATCAAAGAAAGGATCGATCGATAGAAGAAAGGATCAATCAATCAATCGAAGGAAAGGATTAAATGGGGCAGCACAGTGGCTAAATGGTTAGCACTTCCGCCTGGCAGTACTAGGGTCGTTGGTTTGAATCCCATCCACGGCACCTCCTGCCTGGAGTATGCATGTTCTCCCTGTGCCTGTGTGGGTTTCCTCTGGGTACTCCGGTTTCCTCCCACACGCCAAAGACATGCTGGTAGGTTAATTGGCTCTGATCTAAATTGGCCCTAGTATGTGTATGTATGAATGTGAGTTAGGGACCTTAGATTGTACACACCCCTTGAGGGTTAGGGACCTTAGATTGTACAACCCCCTTGAGGGTTGGGAACCTTAGATTGTACGCCCCTTGAGGGTCAGGGACCTTAGATTGTACACCCTTGAGAGTTAGGGACTGATGTGAATGTACAATATATATGTGTAAAGTGCTGCATAAATTGACAGCGCTATATAGGTACCTGAAATTAATAATAGATCCTTTAATCGATCAAAGAAAGGATCGATCGATAGAAGGAAGATCAATCAATTGAAGGAATAAATGAAGGATTGATCAAAGGAAGGATCGATTGAGTGGGCAAAGGAAGGATCGATTGAGTGGGCAAAGGAAGGATCGATTGAGTGGGCAAAGGAAGGATCGATTGAGTGGGCAAAGGAAGGATCGATTGAGTGGGCAAAGGAAGGATCGATTGAGTGGGCAAAGGAAGGATCGATTGAGTGGGCAAAGGAAGGATCGATTGAGTGATCAAAGGAAGGATCGATTGAGTGAGCAAAGGAAGGATCGATTGAGTGAGCAAAGGAAGGATCGATTGAGTGAGCAAAGGAAGGATCGATTGAGTGGGCAAAGGAAGGATCGATTGAGTGGGCAAAGGAAGGATCGATTGAGTGATCGAAGGATGGATCGATTGAGTGATCGAAGGATGGATCGATTGAGTGATCGAAGGATGGATCGATTGAGTGAGCGAAGGAAGGATCGATTGAGTGATCGAAGGAAGGATCGATTGAGTGATCAAAGGAAGGATCGATTGAGTGATCAAAGGATGGATCGATTGAGTGATCAAAGGAAGAATCGATTGAGTGATCGAAGGATGGATCGTTTGAGCAAAGGAAGGATCGATTGAGTGATCGAAGGATGGATCGATTGGGTGATCGAAGGAAGGATCGATTGAGTGATCGAAGGATGGATCGATTGAGTGATCGAAGGATGGATCGATTGAGTGATCGAAGGAAGAATCGATTTGAGTGATCGAAGGATGGATCGATTGAGTGATCGAAGGATGGATCGATTGAGTGATCGAAGGATGGATCGATTGAGTGATCGAAGGAAGGATCGATTGAGTGATCGAAGGAAGGATCGATTGAGTGATCGAAGGATGGATCGTTTGAGCAAAGGAAGGATCGATTGAGTGATCGAAGGATGGATCGATTGGGTGATCGAAGGAAGGATCGATTGAGTGATCGAAGGATGGATCGATTGAGTGATCGAAGGAAGAATCGATTGAGTGATCGAAGGATGGATCGATTGAGTGATCGAAGGATGGATCGATTGAGTGATCGAAGGATGGATCGATTGAGTGATCGAAGGATGGATCGATTGAGTGATCGAAGGATGGATCGATTGAGTGATCGAAGGAAGAATCGATTGAGTGATCGAAGGATGGATCGTTTGAGCAAAGGAAGGATCGATTGAGTGATCGAAGGATGGATCGATTGGGTGATCGAAGGAAGGATCGATTGAGTGATCGAAGGATGGATCGATTGAGTGATCGAAGGATGGATCGATTGAGTGATCGAAGGATGAATCGATTGAGTGATCGAAGGATGGATCGATTGAGTGATCGAAGGATGGATCGATTGAGTGATCGAAGGATGGATCGATTGAGTGATCGAAGGAAGGATCGATTGAGTGATCGAAAGGAAGGATCGATTGAGTGATCGAAGGATGGATCGTTTGAGCAAAGGAAGGATCGATTGAGTGATCGAAGGATGGATCGAAGGATGGATCGATTGGGTGATCGAAGGAAGGATCGATTGAGTGATCGAAGGATGGATCGATTGAGTGATCGAAGGAAGAATCGATTGAGTGATCGAAGGATGGATCGATTGAGTGATCGAAGGATCGATGAGTGATCGAAGGATGGATCGATTGAGTGATCGAAGGATGGATCGATTGAGTGATCGAAGGATGGATCGATTGAGTGATCGAAGGATGGATCGATTGAGTGATCGAAGGAAGAATCGATTGAGTGATCGAAGGATGGATCGATTGAGTGATCGAAGGATGGATCGATTGAGTGATCGAAGGATGGATCGATTGAGTGATCGAAGGATGGATCGATTGAGTGATCGAAGGATGGATCGATTGAGTGATCGAAGGAAGAATCGATTGAGTGATCGAAGGATGGATCGTTTGAGCAAAGGAAGGATCGATTGAGTGATCGAAGGATGGATCGATTGGTTGATCGAAGGACCTGGATAAATCCCTAATGCAGGCCATAGACGGGTCAAAAAAGACAATTTTTTGGCCAAAAAAAAAAATCGACTGACTTTCACGCTGTTAGTGGGTTAATTGGTTGGCCATTTTTCGGGAAGAAGGAGGAGGAGGAGGAGAAGGAAGAAAAAGAAGAGGAGGAGGAAGAAGAGGAGAAGAAGCTTTTTCATAGGCTTTTTTGAGTTTGGGCAAGAACACAGGGGCCCCATATTGTCCGGGGGCCCCATGAGTTGTCAGTCCACCCCTGTTTTGGGGCTTTTTTAAACTCCCCAAAGATGCTGCCAGCAGGAGGAGTTTTTACATCACACCACCACCACCTCAGTGTGAAAACATACGTAGATATACATTCACTTACACAGGGATGCAGGTTTCTTGAGCTTTTCAGGCACTTTTTTTAAAACAAAAATGCTCCAAAAACTCTTCAGTATGAAAGTAACCTGAGGAGAGAGGACAGAGGATTCGTTCTGGGGTGGGGAGTCGGGCTGATGTGACCTCCAGTAATTCATCCCAGGTGAGAGCACACCCAACAGACACAATTGGTGGAGGAGACTCCTATGCAGTAGGAGGAGGATTGCACTAGATGCAAGATGAAGATACTGGTCATAAGCAGGGGCGGACTGACCATTTGGAAACTCGGGCACTGGGTCAGTAGGGGCCCCATGAGTTTGGGCAAAGACAACAGGGGCCCCATGATCCCCTATTGTCCGGGGGCCCCATGAGTTGTCAGTCCGCCCCTGGTCAATATGGTAATATTTATGTGTGGTCACTATTATAGAATATTCGTCTATTGACAAATTTTTATCAATTTATGCGATTTATTAGTTTTTATTTATTTCAGGTACTTATATAGCGCCGTCAATTTACACAGTGATTTACATATATAGTACAGTCACATCAGTCCCTGCCCCCCAGGAGTGTACAATCTAAGGTCCCTAACTCACATTCGTATACAAGGGTCAATTTAGACAGGAGCCAATTAACCTAGCAGCATGTCTTTGGAGTGTGGGAGGAAACTGGAGTACCCGGAGGAAACCCATGCAGGCACAGGGAAAACATGCAAAAGCCAGGCAGGAGGTGCAGTGGCTGGGATCCAAACCTACGACCCGAGTACTGCCAGGCGGAAGTGCTAACCATTTAGTCACTGTGCTGCCCACAGTTTTGTATGAATTAGTTTATTTAGCGGGAGGGATTGTGTATTTTGGATTATTTTTCCTGGCTTACCTCATGTCAGCACTCAATGGGTTAACTCCTCCTCTGGACCCCCACAGGACCGCCTCTTCCTAGCTCAATAAAAGTCAGCACCTCCCCAACTGAACCTTCTATAGTGGTCATGCTCCAGGCGATAAGTACTTTGGTTGCTGCAAGTATATCTGATTCCCCCCCCAAAACAAAAAAAAAACACAAACATGCACTTACCCCTCCAGGTTCAGCCTCTCCTGGTGTTTTAGGACCCAGATACTTGCAAGTAAAGCTTTTGGGTGTTGAGGTGAGAGCAGGGGCGGACTGACAATGCATGGGGCCTCCAAACAATAGGGGATCATGGGGCCCCTGTGTCCTTACCCAAACTCAAAAAAGCCTATGAAAAAGGTACCAGGGGCATCTCATGGGGCCCCCTACTGACCCCAGGCCCTCGGGCAGTGCCCGAGTTTCCAAATGGTCAGTCCACCCCTGGGTGCGAGCAATGTTGCTTAGGCTGGCCACACACTGTAACCATTTTCTGACCAGTTTCAGCCCAATTTCCTTTAGATTTACCTTCCACTATGTAGTACAAGGGCCTGCCTGATTAGTTGCAATTGAAAGTGTTTAGGTTTGACCCAGGGGCGGACTGACAACACATGGGGCCCCCGGGCAATAGGGGATCATGGGGCCCCTGTGTCCTCACCTACACCCAAAAAAGCCTCGGAAAGGTACCAGGGGCATCTCATGGGGCCCCCTACTGAACCTGGGCCCTCGGGCAGTGCCCAAGTGCTCTAATGGTCAGTCCGCCCCTGGTTTGACCTCATATTATATGGTTTTTGGTAAATCTAAAGCAAAAATCTCAGGAAAATTGTATAATGTATGGGCAGCCTTAAACAGCAGCAGTATTGTACAGGTGTGGCATTAGGAAGCTCTGCAATGTCACCATTGGTCTCTCTCTCGGGTCTTTCCTGTCTTGTTTTAGGCCGCGTGTGGAGGGTTGCCACCTCATCCCATTAACATTGAACACGTATTGATTACACGGGTTCTGTGGCTGATTAAGGTGGTAATTAAACTCACTTGGTGCCTTATCTGCAATAAATTTGCCTCAGAACCAGGAGCGGACTGACCATTTGGAAACTCGGTCACGGCCCGGGTTCGTAGGGGGCCCCATGAGATGCCCCTGGTACCTTTTTCATAGGCTTTTTTGAGTTTGGGCACAGACACAGGGGCCCCATGAGTTGTCAGTCCGCCCCTGCTCAGAACCTGTGTAATTAATGTGTTCGGTTGTAAACCTAAGCGTGTGCCGCACGGCTCTCCTGGCTTTACTTTCAGTCTAATGGTGGCTGATGGGGACAAGGAGATGGGGTGATAGGGGACAGTGACCTCCAGCCACCAAGGAATGGTGTGAAAAGTCTTCGAAGTCAATGGAGGATTTGGCTTCTCTCTCTGGTGAGGTAGACTTGTTTCTTCCCTGTAGTGCTGTGAGCTCCTGGAGATCTGATTAGTTTTGTCTTAGATTCTGTGTCTGCTTCTGGAGAGGCTGCCCAACCTCACCTACTGATACCTCTGAAGTTGATGAAGGCAGATGGGCCTTAAAGGGACCATATTCCTGTTTTTTTGTAAGAGGTTAATACGATTGTCTCCATATTTGTTTGCGCAGATATGAGCTTGGCACACCTGTCAGTGGCATGGTAGACTGGAGAAAGGTAGGAGGGGGCAACATGGGGCGCTCAAAGACTGCAAATTATGGTGTTTTTGTATTATTTTAGAAGCTTTAAATGCAAATATCTCCAGAACCATAAGACCCACCATTGGTCATCTCCTGTCCTGTCTAGCCAATATCCCTGATTTTAGAACCCGCGCTAGAGTTTGTATGGCATACAACTCCATGAAAGTATAGATCTCTGCCTTATCCTCCCTCTCAGGCTACAGATGGGTAGAAGAGCCATTGACCAGATGCTTCATGCATGTGGCCATTCGTATGTGACCCCCAAGGAAATCCTTGTTCCCTTAGTGCAGTGTTTCTCAACTCCAGTCCTCATGGACCCCCAACAGGTCATGTTTTCAGGATTTCCATTATTTTGCACAGGTGATTTGATCAGTTTCATTGCCTTAGTAATTACCACAGCTGTTTCATCTGAGGGAAATCCTGAAAACATGACCTGTTGGGGGTCCATGAGGACTGGAGTTGAGAAACACTGCCTTAGTGGGACTTAGGCTTGGTTCTGAAAGCACTGGTTCAGTCACCCTTTTGCTTTAATAGTTTCACTCCTATTGAGGGTTCCTCACAGTAAAACTAGTCCTCCTGACACAGGGGCGGACTGACCATTTGGAAACTCGGGCATCTCCCGAGGGCCCGGGGTCAGTAGGGGGCCCCATGAGATGTCCCTTGTACCTTTTTCATAAGCTTTTTTTGAGTTTGAGCAAGGACACAGGGGCCCCATGAGATGCCCCTGGTACCTTTTTCATAAGCTTTTTTGAGTTTGGGCAAGGACACAGGGCCCCATGATCCCCTATTGCCCGGGGGCCCCATGAGTTGTCAGTCCGCCCCTGCCGTGTACCCAAGAATTTTATTGTGCCCAGAAACACCTGTGAAGGTTCTCGTTGCCGGGTCCTGGTATACCTAGCAGCAGTTAGTCACATTCTACTGGGCTTGTCTACCATTTTTATAGAGGACGATTGGTTGTCTGAAGGCCTTAAAGAGGTCATCTGCCTCAAACTGGAGAGACTGGTCCTAGATGGTTGTAGGGGCCTTCAACACCGTCATCTACCACCCATCCATAATGCCATCGTACAATCTCTACTGTCTACAATCGATACCTACCCAGGGGCGGACTGACCATTTTGGAAACTCGGGCACTGCCCGGGGTCAGTAGGGGGCCCCATGAGATGTCCCTGGTACCTTTTTCATAGGCTTTTTTTTGAGTTTGGGTAAGGACACGGGCCCCATGATCCCCTACTGCCCGGGGCCCCATGAGTTGTCAGTCTGCCCCTGTGTGTACCTAATAAGGTGGCTGGTGAGTGTCGTTTAGGATTGATTTTCATTTGCTGTGTGGTGATTGGTGGTTTCTTTATAGTTTTTGTACAAATCAATGGCCATGGCCAGCGCTGTTCGCATGTTGCTGCTCGTTCAAGTGATTTGTGCGATTAGGGACTCCGACTGGCCCTGGTGTCAGAAGGAATAAAAAAAAAAAAATCACTGATATCCGTAAGATAAACGAATTCCTTTGTGTAATTTTGAGTAAAAAAATCTCCATTTTTGGTGTCAATAAGCGGATAACAAACCTCATTGGTATCAGCAGGAGGAAAATAAGTCCCATACAGGGGCAGACTGACCATTTGAAGCTGGGGCACTGCCTGAGGGCCCAGGGTCAGTAGGGGGCCCCATGGGAATAAAATAAGCCTCACCCTTGATGAGATGCCCCTGGTACCTTTTTTCATAGGCTTTTTTGAGTTTGGGCAAAGACACAGGGGCCCTATGATCCCCTATTGCCTGGGGGCCCCATGAGTTGTCAGTCCGCCCCTGGTCCCATATCAGCGGTTATACGTATGGGGGAAAAGAAATTGCCACCTAAGTAGGAGGGGAAAGGCTCTATATTGTTGGTGTCAGTGGGGATCAAATAAGCGCCATCATTGGTGTCAGTGAGAGGAAAAAAACCTTTACTTTGGTGTCTACAGGAATAAAATAAGACTCATCACTGACTTCAGTGAGAGGAAGATAAGTCCTATGTTGGTGACAGTGGGAGAAAATTGAGTCCAGTGTTTGTATCAGAGTAACATGGGCCACGTGTTTAAAAAAACCCAAAAAAAAAACCCATATTGGTATCTGTGAGAAGAAAATAAGCCCCATATTGCTGCAGTTTAAAAGCAGTAAAAATAATCCCTCCTCGATGTCCGTGGGCTAAACTAATCCCCATTGTATGATATCATTGGGAGGAAAAATAAGCCGTCATTGGTGTCAGTGGGAATAAAATAAGCCTCACCCTTGGTGTCATTAGGGTTAAAAGTAAGCCCCATCATTGGTGTCAGTAGCAGAGAATAAGCCCCATCATTGGTGTCAGTAGCAGAGAAATAAGCCCCATCATTGGTGTCAGTAGCAGAGAATAAGCCCCATCATTGGTGTCAGTAGGATATGTAAACCTTTTTATTAGTGTTAGCGGAAGCAATATTAGTCCCATATCATTGATGTCCGTAAGAGGAAAAGAAGCCCCATATTGTTGGTATTCCTGGGAGTCAAAAAAAGCCCCATATTATTGTCAGTGGGAGGAAATGGGCACCATATTGGTATCAATGGAGGGGAGTTAGCCCCATCATTGTTGTCAGGAGGAGAAAAATAAGCCCCATCATTGGTGTTAGTAGAAATAAAATGGTCCCCATGTTGTTGGTGTCAGGGAATTAAAATGAGCTACTATATCACTGAGTGGGAGTCCCATTGTTGGTGTCAGTGTGAGTAAAATAAGTCGTTGGTGTCATTGTGTGGGTAAAATAAGCCCCATATCGGTGTCAGTAGGAGGGAATAAGTGCCATTGTTGGTGGGAAAAAAATAAGCCCCTTATCGGAGTCAGTAGCAGAGAATAAGCCCCATATATTGGGTGGTGTCAATAGGAGGGAATAAGCGCCATTGTTGGTTGGAATAAAATAATACCCCATATCTGTGTCAGTAGGAGGGAATAAACCCCATTGTTGGTGGTATTAAAATAAGCCCCATATCGGTGTCAGTAGGAGGGAATAAGCCCCACTGATGGTGTTGGTGGGAACAAAACTAGCTCCATGTTGGTGTCACCGTAGTATAATATTCCCCAACATTGGTGATATGGGCAGTAAAAATAAGCTGTGTTATTGGTGTAAGTCCCGGTCCACTCTGGCACAGCACATCGCATGTAACTTGGCACAGGAACCGCACCGCATTCAGCACCCGCATGACTTATTGCACTTTGCATTATTTCCGTATTTTTCGCTCCATAGGACGCGCCTAGGTTTTAGAGGCTGAAAGCAAGAAAAAAATATTCTGAACCAATGGACTGCAGACATCAGTACAGGAAATTACCAGAGACTATAAACACAGTACAGGAGATGACCAGAGACTGCAGACATAGTACAGGAGATGACCAGAGACTGCAGACATAGTACAGGAGATGACCAGAGACTGCGGACACAATACAGGAGATGACCGGAGACTGCAGACACAGTACAGGAGATGACCAGAGACTGCGGACACAATACAGGAGATGACCGGAGACTGCGGACACAATACAGGAGATGACCAGAGACTGCGGACAGTACAGGAGATGACCAGAGACTGCGGACAGTACAGGAGAAGACCAGAGACTGCGGACACAGTACAGGGATGACCAGAGACTGCGGACACAGTACAGGAGATGACCAGAGACTGCGGACACAGTACAGGGATGACCAGAGACTGCGGACAGTACAGGAGATGACCAGAGACTGCGGACACAGTACAGAAGATGACCAGAGACTGCGGACACAGTACAGGAGATGACCGGAGACTGCGGACACAGTACAGGAGATGACCGGAGACTGCGGACACAGCACAGGAGATGATCAGAGACTGCGGACACAGTACAGGAGATGACCAGAGACTGCGGACATAGTACAGGGGATGACCAGAGACTGTGGACACAGTACAGGAGATTACCAGAGACTGCGGACACAGTACAGGGATGACCAGAGACTGCGGACACAGTACAGGAGACGACCAGAGACTGCGGACACAGTACAGGAGACGACCAGAGACTGCGGACACAGTACAGGAGACGACCAGAGACTGCGGACACAGTACAGGAGACGACCAGAGACTGCGGACACGGTACAGGAGATGACCAGAGACTGCGGAAACGGTACAGGAGACGACCAGAGACTGCAGACACGGTACACGGTACAGGAGACGACCAGAGACTACGGACACGGTACAGGAGACGACCAGAGACTGCGGACACGGTACAGGAGACGACCGGAGACTGCGGACACGGTACAGGAGACGACCGGAGACTGCGGACACGGTACAGGAGACGACCGGAGACTGCGGACACGGTACAGGAGACGACCGGAGACTGCGGGCACGGTACAGGGGACGACCGGAGACTGCGGGCACGGTACAGGGGATGACCGGAGACTGCGGACGCGGTGCAGGGGACGACCGGAGACTGCGGACGCGGTGCAGGGGACGACCGGAGACTGCGGACGCGGTGCAGGGGACGACCGGAGACTGCGGACGCGGTGCAGGAGATGACCGGAGACTGCGGACACGGTGCAGGAGATGACCGGAGACTGCGGACGCGGTGCAGGGGATGAACGGAGACTGCGGACGCGGTGCAGAGGATGAACGGAGACTGCGGACGCAGTGCAGGGGATGACCGGAGACTGATGGACGCAGGTAAAGGGGATGACCGGAGACTAAAGAAGCAGGCGCGGGAAGATCAGGTGAGGTTCTGCTGCAGAGAAGAGCTGAGCGGTCGGCCCGATATTTTGACTTTGCAGCGGGGGGAATACCGGACCGGCCGCTCCATATTCATTCCGTAAGACGCACTGACATTTTCCCCCGTTTTTGGGTTAAAAAAATTGCGTCTTATGGAGCGAAAAATATGGTAAATAACCCATTTGTCTAATTTACTAACTGAATTTCACCAAAAAAGTCACAAACTATTTTTTTTTTTCTTCTGTAAAAAATCTTCGTCTAGGTTCACAGCGAAGCGGTTTCTGCACGGCGGTTTTCAGAAACGCACTGCAGTCCATTAAGCATGATTGCCTATGGGAGGCGTTGACATCTCTGCGTTTTCACCCGGTGCGTTTGTTTTGTTGGAAAGGCTCAGCATGTAGTGCGTTTCTGCTGCGCTTTGCATTTTAATCATGTAGTGCGTTTCTGCTGCGCTTTTGATTCGATTTGCATTTTAATCATGTAGTGCGTTTCTGCTGCGCTTTTGATGTGATTTGCATTTTAATCTGCCTAGCAACAAGAAAAAAAAACGTACAATACGTCAAACGCATGTGCAAAAAAAAACGCAAAATGCACTTCAGAAACGGATCAAATGCAAACTGCATAGGTGTGAGCCCAGCCTAATGCAGGCCATAGATGGGTCGAAACACGGCCGTTTTTATTTTATAAAAAAAAAAAAAAAAATCGGTCGTTCGATTGGCCGACTTTACCACCAACAGTAAAAAAAAAAAAATCAGCCGATTTTTGTCCCATCTATGGCCGGCATTTAATTACTTCTGTCCCTGCAGAGAGCTCCGCTATTATATTTGACATGAAAGTCTTGCGGTTGCAACAATGTATCCATTTGTATCTATTTGTATCCATTTCCGATACAGATGTTTTTTATTCGGATACAAATGGATACATTGTTGCAACTGCAAGACTTTCATATAAAATATAATAGCGGACTGGAATTCTTTTTTCTTCTTCTTCTCTTCCAGGTCACGGCTCATGCGCAGATTTTTTATCGGTAAAACGATCGGCCGATTTGCCCATCATTGCCGGAATAAAATCATTCGATCGTCAAAATCGGCCGCAAATTTTACAACTTGACCAGAAAAAAAAAAGCGCCAAAACCCCAAAAAACGGCCGACCAATTAATCCACTAACTGTGCGAAAATCGGATGATTTTTTTTTCCGGCTGAACAATCGGCCAATTGTCGACACGTCTATGGCCTGAATAAGACTTTGAGCCCTTTCTGCGATGTGTTTTGCATTTTTCCACATGTTTGATGTGCGTTTGCGGCTTTTTTTTTTTTTTTTTTTAATTTTTCCTGTTGCTAAGGCAGATTTAAAATGCAAAACGCATAAAAATAACGTCAAAAACGCAATACATGTTTTTCTGCAGCATTTCTATTGAAGTCTATAGAACCAAAAAAAACAAATGCAACTTTTTGCTTTCAAAAAAGTCCCTGACCTTTCCAAAAAAACGCAGCGGGTGAAAACGCACAGGTGAGAACGTGTCCCATAGGAAATCATGCTCCATGGACTGTAGAGTGTTTCTGCAAACTGCTATGGAAAATGCTGAGGTGTGAGCCGGATGTCAGGCAAGGTCTGGCACTGCAATGCAGAAAAGCAACACTGGATCTGGGCTAGAAGGGGTTACAGATGAAGAGGTGTGGCTGGAAGTGTCAGCTGACCAGCTCTTAGTTCACATGCACCTTTTTTTTTTTTGTGTTTTTTTTTTTTTTTAATTTCTTTTTACTTTTTATTTTAGTTTTTTTTTCCCTTCTCTGCAGCTGTCCAGGAAAAGTGAGGCATCTAGGCACTGATTTCAAAAGAAAATGGTGTTTTTTAACCTTTTTGAGAGTTTGTCCATTTGTCTTGATGCAAATAAAGTTGAGTGAGAAAAAAAAGAGGCTGGTCTATAAATACCGGTGCTAGTGGCAGCCATTTTGACTTGCACATGGTCTGATGGGGCCACATGCTGGGTGAGGGGGGGGGGGGGGGGGGGGAGGGGGGGGGGGGGGGGGGGGGGGGGGGGGTGGAGTTTGTGGAGGGGGGGGGGGAGCAATGGGAAGCACACCCCTCTTTTTTTTTTTTTTTTTTTTTTTTTTTCTTAAATATGTGATGGGCAGCATGTCCCCCTCCCCCCCCCCCCCCCCCCCCTCTTTTTGTTTCTGAATGGAAGCATGTCCCCGCCACTCCCTTTTCATTGGTGATGGAAAAGTATGTGCCCCCCCCAGTCCCCCCTTTTTTTTTTTCTCTTACAAAGGTGATGGTGAGCATGTCACTCATCTGTGACAAATGGGATGCATGCCCCCCCCCCCCCCATAACAGTGATAAATGGGACGCATGCCCCCCCCCCCTCTATTGATCATCAATGGGGAATGTTTTTAGTGGATAATTGTTGCATTTTAGTGCAGTGATAAGTGGGGCTTATTCCATGGAGAGTACAATGTGTAATATTAGTGATAGGGAAGGGCGCCCCCCCCCCCCCCCCTTATCATTGCTGATGGTGGAAGGCTGCCCCCCTTATCGTTTCTGATGGGGAAGGCCACCCCCCACTGATGGGGAAGCTGCCACCCCACACTCCTTTATCATTGTTGATGGGGAAGGCCGCCCCCCACCTCCCTTATCATTGTTGATGGGGAAGGCCCGCCCCCACCTCCTTATTGCTGATGGGGAAGGCCGCCCCCCACCTCCTTATCATTGCTGAAGGGAAAGGCTGCCCCCCACCTCCTTATCAGTGGTGATGGGGAAGGCTGCCCCCCCCCCTAACAGTCCATTGAGCATGATTGCCTATGGGACATGTTGACATTTCTGCGTTTTCACCCGGTGCGTTTGTTGGAAAGGCTCAGCATGTAGTGCGTTTCTGCTGCGGTTTGCATTTTAATCTGCCTAACAAGAAAAACGCACAATGCATCAAACGCATGTGCAAAAAACCCGCAAAATGCACCACAAAAAGCACTTCAGAACCAGATCAAATGCAAACTGTATAGGTGTGAGCCTGGCCTAAGACTCTGAGCCCTTTCTGCGATGCACTTTGTATTTTTCTGTGTTTTTGATGTGTGTGTTGTGGGGTTGTTTTTTTTTTTTTTTTCTTGTTCCTAGGCAGATTTAAAATGCAAAATAAATATAACATTAAAATTGCAATACATGTTTTTCTGCAGCATTTCCATTGAAGTCTATAGAACCAAAAAATGCAACTTTTTTGCTTTCAAAAAAGTCCCCGACCCTTTCCAAAAAAACGCACGGGGTGAAAAACGCACAGGTGAGAACACGTCCCCATAGGAAATCCTGCTGAACGGACTGTAGAGTGTTTCTGCAAACCGCTACGCAGGGGCGGACTGACAACTCATGGGGCTCCCGGGCAATAAGTATCATGGGGCCCCTGTATCCTTGCCCATGGCCAAAAAAGCCTATGAAAAAGCAAATGAAAGGTACCAGGGGGATCTCATGGGGCCCCCTACTGACCCCGGGCCCTTGGGGGCAGTGCCCAAGTTCCCAAATGGTCAGTCCCGCCCATGTGTGAGCCTAATGTCAGGCAAGGTCTGGCACTGCAAAGCAGCAAAAAGTTCATTTAAGGTGCTGGGTGGTGGTGGTGAGATGTATACATAGATTTCTCAATTCGTCGTGGTTAGGTGGCTTGTGTGATGAGAAAAGACAAACATTGCACTGACCAGATAGCGCGGGGAATGCACATGGAGTATGTAAGGCTGCTCCTGGTACTCCGGATATGGAATACTGGAACACAGCGGTGTCATCTATGAAGTGGCCACTAGATGTCATCCATCTGAGAGATATCCAGGATCCAGGAATGTCACATCCCAGATACCAGGGGAGGTTTCTGCTATACACAGCTCCCAGCAGCAGCAAAATACCTTCAACAACAGGCTCCACCAGGAACATAAAGAGCCCGTAGAAAAGGTACTCCAATAGTGTGTTATCGTGTATTAAATGTGATAACAAGTGGAGATATAACTTACATTGGTGGCTCAGCCATCAGGAAACAGCTGGCCTAGCAGTACATGTACAAAAAAACTACGCAGTCGTAATGGCACTCCCTGACGCGTATCGTGTTCATACACATCATCATCAGAGTCCCTCTGATGTGTATAAATCCCAGATTGATGTTGTATGAACACGATTACGCGTCAGGGAAGACTGTGCCATTACACTGCGTTTTTATTTTTTTGTACATGTACTGCTAGGCCAGCTGTTTCTCTGATGGCTGAGCCACCAATGTAAGTTATCTCCAATTGTTATCACATTTAATACACGATATCACACTATTGGAGACCTTTTCTACGGGCTCTTTATGTTCCTGGGGGCCTGTTGTTGAAGGTATTTTTGCTGCTGCTGGAGCTGTGTATAGCAGAACCCTCCCCTGGTATCTGGGAGTGACATTCCTGGATCCTGGATATCTCTCAGATGGTTGACATCTAGTGGCCCACTTCATAGATGACACCGCTGTGTTCCAGTATTCCATATCCAGAGTACCAGGAGCGGCCTTACATACTCCATGCGCATTCCCCCTGCGCTGTCTGGTTAGTGCATGTTAGTCTTTTCTCATCACACAAGCCACCTAACCACGAGACGAATTGAGAATCTATGTATACATCACCACCACCACCCAGCACCTGAAATGAACTTTTTTGCTGCTTTCTATATTTAGGAGTTCACTTTCTGTGCCATAGAAGATATTAATTTATTGGTTTTTACATCCACCATACAGACATCAATCTATTTGGTTTTACCTTCGTCACAGAGCGGTATTTTATTTTAGGGAACTGTCCCATTTTACTTGTTCTATTATATTATAATATAGAAGATATTTATCCATCGGTTTTATCTGTCACAGACCATTATTTTAACTTATTTTATAGAACTGATCCATTTATGTAGCGCTGCATTTTTTTATTCTGTAACATTTACTGCAGGAAGGTTCTCGAGGTAACTTAATTGATAGAGCTACTATATGCTCTACACCCAGCGCTTGATTTTATATTCTGCCCCCCCCCCTTATCATTGCTGATGGAGAAGGCTGCCCCCCCCCTCCTTATCATTGCTGATGGAGAAGGCTGCCCCCCCCTCCTTATCATTGCTGATGGAGAAGGCTGCCCCCTCCTTATCATTGCTGATGGGGAAGGCTGCCCCCCTCCTTATCATTGCTGATGGGGAAGGCTGCCCCCCCCTCCTTATCATTGCTGATGGGGAAGGCTGCCCCCCCTCCTTATCATTGCTGATGGGGAAGGCTGCCCCCCCTCCTTATCATTGCTGATGGGGAAGGCTGCCCCCCCTCCTTATCATTGCTGATGGGGAAGGCTGCCCCCCCTCCTTATCATTGCTGATGGGGACAGGCTGCCCCCCCTCCTTATCATTGCTGATGGGGAAGGCTGCCCCCCCTCCTTATCATTGCTGATGGGGGAAGGCTGCCCCCCTCCTTATCATTGCTGATGGGGGAAGGCTGCCCCCCCTGCCTTATCATTGCTGATGGGGAAGGCTGCCCCCCCTCCTTATCATTGCTGATGATGGGGAAGGCTTGCCCCCCCCCCTCCTTATCATTGCTGATGGGGAAGGCTTGCCCCCCCCCCTCCTTATCATTGCTGATGGGGAAGGCTTGCCCCCCCCTCCTTATCATTGCTGATGGGGAAGGATGCCCCCCCCCCTTATCATTGCTGACTGGGAAGCCTGGCTCCCCCCCCTTATCATTGCTGAGTGGGAAGGCCGCCCCCCCTCCTTATTGCATTGCTGACTGGGAAGCCTGGATGCCCCCCTCCCTATCATTGCTGATGGGGAAGGATGCCCCCCTCCCCTATCATTGCTGATGGGGAAGGATGCCCCCCTCCCTATCATTGCTGATGGGGAAGGATGCCCCCCTCCCTATCATTGCTGATGGGGAAGGATGCCCCCCTCCCTATCATTGCTGATGGGGAAGGATGCCCCCCTCCCTATCATTGCTGATGGGGAAGGATGCCCCCCCTCCCTATCATTGCTGATGGGGAAGGATGCCCCCTCCCTATCATTGCTGATGGGGAAGGATGCCCCCCTCCCTATCATTGCTGATGGGGAAGGATGCCCCCCTCCCTATCATTGCTGATGGGGAAGGATGCCCCCCTCCCTATCATTGCTGATGATGTTTGGTTGTCTTGCTGATATAATCTGTAACACTACAGCTGACCATAGATGAAACAAGTCTCATCAGGTTCAGAAGGGATCGTGCGAGATTCCATCATCTCTTTGGATGGCCTGGGTGTACTGATGTCGATCCATCAAACTACTATAGTACAACCAGCCTGTCAGATTTCTCTCATGAGAGCACTGCTGGTAGCTGTAGCCACCCACAGTGATCATTTGTGTTTTATCGGCAGAAGGGACACTCCCTGATGGCTGAAGACCATACAGCTGTGGCGAGGGATTCTCCCATCAACATTGACTGTGTTGATGTGGCACATTCGCGCGATTTTTCTTTCCCTTTATCATCATGGCGGAGGAAAAGAAAAGTTGATAATCTATGGCTGTGTAAGAGTAACAAAACCATGACCAGTATGGCAAAGAGGACATAAATTGGACCTTATTAAGATCTTGCCTATTCAGGGGTAACGTGACCTGGAACACACCTAAACCAGGGGTTAGGAATAAATCGTCCAGGACCAGCAGCATTTTATGTTTGAGCAATGAGGAACCTCAAACCTCATGACATGAATGTTTCAATTGTGTGTTCTTTAACCCTAAGATTAAGATTTCATTATACTTGGGGTAAGTAGGCATTATGCTTATAGTTAAGTTTTCTTTAATGCGTCTAGACGGGAAGCCATGATCACTCCAAGCAACATGGAGGAAACCATGAATACACTGAATTAAAGATGGAAACCCTTTTCTGCCTCCTGCATCATTGGTGGATGTGTAAGGTACCAAATATATAAAAGCTCACAATGATAGTCTATTTACTTGCAAAAGGTATTGCGCAGAGTTATGCGGCTTTTATTATAAACTCATGGCATGGTTTCAGCCACACATTTTTGTGTGGCAGGCCCCCAACAAATAGGAATTTAATACCCAAAATTAAGACTTCATATAGAGCTCTGGGAGGACGTAGGCATTATGCTATTGTAACAGTTTTCGCTTTAAATGCGTCTAGACGAGAAGCCATGATGCCTGCTCCAAGGATCATGGGAAGCCACTGATCTCTCCAAGCAACATGGGAGAAACCATGAATATACCGATCAAGATGGAAAACCCTTTTCTGCTCCTCGCAGCAAGTGGTGGATTGTAAGGTAGCTATATATATAATGCTCAGGAATGATAGTCTATTAACTGCAACAATGTATAGCCAGAGTTTATGAGCTTTTATCACAACTCATGACTTGGGTTTAGCCACAATGTGTATTTGTGACCCAAAATTAAATTTACTAAATGTAAGTGCCAAATACGTTAGAGTGGTAATAGCTTGCATAATAGCTAACAGATTGAGGTATTGAGCTTTTATCACAACTCATGCTTGGGTTAGCCACAACACTTTTGTGGACCCAAAATTAAATTTACTAAATGTATCTCTCAAATAACGTATAGTCTAATCGCTTTGCTGTGAATATCCACAGAATTGAGTTTATGAGCTTTTTATCGTTCAACTCATGTACTTTTTGGTGTTAGCCAACCACACTTTGATGGACCCCCAAAATAGAATTTATTAAATGTATTACCAAATAAGTATAGTCTCTAGCTTTGCCAAATACATCAACAGATTGAGTTTTTATGAGCTGTTATCATAACTCATGACTTGGGTTTAGCCACAACACTTCTTGTGGACGCCAAACTTCTAAATTTACTAAATGTTTTAGCCACATAAGTAGAGGTTTTATAGCTTGCAAAATAATCACCAGAGTTATGAAATGTTATATCATAACCTTTAAACATCCTGGGGATGGGAAGAGTCTTTCTGGTTCAGTCTGAAGTCACTAGCTGAGAAGGAGCTCTGGATTGGTAAGGGCTGATTTCTTTCCAAAGCTTATGCAGGAGCAGGGCCACGTAATTACAGGGCGCTCGGTGCGTCTTTTCAGCCCACAACTTGTGCGTACCTGCAGGTACCGGTAACAAGGAGTTCTTCTCAGCAGAATACAGGGATGGAGGCTACTAAGCAAGGATTTTCACTCTGATCCCTCTGGGAAAGTCTACGGGAGGTGCCCCCACCTCTTGGAAGTTAAGGGTTTCTATGTTGTAGGCCTTCTTAAAATTTTTTGTTGGGGGCAAAGGTTTTGGGGGCTGGACCCAAATTTCAAAAGCTGGGTATGTAGCAGCGGGCCTTTGGGGACTGGGGTCAAACTGGGGACTTTTGCTGGATAAGGGGGAGTGCCCCCTCCTCTGAGAAGGTGGGGTGGATATGATTCCGTCCCCTTTCCCACTTTTCCTCATGCCCTCACAAGTTGGGCCAAACGCTCATTATGGCTTGATGGGAAAAAGGGGGGATTGTCCCTTTAGGGGGAATTTTATCCTTTCTTCTGGGAAAATAGGGGGTGCTTTGGGAAAGGTTTGGGGGTTTTTCGAAGGGTTTAGGGCACCCCTTTAAGTCAAAAAAACGCTTGGCAAAGCCCAAAATTTCCCCAAAAAATTTTTTCCCGGGTCAGGGCTTTTGGGACTCGGCAAAAAACCTTTATCCTTGGGGGAAAAGGGGGGGGGGGGGCAGGGGGGCAGTCCGCTCCCACTTTTAAAAAGGTTCCAAAATCCCCCAAAAATTCCAAATTTTTTTCTCCTAAAAAGCCAAAAGTTGGCCCCGGGGTTTTTTTTACAATTCCATTATTCATTTTGGTACTGGATTTTTAAACCAAAAAAATTAAAAAAAGGCCAACGCCTTACCCCAATGCCCCACCAACCCCCCCCCCCCTTTTTTAAATTTAAAACCCAAATTTCACATAGCCCTCCCTTTCTGCTCATTTTTCTGGAGGGAGCATTTAGATAGGACCCCCAAGCCCCCCTGTAGCATTGGAATTTTTAACCAAAAGCGGTAATTCCCCCTTGGCCCGCTCCCTTTATGCCCACCTTGGAGCAGTGTAGAAAAAGGGGAAGGGGAAATGAATTTTTTCCCCTTTTTGGGAGGCTTTTTTGTGGCCCAAAGAGCGGGTTCCCTATGCATCGCAATTTGCCCCTTGTTTTCCTTGACTGGGAGCCAAAGACTGAAATGCCCATTATTTTTGAAAGAAGTCCCCCTTAAACATTGGGTTTTTATACCCTTTCCCTTTAATTTTTTTCCTCCACTGGTCATTTAGCCCCTTGGGCGTGTAAATGCATTGGGAAATGGAAATTTCCCCCTTTTCGCCCTATGCCTTTGGGGGTTTCCCCAAAAAAGGGGCACTTTCATACCCGGGGAAGCCCCTAGTACGGGGGGGGGGGGGGGGTTTAATTGGGCTTGGGGTTTGGGGTTTTTTTATGAAAAAAAGATAAAAGGGGTTTCGCAAATCAAAACCCCCCCGTAGCCTTTGTTTTTCCCACAATGCCAGTTTAAATTCCCCCTTAAAAGTCTTTTTTACCCACCTTGGGCAGTGTAGAATTTTCATTGGGAAAAAGAAATTTTCCCCTTTTTGCGGTCTTTTTGGGTTCCCCAAAAGGGGCAGCATTCAAAGGGAATTTCCATAGCCATCCCTTGCGCTAATTTTCGGGGCAGCTTTTGTGGGACCCCCAAAAAAACTGAAGGGTTGGGGGGTTTGGGTTTTTTGGGGTTAAAGGGTAAAATTATTGGTTATTTATGCCCCTTAAGCTGTGTAGAATTTCGGTTGCAAATTATTTCCCCCCGATTGAGGGTTTTGTGGACCCAACAGGCCGATTCATATGCAACGCCATAACCATTGTCTCCTTTACGGAGCCATGAACTGAATTTTCCAATGGTTTTGAATTGAAGTCCAATTTTGGGGATTGTCTGTAAACCCAAAGCCCGTAAAACCCCCCCCCTTTCCTTTTATGCCCCCCTTGGAAGGGAGTTTTAGAATGCATTGCAAAAAATTTTCCCTTTGTGCATAACCTTTGGTGATCCCAAAAACCCGGGAAAACACTTTCTTTCCCCAATGCCCCTAGGAAAAAGCACTCATTTTAGATGGGGTTTTCCCCATAAAATGCAAAAAGAAGTTTGTTGGGGGGAATCAAGCCCCCCGGGAGCATTGTTTTTCACAAAGCCAGGGAAATTTTCCCCCTTTACCTTTCTCCAAAAACTGCCCCCCCTTTGGGGTGGGTTTGAATGCATTTTCAAAAAGATTTCCCTTGGTTTTCAAGGGTCTTTGGTTTCCCCAAAAGAGCAGCAATTTTGGGCGCAATGCCATACCATCCCGGGCTCATTTGCTGGAGCAGCAAAAATTTTGATAGGCCCCCCAAACCCACTGTGCTTGTTTGTATAAAAAAGCGGGTTAATTTCCCCCTTGGCCCGTCATTTTTCCCACCTTGGGCAGTGGGAATGCGATTGCAAATATTTCCTTGATTGGCGGCCCGGGGCCCTTTTTGGCCCCCAAAAGAGCAAACTTCTATTTCATCGCCATAGCCATTGTCTTTTTGATGGGGAAAAGATCTGAAATGGCCTGATGTGAAATTTAAAAACCACTTTAGCATTGTCTGTATACAATTTCCAGTAAATTCCTTTCCCGCTCTTTATGCCCACCCTTGGGGCAGTGTTTGAATGCATTTTCAAATGATTTCCTTGGGGGCAAAAAGGTTTGGGGGGCCAACCAAGGGGGGGGAACTTTCAAAACCCAATGCCCATAGTTAAAAAAAATTATTGGGCGGGGTGGGGTTTTTAAAAACTTTTTGTTGCGGGGGGAAAACAAGGCCCCAGGGGGGGAGCAGGATGGGGGGCCAAAGCCGGAGGGAATTTTAAGGGTTATTTAGGGGGCCCCCCAAAAGTGGGGCGGACGAAAGCTTGCCAGAAATAAAATTTTATTGTTTGGGCTTTGTGGGGGGGGAAAGGGAGGAGATTAAAAAAATGGTTAATTTAAAATTTTTTTTTAAATTTGGTGGAAAACAGCAAATTTAGTTGGACCCCAAAAGAAAAAAAAGTTGTTTGTTTAAAATTTTTATACAATGCGGTTAAATTTTTCCCTTTTGGGTGCTATTTAAAGCCCACCCTTTGGGGCATGTAGAAGCGATTGCAAATGATTTCCCCTTGTTTTCCGGGTCTTTGTGGCCAACAGAGCAGCGTTCCTAAAGCATCGCCCCATAGGGCCCTTGGGTTTCCCTTTAATGGAGGGAAAGATCTTTAAATGAATTTTTTTGTGAATTGAAGTTTCCAATTTGGGATTTTCTGTATACAAAAGCCAGTAAAACCCTTATGCTCATTTTTTTGCCCACCTTGGAAACAGTGTAGAAAGCATTGCAAATGATTTCCCTTTTTTGGGATATGCTCTTTTTTGTTTCCCCCCAGAGCACTTTTCATACGCAATTTCCCCTAGGAGCCTCCCTTGACTTGAGTGGGGTTTTTTTATAAAATCAAATGATGAATTTTTCGCAAAACAAAAACCCCCGAGCATTGGTTTTTTCACAATGCCCCGTAATTCCCCTTACGTCATTTTGCCCCCTTTGGGGCAGTGTAGAATGAAAATTTCAAAAGATTTCCCCTTTGGTTTCAAGGGTTTTGTGGGGGTCCCAACCGGCAGCATTCAGACGCAATGCCATAGCCATCCCTTTCGCTCATTTGCTGGAGCAGCATTTAGTAGGAAACCCCCCAAAAACCCACTTTTAGCATTGTTTGTATACAAGGGTAATTTCCCCCCTTGGCGCTCATTATGCCCACCTTGGGGCAGTGGAATGCGATTTGGGAAATGAAAATTTTCCCTTTATTGCCGGCTTTTTTGTGGTCCCAACAAGGCACTTCATATCATCGCCAAAAGCCCTTTTTTTTTGACTGGGAGAAAGTTGAAAATTTTTGAAGTTTTTATTGAAGCCACGGGGGATTGTCCCGTATACAAAGCCAGTAAATTTCCCCCCAGCTCATTTTATGCCCCGGAGCTGTGTAAATTTCATTGCAAATGATTTCCCTTTGCGCATATGCCTCTTTGTGTTTCCCCCAAAAGAGCACTTTCATACGCCAAAGCCCTAGAAACATCATTGACCTTTTAGGGGGTTTTTTATAAAAAAAATAAAAGTTGCCAAACAAGCCCACCGTTTGCAATTGGGTTTTTTTTAAAATGCCAGTAATTCCCCTTCCAGCTCATTTAACCCCCCCTTGGGGCAGTTTTAAAAAGCTTTTCAAATGATTTTCCCTTTGGTTTTCAGGGGGGCCCTTTTTGGGCCCCAAAAAAGCAGCATTCAGAGCAATGCCCAAAGCCTCCCCTTTCTGCTCATTTCTGGGGAAACAGCAATTTTTGATAGGACCCCCCCCAAACCCCCCTGTTTGGGATTTTTTTTTTGTATACAATGCTGGTTTTAAAAAAACCCTTTGCTCATTTAAAGCCCACCTTGGAGCAAATTGTAGAAGCGATTTTCCAAAAAATTTCCCTTGATTGCAGGCTCTTTGGGGGCCCAACAGAGCAGGGGGTTCATAAGCCTGCCCATAGCCATTGTCCCCCGATGGAAACCCTGATCGAAATTTTGATGTTTTTTAATTGAAGTCCCTTGGGGATTGTTTAATACAAAGCCAAATGCCCCTCCCCTGCTATTTATGCCCCTCTTGGAGCAGTTAGAAAGATTGGCCCAAAAGATTTCCCCTTTTTGGGATTGCTTTTTTGTGAACCCAAAAAGGGGCAAACCTTCATACCGGGAATGCCCTTAAGGCCCCACTCTTTTACTTTTAGTGGGGTTTTCTATAAAATCAAAAGGGAAATTAATAATAAAATTTTTTTCCAAATCCCGCCCCCAAGTTCCATTTTTTTGTTAAAAAGCCGTTGTTTAAATTTCCCCTTCCCTCCTATTTTTTTCCCACCTTGGGCCGTGTAGGGAAGCATTGCAAAAAAATTTCCCCTTTGGTTTCAGGGTCTTTGGTGGGTTTCCAAACCCAAAAAGCCAAGGCCCCTTTACAGAAAAAAGGGCCCCCCCAATGCACAAAAAACGGGGCCAATTTCCCCCTTGCCCCCCGGGGGGAAAAAATTTGTGGTTTTATTTAGGGGGAAAAAGGGAAAACCCCGCCAAAATTTTTTGGGGCCGACCCGAGCAAAAACCCAAAAATTAGGGCCCCCCGCCTTTAAAACAAAATTTAAAAAGGCCCAAGCAATTTTTTGGGGAAAAAGGAACCCTTTTCCCCAAGGGCCCCACTGTTTGCAAATTTTTTGGTTATTACAATGGGTTTTTTTGGGTTCCCTTTCCCCCCTAGGCTTTTTTCCTCCAAATTTTTTTTAAAGCCCCCCTTGGAGCGTGGGAGAAAGCATTGCAAATGAAAATCCCCCTTGGTTGCAGGCCCCTTTGTGGGGCCCAACCCCGAGCAGCAAACATAGCAATTTTTTCATAAACCATTTTTGGTTTTTTTTTGGACTGGAGTAGAAATTTTTTTAAAACTGAAATGCCCCCGAAGTGGGTATTGAAAAAACCCCCTTGAGCATTTTGTCCCCGTTTTTTAACCCCCACTTTCCAAAAAATTTTAATTTTTTCTCCCAAAACCCCCTCTTTTTTGCCCAACTTGGGGCAGTGTTGAAAATTTTCAAAGGAAAATTTTCCCTTTTGGGGATATCTCTTTGGGGTTCCCAACAAAAGCACTTTCAATTTCGCAATGCCCAATGGGGTTTATCATTGACTTGAGTGGGGTTTCTTAAAAAAAATATGTTTGCGCAATCAAGCCCACTGTAGCCTTGTTTGTCTACAATGCAGTAATTTCCATTCACCTGCTCATTTAGCCCACCTTAGGAGCAGTGTAGAATGCATTGCAAATGATTTCCCGTTTGTTGCAGGGCTCGTTTGTGGATCCAAATCAGAGGCAAGGCAATCAGAGAAAACCAATGCACATAGCCATCCCTTGCTGCTCATTTGCTGGAGCAGCATTTAGATAGGACCCCCCCAAGCCCCACTATAGCATTGTTTGTATACAATGCAGGTAATTCCCCTTCACTGCTCATTTTTGCCCACCTTGGAGCAGTGTAAAATGCGATTGCGAATGATTTCCCATTGATTGCAGGCTCTTTGTGAACCCAACAAGCAGCGTTCATATGCATCGCACATAGCCATTGTCTCCTTTGACATGGAGCCATTGATCTGAAAATTTTGATGATGTGTTGTGAATTGAAGTCCACTTGGGCATTGGTCTGTATACAATGCCAGTAATGCCCCTCCACTGCTCATTTTATGCCCATCTTTGGAGCAGTGTAGAATGCATTGCAATGATTTCCCTTTGCGCATATGCTCTTTGTGATCCCAACAGAGCACTGTTCATACGCAATGCCCCATAGCGACGCAAACTCATTTGACTTGAGTGGGGTTTTCTATAAAATGCGAATGATGTGTTGCGCAATCAAAGCCCACTGTAAGCATTGTTTGTCTACAATGCCAGTAATTCCCCTTCACTGCTCATTTACGCCCACCTTGGAGCAGTGTAGAATGCATTGCAAATGATTTCCCATTGGTTGCAGGCTCTTTGTGGTCCCAACAGAGCAGCATTCAAACGCAATGCACATAGCCATCCCTTGCTGCTCATTTGCTGGAGCAGCATTTAGATAGGACCCCCCAAGCCCACTGTAGCATTGTTTTGTATACAATGCTGGTAATTCCCCTTCACTGCTCATTTCTGCCCACCTTGGAGCAGTGTAGAAGCGATTGCGAATGATTTCCCATTGATTGCAGGCTCTTTGTAGGGGTCCCAACAGAGCAGCGTTCATATGCATCGCACATAGCCATTGTCTCTTTGACTGGAGCCATGATCTGAAAATGCCAATGATCATGTGTTGTGAATTGAAGTCCACTTTAGCATTGTCTGTATACAATGCCAGTAAATTTCCCTCCACTGCTCTTTTATGTCCACCCTGGAGCAGTGTAGAATGCATTGCAAATGATTTCCCTTTGCGCATATGCTCTTTGTATTCCCAACAGAGCACTGTTCATGCACGCAATGCCCATAGCGACGCACTCATTGACTTGAGTGGGGTTTTCTATAAAATGCAAATGATGTGTTGCGCAATTAAGCCCACCGTAGCATTGTTTGTCTACAATGCCAGTAATTCCCCTTCACTGCTCATTTTTGCCCACCTTTGGAGCAGTGTAGAATGCATTGCAAATGATTTCCCGTTGGTTGCAGGCTCTTTGTGGTCCTAACAGAGCAGCATTCAGACGCAATGCTCATAGCCATCCCTTGCTGCTCATTTGCTGGAGCAGCATTTAGATAGGACCCCCCAAGCCCACTGTAGCATTATTTGTATACAATGCTGGTAAATTCCCCCTTGGGATTCATTGCTGCTCATTTATGCCCACCTTGGAGCAGTGTAGAATGCGATTGCAAATGATTTCCCATTGATTGCAGGCTCTTTGTGGTCCCAACAGAGCAGCGTTCATATGCATCGCACATAGCCATTGTCTCCTTGACTGGAGCAATGATCTGAAATGCTGATCATGTGTTGTGAATTGAAGTCCACTTTAGCATTGTCTGTATACAATGCCAGTAATACCCCTCTGCTGCTCGTTTATGCCCACCTTGGAGCAGTGTAGAATGCATTGCAAATGATTTCCCTTTGCGCATATGCTCTTTGTGTTCCAACAGAGCACTCTTCATATGCAATGCCCATAGTAGATCGCACTCATTGACTTGAGTGGGGGTTTTCTATGAAATGCAATATGATATGTTGCGCAATCAAGCCCACTGTAGCATTGTTTGTCTACAATGCTAGTAATTCCCCTTCACTGCTCATTTATGCCCACCTTGGAGCAATGTAGAATGCATTGCAAATGATTTCCCGTTGGTTGCAGGCTCTTTGTGGTCCCAACAGAGCAGGCATTCAAACGCAATGCTCATAGCCATCCCTTGCTGCTGCTCATTTGCTGGAGCAGCATTTAGATAGGACCCCCCCAAGCCCACTGTAGCATTGTTTGTATACAATGCTGGTAATTCCCCATTCATTGCTCATTTATGCCCACCTTGGAGCAGTGTAGAAAGCGATTGCGAATGATTTCCCATTGATTGCAGGCTCTATTGTGGTCCCAACAGAGCAGCGTTCATATGCATCGCACATAGCCATGGTCTCTTTGACTGGAGCCATGATCTAAAATGCCGATGATGTGCTGTGAATTGAAGTCCACTTTAGCATTGTCTGTATACCAATGCCAGTAATAATTCCCCTTGCTCTGATCATTTATGCCCACCCTGGAGCAGTGTAGAATGCATTGCAAATGATTTCCCTTTGTGCATATGCTCTTTGTGTTCCCAACAGAGCACTGTTCATACGCAATGCCCATAGTGACGCACTCATTGACTTGAGTGGGATTTCTATAAAATGATGTTGTGCGCAATCAAGCCCACCGTAGCATTGTTTGTCTACAATGCCAGTAATTCCCCTTCACTGCTCATTTATGCCCACCTTGGAGCAGTGTAGAATGCATTGCAAATGATTTCCGTTGGTTGCAGGCTCTTTGTGGTCCCAACAGAGCAGCATTCAGATGCAATGCTCATAGCCATCCCTTGCTGCTCATTTGCTGGAGCAGCATTTAGATAGGACCCCCCAAGCCCACTGTAGCATTGTTTGTATACAATGCTGGTAATTCCCCATTGACTGCTCATTCATGCCCACCAATCCTTGGAGAGCAGTGTAGAATGCCATTGTAAATTATTTCCCATTAATTGTAAGTTCTCTGTTGTCCCAACAGAGCAGCATTCACGTGCCGTGCTCATAATTTGCATGGTTGAGTCTTCTAAAGTAGTTTTTTATAACCGTAAAATAATTTCCAAGCTTATACAATATCAGATTTTTCTATTTAAAAATTTAGTCGATATAATTTTTTTAAAATTTGATAAATTGGGACTTAATGCCCCTTGTCATCCTTGTGTTTTTTTTAAGTAGAACCTCTATCTCCTTTCAGATAAGTGGATGAGCAGCATGGCCTGGGTTCTGGCAAGGCACTGCGATTTGATTTAAAACCTGGGAAATAGGCAAGTATCTAAATGAAACCTTTTTATTATTGAGATTTCCATGGATAATGGGATGTAATTGGTTAATTGCCTTTTAATATGTATTTTGTCATTTCTGCCATCAGCTTAAGAAGATGGGCTCTTTTGGCTTAAAGTGTAAAGTCTGAAGGGTTTTTATCTTCATGCATCAAGATAAAAAATCCTTTTCTATGCAGGATTCCCCCCAAATCCAGTGATGCTAACTGGAGTCTATGCTGTCCTGGGACTCCCTCGACTCATTGGCTGAGACAGCAGCAGGAGCCTTCGGCTCCCATTGCAGTCCATCACAGCCAGTGTGCAAATGAGAAGAGAGAGGGTGGGGGCAGAATCTGTCTCCATGTGTTAATGGACACATGGAGTAATGGCAGGGGAGTGCACATGTTTTGGTACCTCCATAGCAAGCTTCTTTGCCTTGGGGGCATGCCAACAGGAGGGAGGGACTAAGAGCCGGCAGGGGAGCCAAAAAGAGGAGTATCTGGGCTGCTCTGTGCAAAATCCTCACACAGCAGGTAAGTATGACATGTTATTTTAAGAAAATGAGCCCTCATTACAGGGAGCCTTACCAGTAAATGACAAGCCCATGGTCTCTGGTGTCAGCTACAGGTGGGTATGCTCATGGACAGGGGCAGACTGACCATTTGGAAACTCGGGCACTGCCCGGGGTCTGTAGGGGGCCCCATGAGATGCCCCTGGTACCTTTTTTCAAAGGCTTTTTTGAGTTTGGGCAAGGACATGCGCCCCATGATCCCCTAATGCCCCGGGGGGCCCATGAATTGTCAGTCCGCCCCTGCTCATGGACACACTTTTTTTCTGAGGCTGAGTTTTGACACTGTGTATATCGTTTTGATCAACAGAGAATGCAAATGTGTCCAAGTCCAAGCCAGCGAACTGATAAAACATTGCTGTACATGCTGACTTGGAATGCTTTAAAATGTGTGTGGTTTTTTTTTTTTTTTTTATAATGTATATAATTTTAATATCTTGTAATAATAATTATTACAAAGAATTAAACTTTGACTAGGATTTTTTTTTAGGCATCAAAAACACATCTAACAATTGACAATTGTTTTTTTTGAAACATACCGCTTCGGCCGATGAATTCTTTGTGTCCAATAACTGGCCCAATCTTTACTGTCAGACAAAATCACCTCACATGTTGCAGGAGAACAGTCAAATGTTGACATGATTATACATATGAAGACCAACATGTTTTATCACCTTCAAAAACTTCATCGGGGAAGAGCAGGTTGACCTGAAATAAGAATGCATGTAACAGTTTCCTTTCATATATCTATAAAATAATCACAAACGATATTCTTTGAAATTCGTTCTGTCAGATTTAACCTCCACTTCCTGTGAAGATTTTGAAGTCAAAACTTGACAAACGTATAATTATGTCCAAATTTGACTATTTTGCAACATATGTGATTTGACCGTAAAGATTGGACCAGTTATGGCCACAAAGAATTATCAGTCAAAACTGTCTCTATGGACTTTCTTTGCCATTTTTCAATAAAAAATAATTTTTTATATATTTTTTTATAAAAAAAAAAATCCTTATTTTTATTTTTTTTTAATTCTTTAGCGGTAAATATAAAACCATAGAAGCTTTCCTTATGGTTTTCTCCTTCTAAAAATAACAATTGTCTGGCTGTTTTGCTTATAATCTGTAACATTAAAGCTGACCATAGATGAATCCAGTTTCATCAGGTTTAGTAGGGATCGTGCAAGATTCGATCCATCTTTGGATGGCCTGGTTGTACTGAAGTCGATCCATCAAACTTCTTTAGTACAACCAGCCTGTCAGATTTCTCTCATGAGAGCACTGCTGGTAGCTGTAGCCACCCACAGTGATCATTTGTGTTCTATCGGCAGGGAAGGCTCCCAACACTCCCTGATGACAAAGACCATACTGCTGTGGGAGGGATTCTCCCATCAACATTGACTGTGTTGATGTGGCAATCGAGCGATTTTCTTTCCTTTCATCCATGGTGGAGGAATAGAAAATTGTATAATCTATGGCTTGTGTAACAGTAACTAAACCAGGACCAGTATGCATAGAGACTTCTAACTTGGACCTTAATAAATCTGCCTATTCAGGGGGACGTGACATGGAACACACCTAAACCAGGGGTTAGGAATAATAGCCAGACAGCAGCATTTTATCTCAGCAATGAGAACCTCTACATCATGACATGTTTAAATTGTGTTGTTTAACCCCAAATTAAGATTTCATTATACTTGGAGAAGTAGGCATTATGCTATTGTAAATTTTTTTTTCTGTGTCTAGACGGAAGCCATGATCTCTCCAAGCAACATGGAGAAACCATGAATATACCGATCAACATGGGAAACCATGAATACACCGATCAAGATGGAAACCCTTTTCTGCTCCTGCAGCATTGGTGGATGGTAGATACCTAATATAAAAAGCTCAGAATGATAGTCTATTACTTGCAAAAGGTATTGCCAGAGTTATGAGCTTTTATTATAACTCATGGCATGGGTTAGCCACACAGTTTTGTGGACCCAAAAATGAATTTACTTGAATGCATTCCTAAGCTGCGTTATGAATGATAGTCTATAGCTTGCAAAATATCAACAGATTTGAGTTATGAGCTTTTATATCATAATTCATGACTTAGGTTAGCCACAATGTTTTGTGGACCCAAAATTAAATTTACAAATGTATTGCCAAGTAATAAGTATAGTCTATAGTTTGCTGAATATCACCAGAGTTCTGAAATGTTATCATAACTCTTTAACTCCTGGGATTGGAGTGTCTTTCTGGTTCAGTCTGAAGTCTCTAGCTGAGAAGGAGCTCCTGGGTTGTAGGCTGAGACTTTCCTGAGCTTTGAAGGTCAGGGCCATGCAATACAGCTTTGTCAGGCGCTCAGTTTGTCTCTTCAGCCCACAACTTGGGCTTACCCTGCAGGTTACCGGTTTTAAGGAGTTCTCTTTCAGCAGAATACAGGGATGGAAGGCTAAGCAAGGATTTCACTCTGATCCCTCTTGGGAAAGTCTACAGAGAGTGCCCCCACTCTCTGGAAGTAAAGGGTCTACTGTTGTAAGACATTCTTAACTTTCCATTGTGAGCTATGGTTGGGCGTCTGGACCAATTGCAAAGCTGCTATGTAGCAGCGGGCTTGGAGACTGAGTCAATCTGAGACTTTGCTGGATTAGGGAGGAGTGCCCACTCCTCTGAGAAGGCTGGGGCTGGATATGATTCAGTCTCCTTTCCCACTGCCTCACTGCAGCCTCACAGTTGGTCCAAACGCTCAATTATGGCTTATGATGGAAATGGGAGGATTGTCCTAGAACTGTTCATCCTTTCTTCCTGGGAATACAGAGAGTTGATTTTGGAATGGTTCTGAGTTTTTCTTGATTAGAGTATGAGGGCACCATACTAGAGTCAACAAACGCTTCAGCCAAGCCAAAATCAACAATCTCTATTCCTGGGTCAGACTTCTGGTACTACGTCAGAATCCTTATCCCCTTGGGGAAAAGGTCAGACATGTGCCACTCCCACTTCAAAAAAATAGGTTCACACCTCCCTCAACAATTCCATTACTCCTAAAAGCCCAATGTAGCAACGTCTGTTCTACAATGCTAGTTATTCACTTTTGCTTCATAGTTTATGTTCAAATCCAGTAGCCCCCCCCCCCCCCCCCCCCCCCCCCCCCCCCCCCCCCCCGTGTTGGTCGCAGGTCTTTAGTGGTCCCAGCAGAGCAGCAGCAATCAGACGCAATGCTCACAGCCATCTCAAATCTGTTATTTTATGTTTTAAAATTTGATAAATTGTTGGTGCTTAATGCCCCTTGTCATCCTCTTGTTTTATTTATTTTTTTTTTTTAGTGGAACCTCTATCTCCTTTCAGATAAGTGGATGAGCAGCATGACTGGGTTCTGGCAAGACACTGCATTTTGATTTAAAATGTGGGAAACAGGCGACTATCTAAATTAAACCTTTTGATTATTGAGATTTACAGGGATAATGGGATATAATTGATTTTTTAATTACCTTTTTAATATGTGTTTTGTCATTTCTGCCTATAAGCTTAAGAAGATGGGCTCTTTTGGTTTAAAGTGTAAAGGCTCGAGGGTTTTTATCTTCATGCATCAAGGTAAAATCCTTTTCTGTGCAGGATTCCCCCCAATCCAGTGATGCTAACTGGAGTCTATGCTATCCTGGGACTCCCTCTACTCATTGGCTGAGACAGCAGCAGGAGCCTTCGCCTCCCACTGCAGTCCATCACAGCCAGTGTGCAAATGAGAAGAGAGAGGGTGGGGCAGAGTCTGTCTCCATGTGTGAATGGACACATGGAGCAATGGCTGGGGAGTGCACGTGCTCTCGGGTGCCTCCATAGAAGGCTTCTTTGCCATGGGGGCACGTGACAGGAGGGAGGGACTAAGCGCCGGCAGGGGACCCAAGAAGAGGAGGATCTGGGCTGCTCTGTGCAAAATCCGCACACAGCAGGTAAGTATGACATGTTTGTTATTTTAAGAAAAAATTATGCCTTAGAATAACTTTAAAGCGTGCAATGCAGTACCTGTGTGTTTTTTTGTTTTTTTTTTTCTTCAAATCAGAATTGTTTTTTAATAAATAAACCTCTTTTTTAAAGCTTTCTTAAGTCCAATAATGGACACTCTGGCTGGAGTGTGCATTGTCTAGAACAGTCTTTCAACAAGAATGCCTTGGCCTTTTTGTTTCACAAGCCATAGGTTTTCATTTTGTAGCATTACAGCCTTGGACACCTTGAGGGCCAGCTGCTTGCATTCCAACAACCAATGATGTAATTGGCTGAGGAGGAGGACATAGCACTGCATCCTTGTTTGTCTCCCCCTTCAGCTCTAGGGTCATGTTTGCTGAGTGGAGAGAAAACGGAGAAAAAACACTGGCATACTAGTCCGTACCAGTGCAAAGGTATAGTGTTTTGTAAGAATAAATCACCTCCAGTGTTGGGTGTCCTACGTGTATGGATTTTTTGCTGCATTATGAAAAACTATTCATTTCATTCTTTACATTTGGAGTAGGTTGCCTCAAGATGTGCAGATTTTTAAATTCTGGTCTGACTAATGGCAGGAATACACGGTAAGACCGATCAGTGTTTGTTCGTTGGTCGAAATCGTGGCCCATATTAACCAGTCGAAAAAAATTGTTGTCAAGCAATACGTAGTGTTGATGTCTTCAATACAAGTGGAAGTGAAGCAGTGTGCATGTGACCTTATAGCCACGCCCTGCCGCCCAGAACGAGCATTATTCTTTGTGACTGGCATTAGAACATATTAATAGATACTTTGCTGGCTCCAAAGTGGAAGCATCTTCGTACACCCGTTGTTTCTTCACGAACGTCCAGGTCATCTTCTGTTTCCGCTCATGCGTGATGGCGCTTGATGATTTTTTTTTTTTTTTTTTTTTCCATACGACTGTCATACCACCGCATAGAAAATCGGTCGTTCGCATGTGAAATGACAATATTTTTCAGTTCAACCCGATTTTTTTTTTTTTTTTTTTTTTTTAAGTTCACAATATTACCAGTTTTATAACATCCTGGGTTGATAATTTTGTTTAACAAAATTTTTCATACGAATTTCTTACCGTGTATTCCTGCCAATAGGGCTTTGTACAGCTTCGGAGTGTTGCCTTAATAGGGAAATCTGTTTATAAAATTAGCATTTGGTCTGACAGTTGAAGAATGGTTGGTTGCTTCCATCAGTCTTCCAACCTTTTTCTATTGCTTCCCTGACATTCTCTATATGAGTACTTAAAACAATTTCTACCTTCTTGGATATTTCTAAGAAAAAGGGGTCATGGTTGATTCTAAGAATTACTGGGCAGTCTCAAGTCCTGTACACATGGCCTGAACATCAGCCGGTATTGGCCAGTTCAATAGAAACCGTCCGACATTCGGCCCGTGTGTACACCCGCCTATGAAAATCCAGCCAAACATGCATGCCAGAAAACTCCGCATCCAATCAATGCTGGCAGCCAGTGTGTTGTGGTGGTGGGGGGGGGGGGAGAGAGTGGTCCCCCTGTCAGAACACAATAGCTCAGCAGAAGAGCAGCTCAGTAGCACAAATAAATGAGAGTTCCAGTAAATATCAGTAATCCGGATAAAGGTGAATCTTGTTATCCCAGTAGTAAAACAAATATTACGGTGCCATGCGGGGTATAGTAAAAAATGCACACTCACCAGATGCACATTTTAAGTGCGCTTTATGTTAAGATGTAGTAATCAGCCAGAGGTCCCCTCTACGGCAAGATGGAATACAGCCTGGGATGGATAACCCTCCTCTGGAACCTGGGGGTGGTAAGAAGTCAGCCAGCTTTTAAGGTAAGCTGGAATATGGCCTGATGTGGATCTCCCTCCTCTGGATAATGGGATGGTCACCTGGGATCCTGAGAGAACATTTGCCTACGCCTCCTTCTCCTCCTCTGCTGCTGTCCGAACCTTGCGGAAGTGGAGATCACAGAAGCCTGGGGACCTCTGGCTGACTTCTTACCACCCCAGGCTCCAGAGGAGGGTTATCCATCCCAGGCTGTATTCCATTTTGCCGTAGAGGGGACCTCTGGCTGATTACTACATATTAACATACTGCGCACTTAAAATGCGCATCTGGTGAGTGTATTTTTAATGTACCCAGCATCACATCACAAAATATTTGTTTACTACTGGTATAACAATATTTACCTTTATCCAGATTACTGATATTTATTGGAACTCATTTATCTTTTTTACATTTGTTTGGACTTTTTTTTAAATTATCTTTTCCTTTGATTATCCACCACGACATCATATTTCTGCAGATAATTAGCACTTTTTATTTGGGCAACACACACACACTAAACACACAACACACTAACACAACACACACACACACACACACACACACTAACACACACACACTAACTAACACACACACACTAACACACACACACACACTAACACACACACACACTAACACACACACACACTAACACACACACACACACTAACACTAACACACACACACACTAACACACACACACACACACACACACACACACACACTAACACACACACACACACTAACACACACACACACACACACTATAATCTCAAGGATATATAAAATGCTAGATATACAGTACTGATGATCTGGAATAACATTTTACACACACTGTATATGTATGTATATATAATTTTATTCCAGATCAGTACTGTATATCTAGCATTTTATATATCCTTGAGATTATACAGTCATTTACGCATATACATTTTAGCGCTGTGTGTGTGTAATATATATATATCTAATCTCTTTTAGAAGGTATACAGTTTCCTTTTTTAGTGTACTAGCTGCTATTAAGCGCTTGCTGAGTCCCACTTTTACTGAGCTCATTAGTACAGCAAGCTCATCCTGAGCGCTTCAGTTTTTTGTTTTTTTTCTTTTTTCAGCAGCTGGGTTGAATTGCAGACTGGTGTGTGCCCAGCATCACATAACTCCACAGTCCTCTTCCAAACATCACAAAAGCAGGGAGAGCATGTAAACATTTTAAGTATAAAGCACCTAAAAAGGTTTTTACAATTTTTAAAAATGGTTTTTAAGTTAAGCTATGTTGATGGGAACATGTAACGAATAAGAAGTAGGTGTTGTCCCAATTTGGCTGCAAAAGTTGAAATTCAGTTTATGTACTATGCTTGCATATGTGTCATCTCATTTCTAATCCTATACTTCTCCTCTTTTTAGCTGCTCGACTGAACTAGCAATGTTAAAGTGTGAGCAAGGTCAAGGTGAACTACAATCATCCCAACGACATTATCTTCATCAATTTGCCTGATTTCCTTCACAATTTTGTTCTGTGATGAGCATCAAGCCGAAGCCACTTTGTGATCACTTCATGACTGTCCTCTACCATTGTCTCGAATATGTAATACAAATGATTGTTCAATAAAATGATGACATATTTTTTAACCCAAGTTATGTCTTGCCATCTTTTTTTAATCTGTTTTTAAACTAGAGGTAGTGGTCAGTATGCTTGTATTTGGATTAAATGGTCTCTGAATTCAAGAAGAATATAAATAGAGCCTATAGAGATGTGGCTTGTTGTGTATGGACTGATGGGCCTACTATTTGACTTGGATTCAGAGGGCCTTCCATGCTACTTATTACACTTATGCCAGAGGGGTATCCATCCTGGTTAGCAAATCCCTGCCCTGTGTGCTTGAGACCATTCCTACTGACCCACAAGGGAAATATGTTTTGATGGTTTTCACGCTATGGGGTCGAAAATATGTGGTCACTTCGATATACATATCCCTCCGCCCTTCTCTACAATGCTATGTACACTCCTGGAGAGGCTTCCCCTGCACTGTCCCACTAAATTGCTACTCATGGAGGACTTTAATGCCACCTTGGCTCCCGACCTGGACAAACCTACCCCCCAAAATATTTTTCCGCTGATCTGGTTAATTGGGCACGGGCAGCAGGGTTGGAAGAAGTTTGGAGATGGAAACATCCTACCACTCGATCTTATTCCTGTATTCTCCACATCCTATAAAACTTCCTCTCGTATTGACCTGGATTTTGCTAACCCCGCATTGTTGGCGGATATTCTAACTGCTTCCTACCTACCTAGCGGATTGTCGGACCATTGTCCATTTGGCCCTGACGCTCCGCTCTCCCTCTTCTCGTAATGCCTCCCTCTGGCGATTGGGACCCCACTGGATCTCCCACCCAACTGTTGCAAATGCTATTCCACCGTTGCTAAGTGAGTTTTGGGACAATAATGCTGGGTCATCCTCTCCAGATGTCCTCTTGTATATGCCTTAAAAGGCATCCCATGTAACAATACATTTCCTCTATTGCTGTGGTCCGCAAAGCACACACCACTACCACCCACACCTTACAGTAGTCAGTTTCAGAGGGATCTGCTGCATATTTGGTAGTATGTTCCTCCATAACTTTGACCTCTCCATGGCCAAAAGAGAATTGCACCTTCACTTGAAATCACCAGATTGGATCTTCTCAATAGCAAACAACAATTTTTTTGAACAAGGTGACCATAATGGGTGGCAACTAGCAATGCTGGCTCAACACGATCACCTTAATTTCCCAGCTTCAGACCTCCACGGGAGGAATGGCTTCCTCACTGTCAGATATTATAGAAAACTTCTGGCAATTTTACAATACCCTGTATACCTCTAAATTACCCCCCAGATTTCTGGGCTCATGATCTGTCAGCTTTACTGGATCAGTTTGCATCTGAGAGCAATCCCAGTGCTGAGGATGAGGCCCGTTACTCCAGAGTAGGTCTCTGCCGCTATTCACTCCTTTCCTTATGGGAAAGCCCCTGGCCCTGACAGTCTCACCATCGAAATTCTACAAGACTCATAGTGATATACTCACCCTGTTTTTAGCCTCCCTGTACACACTGTTTATCTTTAGGTAAGCTGCCTTCCTCTATGAATCATGCCCATTAGGTGCTAATCTATAAACCCCCTAAGGATCCTGCCTCCTATAGGCCTATCGCTTTGATCAACACAGATTTTTTTCCCCTACCGTCTTTCAGGCCAGCACTCTGAGAGACCTCGGCTCCTCCCCATCTGAGGAAACACCTCCACCTACAATAAAAAAGCTCCACTCCCCTCTGACCTCAGTTCAGGTGTTTCCTCCGGTGGGGAGACACGAGGAGGCGCAGGGCAGACGGTAGGGGAGCCGAGGGCCGGATAGCCGGCTGAGAGGCCCGACGCAGCCGGGAGTGAAGGCCGGAGTGTCCGGCTGCACATCCTCCCTGGGCAGGCTGCGGGCAGTGGGAGTGCATCCCGGGGGACGGGACAAAAGCACTTGCCTGCTCTTCGCCCCCCGACCCTCTCCGGTGAGGGGGGGCGTCGGGGCGGCCGTGGTGAGATCTGGGGAGGATCGGGGGGAGTTCCGCTCCTTCCCATGCTGGCGGGACTTTGCCGGGCCGGACGTCGGGAGACGGCGATTTCCGGCGGAAGGGGCGGGGCTTCGCCCAGGGCTGCGACTTCCGCTTCCGGTCGCGGCCCTCACACCACAGCGGCGCGAATTTCAAAAAGGCGGTGCGGTGCTCAGCGGTCTGGGGGACAGACCAGCGCCAGGCGACCACCCTCCGGTACGGGATGTCGGAGGCACCGGGACCAGGAGATGCCAGCACCAGCCAGTCACAGGTAAGGTGCCTCAGTGGAGGCCTCCCCTACCTGTTGGCCCCTAGCAGTGGGAAGATGGGGCAAGGGGTGTGCGGATTGCAGGCCCTTTTTTGCTCTGTCAGGAAGGAGCAGGGGGGGGGGGGGGTGTTTAGTGTTGGACTGATTAGGCTTCCCTCCTCCCCCCCTTTCTTTTGTGTCTTTCAGGGCAAGGCCCGAGCTAAACTTAGGCACCAGGAGCCCAAGCGGAGATGCCCTTCCTGTAAGGAAGTCTTGAAAGAATCTTGGCGAAAGGTTCTTTGTGGCCCATGTATACAGGGGTTGGTGAGGGAGGAGAAGCCGGAACAGGGGGACCTAGCCAGGTCAGTGAAGGAGTTGGCTACCACCTTCGACTCTTTCAAATCCCTCATGGAGAGGTTTGCCCTCCCATTGCCTACACTTCCCCCCCCCCCCCCCCCAGGTAGCTACGGTGAGTCGTCGGGAACCCCTTGTGACCGGGGAGGAACCAGTGGGGGACTCCCAGTCTGAGGAGGAATCGGCGGGGGAGGGTCCCTCGGAGGAAGGGAGGGGCCCCTCCCGGTACAAATTGACCCTAGAGGAGGTAGATGAGCTCCTGGGGGCTATATACGAAACCCTAGACATTAAGGAGGAAGTTAAGGCCTTGTCTCTCCACGACCAAATGTATCAGGGGTTGGAGGAGCACCAGCACAGAATATTTCCTGTGCATGACATTTTGGTGGACACCATTAAGAAGGAATGGCAGGACCCGGAAAGGAAGCCGTTCTTCTCTAAGGCGCTGAGAAGGAGATTTCCGTTTTCGGAAGACCCAGAGGCGGTCTGGAACAAGAGCCCTAGACTAGACGCCGCCTTTTCCCAAACGACCAGGAGAACTGACCTGGCGTTTGAGGACATGGGGGTCTTACCAGACTTATTGGACAGAAGGGCGGAGTCTCTCCTTAGGAAGGCCTGGGACTCGACCCTGTATAACCTGAAGCCGGCCATGGCTACGACAGTGGTAGCCAGAAATTTAGAGTACTGGCTTACGCAATTGCAGGCCCATATTGTGGCAGACTCTCCCAAGGAGAAAATCTTGACCTCTTTTGAGACCCTTTTGCGAGGAGTTGGGTATATTGCGGACGCTTCCGCAGAGTCGGTGAGGTTGGGGGCCAGGTCTGCTGCCCTGACCAATTCAGCCAGAAGGAGCGCTGTGGCTTAAAACGTGGCAGGGGGACATCACTTCGAAAGTTAGGTTGTGCGGCATCCCCCTCACAGGAGACTGTTTGTTCGGCCCGGGGTTGGAGGAGTTGTTGGACCGGACAGCTGATAGGAAGAAGTCCTTCCCCCTCAAAAGGAAAATACAGGAGGGGGGGACACGGAAGGCCCGCCCGGCAAAAAGGCTGAACCTGCGACCGCCTGGTCAGGGTAGGTCTGCTGGACAGAGAGGTAGGGGAAGAGGGGGAGCGATTTTTCGCCCTCCTGAGCAGCCCCAAAAGCCAAGGTGACTTGGTTCCTCCTGTGGGGGGAAGATTGGCGGCATTCCCTCCCACAGTGGGAAGCCGTGGTCACCAGCCCCTTCATTTTGGATGTCATCCGAAGGGGTTACCGGTTGGAATTTCTAAGGCCGCCACCCGAGGCTTTTCTGGTGACGACCCGTCCAAGGGATCCAGCGAAGGACGCGGCTCTGGTGGGCGCTTTAGAGATTCTAGAGTCCCTTGGGGTCATCTCCAGGGTTCCGGTAGTGGAACGAGGGAAGGGAGTTTATTCCCATGTGTTTGTGGTTCAAAAGCCGTCTGGGGCTTTCAGACTGATTTTGAACCTGAAACCCCTAAACAGGTCAGTGCGTTACCGGAGGTTCCGCATGGACTCCATTTTTACAATCAGGTCCCTAATACCACCCAGGTGCATTCATGGCATCCATAGACTTGAAGGACGCCTATCTACACGTGCCCGTGGCGGAAGCCTCTCAGAGGTTTCTCAGGTTGGCAGTGGGGGGAGAGGAAGGAATTCGACATTGGCAGTTCAGGGCTCTTCCATTCGGGCTTTCCTCCTCGCCAAGAGTATTCACCAAGGTTCTGGCGGAGGCACTGATTTCTATTCGCTTGAGGGGGATTTCAGTGGTGGCCTACCTGGACGATTTGCTGCTTTTCGCAGACTCAGAGGCTCACTTACGGCAAGACCTGGTTATAGTGAGGGGCCATCTAGAAAGCTTGGGGTGGATTTTGAATCTGGAGAAGTCCTGCCTGGTACCTTCTCAGAAAGTGATTTACTTGGGCTACGCTCTAGATTCGGTAGACCAGAAGACCAGCCTGACTTTGGAAAAGATCACCAAGTTGGAAGCCGGGGTCAGATTACTACAGGGGAGCGGGTCGATATCCATAAGGCAGGCCATGTCGGTGCTTGGATTACTGACAGCGTCCATTCCGGCAGTTCAGTGGGCAGGTCTGCATATGCGTCCCCTCCAGTTGTGGATCCTGAGAGTTTGGGACAGGAGGAGTCACTCCCTAGAACGCAGGGTCCTGGTTCCCCCCAGTGTGAAGAGGTCTCTATGGTGGTGGAGGAGATCGTCCAGCATAACTCAGGGGCTGTTGTGGTGCTTTCCGATATCCACGGAGGTCACTACGGATGCCAGCGCCAGGGGCTGGGGAGCCCACCTGGGAAATTTGGTGACTCAGGGGGAATGGTCCTTGGGGCAGAAGGCCCAATCCTCGAATTGGAAGGAATTGAGGGCAGTGTGGGAGGCTCTGCACTCCTTCCAGGTGGGGGTCACGGGCCAGCACGTGCGTGTCCTAACGGACAATGCCACGGCAGTGGCTTATATAAACAGGCAGGGAGGGACAAGGAGCAAAGCCCTCGGAGCCTTAGCGGCGACACTGTTGTCCTGGGCAGAGGTGAACTTGGCGTCCCTGTCTGCGATACACTTAAAAGGGGAGCTGAACCAGAAGGCAGACTTCCTGAGCAGGACTCGGCTCAGGGAGTCGGAATGGGCCTTGAACCCCAATGTCTTTCAGGAGATTGTGCGGAGGTGGGGATCCCCGGAGGTAGACCTCTTTGCCTCCGGGAGGAACAACAAGGTCCCAAATTTCTTCTCTCTATCCCGCTGGGACGGGTCCAGGGCGGTGGACGCATTAGGTCAGAGGTGGGACTACCGGCTTTGTTACGCCTTCCCCCCGGTTCCTTTGCTCCCCCTGGTCCTGAGGAAATTCAGGACAGAGGGGACCTCGTTGATCCTGATAGCTCCCTTCTGGCCGCGGCGGGCGTGGTTTGCGACCCTAAAATGTTTGGCCTCTCGTCCACCCTGGGAGCTTCCACCAAGAGAGGATTTGTTAACACAGGGGCCGGTTCTTTGCCACAGCGTGGGAAGATTACGGTTAACAGCCTGGTTTCTGAGCAACAGCTCCTCTTAGAGAAGGGGTTCTCGCCTAAGGTAGTGGCGACATTACTGGCCAGTAGGAAGGAGGAGACCCAGGCCATTTTTGGTAGGGTCTGGGGTTGCTTTTCAGCCTGGTGTGACCGGACGGCAGTGGCAACCCATAGTTTGGTTTCCGTGTTGGAATTCCTGCAGGCAGGAGCGGACAAGGGATTGTCTGTCAGCACGCTCAAGGGCCAGGTCTCGGCCCTCAGTGTGTTCCTAGAGACGCCCCTGGCCAGGGAGGCATTGGTGAGTAGGTTTTTCAAAGCTCTAGTGAGGCAGAGGCCTCCGAGGTCCAGACCGTTTCCAGTGTGGGATTTGGCCAAGGTGCTCGGGGGGATGACTAGGGCTCCGTTCGAGCCCCTGGAGTCCTGCCCGATAAGGGAGCTCACCATTAAAGCGGCTTTTCTGGTGGCGATTACCACGGCAAGGAGGGTGTGCGAGATGGAGGCTCTCTCGATCAGACCGCCTTATCTCCGTATTTTTGCGGACAGAATCGTTTTCAGACCGGACCCGTCCTTCATTCCGAAGGTAGCTCGGAGTTTCCAGAGGGAACAGGACATTGTCCTTCCCTCGTTTTTTTCCTGACCCAGTGGGGGTAGATCAGGAGAGGTATCATTGTTTGGATGTGCGAAGGTGCGTTCTCCAGTATCTAGAGAAGTCTAGGGAATTCAGAAGCACCGAATCCCTTTTTGTTTTTTTTAAGGGGGCTAGAAGAGGCAAGAAGGCGTCTAGAAGGACGCTGGCCAGCTGGCTGCGGCTGGCGATTGCAGGAGCATATCAGGCGGAAGGCTTGGAGGTCCCGGAGGGTATCAAGGCACATTCCACCCGAGCGGTGGCGGCTACCCAGGCAGAGCTAGCAGGGGTTTCCCCAGGGCAGATTTGCAGAGCGGCAACATGGTCCAGCTATGACACATTTGCCAAGCATTACAGACTGGACCTGGTCTCGGTGCAGGAGCAGGACTTTGGTCGTAAGGTCTTGCAAGCAGTTAGCCCGCCCGAGGGGTGAGTACTCGCTTATCCTCTCAGAGTGCTGGCCTGAAAGACGGTAGGGGAAAAATCAAGTTACACTTACGGTAACGTCTTTTCCAGGAGTCTTTCAGGCCAGCACCGGTTTCCCACCCGTGTTGATATTGGTTATGTGAAGATGGCTTATTATAATTATGTTGTCTCACATTGTGTCTCCCCAGGTGACCGGAGGATGCTTGGAGAACTGAGGTCAGAGGGGAGTGGAGCTTTTTTATTGTAGGTGGAGGTGTTTCCTCAGATGGGGAGGAGCCGAGGTCTCTCAGAGTGCTGGCCTGAAAGACTCCTGGAAAAGACGTTACCGTAAGTGTAACTTGATTTTTTTTTTTTTTTAATAACCAAGCTTCCTACTCTGAGGCTGCAATCAATACTACCTACCATTATTGACCTGGACCAAACTGGGCTCATGCCAGATAGAGCCACAGACATAAATATATACAGACTGTACACAAGCATTCATGCTACACATGCCAATGTGGGTTCTAAGGGTGGTGGCCTCCCTAGATCTTGAGAAGGCCTTTGATACCATCAAATGGCCATTTCTCTGGGAGGTACTTCGTAGAATGGGTTCCCTCTAGTTTTCATTGCATGGCTCAAGATACTTTATGCCAATCCTACCACTGTGGTCCAATTGGGTGGTGGCCTGTCGGTCCTGTTCTCTGTCCAGAGGGACTCAACAGGGTTGCCCTCTCACCGGCTCTTTTTGCCATAGCTGTGGAGCCCATAGCTGAGGCTCTACATACCTCCCCTAACATCAGGGGCCTATGCATCAGCTGGCTGAAGGAGAGGGTGGCCCTGTACGCTGATGACCTTTTGTTTCTAAATGATGCTGGAACATCTCTTGCTGAGGCCCCTCCAAATCCTGCACTCATTTGCTCCTGTTACAGGTCTCGGGTCAATTGGACAAAATCCCTACTGTTCTCCATTGACCCCTGGACTCCTAGCACGGCCCTCCCTTCTGCTCAGCTACAGTGGGTGAAGAGTTTTAGGTATCATGATCTCCTTCTGGGCCTCTGATTTTCTTCCCTTAAATCTTACTCCATGGTGCAAGATCTTAGGCTTAAACTGAAGGCATGGGGGAGTCCCTACCTTTTATCTGTTCTTGGGTGCATCAACCTTATTAAAATGAAAGTTCTCCTGAAACTCACCTACCTATTCTGACACTCTCCGCAATGGATCCCTAAATCCTTTTTCACTCAACTTGACCAACTATTCTCCTTCATTTGGGGCCCCAACACCCCCAGGCTTAGCCTTTCCTGCTTGTTACAAATACTTCTTGGCCACTCATTTGGTTACAGCCACCTGGTGGCTAAGTCCTGACCCCAACAACTCAACTGATCTGGAAGCTGCGATGTTGCGCTTCATGGAGGCTCTGAGGTTCCTTTTGTATATAAGATCCCGGGCCCACTACCTATTGATGCCCTACCTACATGCTCACCACCCTGCGGGCCTGGTGTGCAGGTTTAATATGCAAACGCTATCCCAAGCTAGCTGTTTCTCTGAATGCCCCATTATGGCTTAATCCCACCCTGCCCCATATTTTCATGATACCCTCAGGCCTGAACAAAATGTAATCTCCAAAATTGTTACCGATTCTACATTGCCCCCTTTTGGCTGCCCTTTCTTCTATGTATAATGTTCCTGCATCCCATCTATTTCAATACTTACAGCTCTCCCATGCCTTCCATGATAAATTCCCTCAGTCTTCACTACGGCTCATCCAACCAGCTCTCGAAGTGTTGAGGTCCGATTGCACTGTGAAGCCTACCTCCCATCCATGGGTGGACTGACCATTTGAGCACTCAGGCACTGCCCGAGGACCCAGGGTCAGTAGGGGGCCCCATGAGATGCCCCTGGTACCTTTTTTTTTTTTTTTTTTTTTTTTAAAATAGGCTTTTTTGGGTGTACTTTGAGTGTGGGCAAAGACAGGGGCCCCAGGAGTTGTCAGTCTGCCCCTGCTCCCATCTATATTCCCACTTATTGAGAGCTTCTCTACCTGCTCTGGAGGGCTTGCACGTGCGATGGTCGCAAGGTGTACCGCAATTAGTGATAACTGGGATGATATTTGGGACCTTCCCTTCCATTCCCTGGTTTCTCTAAGGAACCATCTAGTTCCATTTAAAATGGCACAGAGGGCCTACTATACTCCTTATAGACTTCATAAACTGAAACCGACACACTCTCCCAAGTGCTGGCGCTGTGGCTGCACTTTGGGGGATTTTACCCATGTGTTTTGACATTACCCAGCTTTATCAGATTTCTGGAGAGAGGTGATATCCCTATGTAATAAACTGACTTCAGTTCCCCTACAACCTACCATAGCAGTATGTTAGGATTGGTTAGTAATCTCCTAGCTACTGTGGCTGAGTGCACCAGGGTTAGCCTGCTTTTGTTCTATGCTAGAAAAGCCATTGTATTGGAAAAAATCTGCTCCTCCATCTGTTATAAACTGGCAAATTATCATTAATTATCCGCTTCCAGAATGTAAGGACACTTATATCCACAGAGTATGGTCCAAATGGTTAGCCGAACCAGGAGCAGACTGACTATTTGGAAACTCGGGCACTGCCTGAGGGCCCGGGTTCAGTAGGGGGCATCATGAGATGCCCCTGGTACCTTTTTCATAGGCTTTTTTGAGTTTGGACAAGGACATGGGCCCCATGATCCCCTATTGCCCGGGGGCCCCATGAGTTGTCAGTCCGCCCCTGAGCCGAACCTTCCACTGCCTCTGACATTCCAACAACCTGAGTAGCTTATTGTACCTCTAAGGCGTCCCCGTATACTCTCCCGGTCCCAAGGACGACATACATTACACAACTTATATTACAACTGGACATTCCTTCAGGTAATAGCGGTGACCATCCAGGTATCTGATTGTTTTTCAGATAGATTTTCTATGTTACCTTTTCATTTGTATATTTTGCTGGTCGTGAAGTTCTACATTACTCCGCCCCTGCGAGGGTATAATGCATGTCAACCACTGTGTTTTTTTTTTTTTGTTTTCATTTTCGTTCATTGTGTGTAAGTCATGTAATATGCTAAAAGTTTTCAATAAAAAGATTGGGCTGAATGATGATGGTGTCACTTTTAGTCTGTGCTTGAATGACTGGACCCCTCTCTTGTGTCTACAGGTTCCCACAAGGGCTTGCTCACACTGGGACCAGATTTTGCAGAACAAAAATGCTGCTAACTCTGCATAGAAACCAATCCGCTTTCAGGTTTTATTGCCAAAGATTAATTGAACAGGCTGAAGGTAGAGGCAGATTGACTACCATGCATAGCTGCACCATATTTGGAGTGTTCCAGTTACAGTATATAAAAAAATGTTATTGGTTCTAGTAATGGAGGTAGATTGATTTTCATTGTGTGCTTGCTGTGATTCCATCCCCTGGGGTTGATACATATTGGTGTCAATTCACATCATTTTTAATTTTGGTAAACCTCAAAATGCTTGCAAGAACACAAACATTGCTGAAAATGTCCGATACAATGTTCTTGGGCCCCCGGCTTTGTTGCTGTTAATGCAAACCAATGAAAATGGTTTAGAAGATAGACTGGAGATGAAACGGGGTGGATTTTCTAATGGCAAATACTATTGTGCCTAATCGTTACAGATATGACCTCTGAAGGATGAGAGACGGCTGATAGAAGCTGCCACAAATTCCAACACATCCTTCCATCCCCCTGACCTCTAGGACAGGATTTCTCAACTAGGGTTCCTTGAGCAGTGATGGATCCTCTTTATGGAGAGATCTGGAGTCTATTAGGCCCCATTCACACCTGACAATTTTGTAGCTCGAAGGGAGAAAAAAAAATCAATATCACTCCATGGAGACAGTTCACATCAACACTCGCATGGAGCTCAAAACTGCTTTGGAGTTGCTTTTGTAGCTCCAATCGGGCAGATTGATGTGTGTTTTTGGTGCGTTTTCATTCCCATAGCAATACATGGAATCGCGCGTTATGTGCTTTTGCGTGTTTTGTCACGCAACCAAAAGCATTTTCTGGCATTTCAAAACATGGCAACAATTGATGTCACAGATGAAATTTTTCTATTGGCTAATACAAAAACGCCAGAACTCAAACAACCCAAAAACGTCTGAACAAATCGTGCATAAATGTTTGCAAAGGCGCAACAAAACAGACAAAAACGCTACGCTTACATGTGAATGGGGCCTTAGACCCCAGATCTCGCCTCTGCCCTTCAAAACATCTGATCATATCAAGATCGGTGTTATCTGGTCTTGGAGCATGGGGGCGGGGGTTGCCATTGCGACCCCTGAAGCTACACCCATGAAAAAGGATATTTTGTAAATAAGGCCCCAATCACACTGTCCTGTTGTGGGAATGAGTATGTTGCTGTGTGCATTACCGCAAAGGCAGCACGTGATACTTACAAATGGTGTGATTCAGTGACATCATTCTGAACGGCACCCCAATACAGCATCACCAGAGGGGGCGCTGCACAGCAGGGCAAAGTATGGTAATGCTGTACAGAACGGTGTGCCCTGAAAAAAGGTTCAGATCTGATTTCTGGACCGCTGAGGTGCATGTCAGTCCAGTCGTTCTGAATAGACTGCATAACGCAGCGCACATTAACGTGCAAAAATTAGCATGCTTTACACGTGTCTCAGCGGTCAGATGTGTCCGATCCTCATACTTTACCACTGTGTGAGGGATTTCTATACTAGGACACCCCCGGGGGGGGAATACCACACTCTGGGGGACTCATCCAGACTGGGACTAAAAATAGGCCCAGGCATTTTGGACAGAGCAGCCCCAAACCTGGGGACCTTTATTTAATTTTTTACATTTGTTTTGAAAGAGGGAAGGAGGGAGAGAAAGAAAGAAGAGAAACAGGAGACAGAGAGAGAGAGAGAAGGGGGGAGAGAAGACACAAGGCTGGCAGGTGTGGGCAGGGTAGACACAGGAGAGGGTGGGAGGAGGAGGGGCAGCTTTCTCTCTGGCAGTGCTGCAGGATGGGGGGGGGGGGTGGCTGCAGTCGTCCAACCCCCCCAAACAGACAGGAGAGGAGAGAGCTTCCCTTCTTCTTCCCGCCCTCTCCTCCTCTGTCTGCCAAACCCACATTCCCCACCAGCGGTGTCTTCTCTCTGTTTCTCCTTCTATCTTTCTTTACTTCTCTCTTTCTTTATTTTTATCTCTGTCTCCTGTTTTTCTCCTTTCTCCCTTCCTTCTCTCCCTCCCTTCCATCTCTCCCTCCTTCCTTCTCTCCCTCCCTTCCTTCCATCCTTCTCTCCCTCCCTTCCTTCCATCTCTCCCTCCCTCCCTTCCTTCTCTCCCTCCCTCCCTTCCTTCTCTCCCTCCCTCCCTTCCTTCTTTCTCTCCCTCCCTTCCTTCTCTCCCTCCCTCCCTTCCTTCTTTCTCTCCCTCCCTTCCTTCTCTCCCTCCCTCCCTTCCTTCTTTCTCTCCCTCCCTTCCTTCTTTCTCTCCCTCCCTTCCTTCTATCTCTCCCTCCTTCCTTCCTTCTCTCCCTCCCTCCCTTCTCTCCCTCCCTCCTCTCCCTCCCTTCTCTCCCTCCCTCCCTCCTCTCCCTCCTCCCTTCTCTCCCTCCCTTCTCTCCTCCCTCCCTCCCTCCCTCCCTCCTTCTCTCCCTCCCTCCCTTCCTTCTCTCCCTCCCTTCCATCTTCCATCTCTCCCTCCTTCCTTCCTTCTCTCACTCCCTTCCTTCCTTCTCTCTCCCCTCCCTCCTCTCCCTCTCCCTCCTTCCTTCCTTCTCTCCCTCTCCCCTTTCTTTCTTCTCTCCTACAAAACAAATGTAAAAAAAAAATACAATAGAAAATTGTACAAAATTGAATAACAACGTACTGACACTAATGAACGAACTACCAGGGTCGCAAAGGTCGCTCCTGTGATCGAGTCCTGGTATTCTGCCACAGGGCTTCGAGGAAAGGGCTTGGGGGTGCTCAGTCCAAAATGCCCGGGCCCAGTCCGGGCCTGCCTCTAACCCCCTTTCATAGTTTCGTTAATTTATGGCACCACAAGTTCGATGTGCATTTTGGCATGTATTTATTTAATTTCTGTGAACGCAAAAGTGAATGCGGCCTGAGTCAGCAGGCTTCCTCCATCCATTACACTGCATGGATGGATAAATCCCCCTCTGCTGGACTATTGCATGGATAGCATATTTGTAGATCACACAACAGTGAAATGATCTGTGAAAGTAATGTGCGGCAATGATAGGAAAAGACTCCAACGGTGACCTCCCTCATGTATAGGGGCTGATTCACTGGTGAATTCCCTCATATATAGGGGCCCAGCACCGGCAATCATCCTCCCTCCCTAGTGGCACATTCACAGTCTGGGAGCAGAGGAAGCCATCCTCCCTCCCCAACAGCCAGTCGGAGTGGGATCCCCAGCAAAAGGACTGGCACCAGGGCAGTGTGTGTTGCCAACCTCTGCCCAGCACCTTCAGCGGCTCCATAGATCCACAGAGAGGAGGTAGTAAACCTCTATCCCCGTCACCGGCTCCAAAGACTGGGGATTTAATAGACTTCTGCTGCGGAGGAACAACCCAGCGAACCTCAAGGAGAAAAGCTGGTATCAGAGCAGAATTTCCAACCTCTCCCCAGTGACAGGCCGAGGCAGAGAAGCTCGAATTCCCAGCAAGCACTGGCAAGTGGACAGAGTCCAAGACCTCTGCCCCACAGCAGTTTCTGGTGGCTCAGGGAGAGAAGGTGGCAGTTCTTCTTCTCCAACGGCAGTGTAGGGACTCGGGAGTGAAGGATGTCATCCTCGATCCACAGTAGGAGTCCAGGAGAGGGAGCAACCAGCTCATCTCCCCAGAGGCAATACGATAACCCGGAGCAAAGAAACCTGTCTTCCCTCCCCAGCAAGGATCCATGCACCTGGGAGACAGTACCAAAGAAATGTCATCTCAGCAGCCAGATGAGATGGAGCAAGCCAGCTCATCATCCCCAGTGGCAGTTCAAGAACCCAGGAGAGGAGAAAGCTGTCTTCACTCCCCAGTGGAAGATCCACAGTCCAGGAGAGGAGGCGATGGTCCTCCCTCCCCAATGGCAGATCCACAGTCTGAGAGCGAAGGAAGCTGTCCTCCCTCCACAACAGTCAGCCAGAGTGCAGGGTGTTGAGTCCCCAGCTGAATCACTGGCAACAGGGCAGAGCTCTACTGACCTGTGCCTAGCACCTCATGTCTTCACATCTCCAGGGAGTCAGGACGATCAGCCCCTCTCCCCAGCAGCAGATCGAGCCCAGGAAAGGTAAGGACCTCCCAGCTGAACCACTGGCAGCCAGACAGAGAGTCCACAACCTCTGCTACACACCTACCAATGGCAACTCTTCCCTGTGGCCAAGAATGGAAATTATGTGGGTTCACACTCTGCCCGACTAACACATGTCCAGACTAGGTGGAGGTCTGGGACCTAGTTAGTCTACCTTTTGATGGGGGAGAAATGTGACAGACCCAACCGGGACAGACGACTAGGGGCTTGCCTTCTACCAACTGATTATGGCCCATGGAGTAGACCAGGCATTTTGTCTGCTTCTCCCGGTCACAGCACGGAGGAGAGCTCAGTTCAGCCTGTGATGGGAGAGAACAGATCATTCTGTAATGATGGACAACAACATGGTGAATGTTGAGAGGAAGGCTTGCATTAATTCTCTGCATAAAGACTATAAAGCTTCCCTTCTGGAGGGGATGGAAAGGTATAATATTAATCTTGGACAGGTTAATGGACAGAGGAAATATGGCGGCCTTCCTGCAGATGGGGTAGGAGAAGCTCCTTCACTTGGGACAGAAATATTTATCAACAATCTCCCTCAAGAAATCTATGAAGGTAAATTGATTGCACTTTTTCAGACTGCTGAAACACTGTATGAGTTTTTGTCCTTTGATGACTTTTTTAGTGCACAGATTACACAAGTGAAAGCCAAACATGTGTAATGTACTTTGTGTATCCAGGGCTGTGGACTTCTTGCTGGACTGTCTGGGGTGGGCTCCCTGACTAAATCAAAGCTGGTCTGGGTACCTGGCTGTTGATTAGCTTACTGTTTAATTAGGTTACTGTCAGCTGTTCATTAGATGTACTGATGATATTACTGTTTAAAGTTTGCATTGTTTAGGATAATGTGATCAAGCTCTTGTCTGATTTTGTGTGGTATAAATTATGTGTGAATTTTTAATAATAAACAGTTCCTGTTTGCACCTAAGCTGGAGTCGTCTAGTTCTTGGGTGCAATTCCCAGCTATAATACCTTGTTCCTGTGCTGCAGCAGTGAGGAAGCAGCTCTTTGGTGGAGGCACCCAGTCTGGGTGCCTGATGGTTCCTCACAGCCATCATCTTTGCATCTATTTGATCTATACGATGATGCTGCATGTTTGCAGTTAGGACACCAGCCATTTGCTGGCTTGACAGTTTCATTAAGAACACAAGCTACTGGTACAGTTCTCATTCAGGGCACGCTGTGAATGTAACTGTTTTGGGAAAATGTTAAAGCTGTATATAAAAGAACCAAAACAATAGGCCCCCCCTGCAGGTTTAGGTCATAATGCATCGGGACAGACCTACCTGTAGATGGGGCCCCTCCAGCGCCGCACTATCATGGCTCCCAGGCACCGTCATCTTCACCCAGTCTTCCTGTATGAATGACTGGAACCGCGATGACGTCACTCCTGCGCATGTCCGCGGGAGCCCTCGGCTGGGGCAGGGAGGTCTGAAGTTGCACCACGCTATGCCATCCCTTCAGAGCGCATGCATCGGTGACATCACACGGCTGCATGTTATGTGACTATCTCCTAAACAGTGCAAGTTTAGGAGATATTCACTGAACCTACAGGTAATCCTCATTATAGGCTAAAGTATAGGTAAAGTGGTTGTAAAGCCAAATATAATAACAAAATGTACCTTTTGCCATAAATGAATACATTATAATGTAAACATACATACAACTGGGAGTGAACCTCAGAAAAAAATGCTCCCTTATCTTGTCTCAGCCTTCCAAAAACTGCTGGTCTGTGGGTGTGGCTTAGGACCAAGGAATAGTTGGCAGAGATGTCACACAATCCCTCAGGTATACACACCCTCCTGCCTCGGCTCAATAAACAGTCACTGGTGTGCTGAGTTCTCGATCTTGTGAAGGCAGAGACCATCAGGGAGAGGACACCAGCTCCCCCCCATCCCTTTGCAGTGTATTACATGGAGGCTCATGCTGGTCTCGTCTTCAGCGCAGCCTGTCACTCACAGGAGAAGGTGAGTGGCGACACCATTTTTTCTGCTTGTGTCAGATTTATTCTGTTCAGAAGAGAGGCAGGGGGATTTCTGGAAAAAGGGAATTCCTTCAAGATACCAAACCAAGCGCAAATGCTTAGCAAAGGTCAAATCTATTCAACTGTAGGATTAGATTGATTTGTGTTTTTTAGGTTTATAACCACTTTAAATCTGTGGCTGTAGTTTCCACTTTGACTTTCACGCTTACTCGACAGCTTAATCTGTTAATGGAAGTTGAAGAATAACAGACTTACTGGCAGGATCTTCAGATAAAAGTAAAGGGGAAAAAAAAAAAAAAACTATTGCAGCCACCACATCCAAGAATTAGTAAGCTGCAATATAAAAAAAATGGTTTTGGGGTTTAATACTACTTGCCTACTGGGCACTCATACCCCCTTCCTGCCCAGGCCAATTTCAACTTTCAGCGCTGTCGCACCTCAAATGACAATTGCACAGTCATGCAACACTGTACCCATATGAAATTGTCATTTATTTTCACACAAACACAGCTTTGTTTTGGTGGTATTGAATCTCTGCTGGGTGTTTTTTTATTTTTTGCAATATAAACAAAAAAAGAGCAAAACATTTTGAAAAAAAAGTTTTTCTTTGTTTCTATTATACATTTTTGCAAACAGGTAATTTTTCTCCTTCACAGATGGGCACTGATGAGGTGGCACTGATGGGTGGTACTGATGAGGTGCCACAGATAGGAAACACTGATGAGTCGGCACTGGTGGGCATTGATGAAGAGGCACTGATATGCACCAATGATGGCCATTGAGAGAGCGGTACTGATAGGCGACACAGACTGGTGGCACTGATATGTGCCACTGCTGAGCACAATTGCTGGGTGGCACTGATGAGCATTGGTGGGTGGCGCTGCATAACAACTGCCGATCTGCTCTGTGACAGCGTTAGGAAAGTGCTGCCTATAACCGCCAACTGTATTTACTCCGTGATCTGTTGTGTTCAGGGGCGGACTGACCATGTGGAAACTTGGGCACTGCCCGAGGGCCCGGGGGTCAGTAGGGGGCTCCATGAGATGCCCCTGGTATACCTTTTTCATAGGCTTTTTTGAGTTTGGGCAAGGACACAGGGCCCCATGATAACTAAAGCCTCCTGGTGCTCTGTCCTACTCCATTTCTGCATACATACTGGATATACAGCGCAGCAAAGCTAGAGGGATGAAGAGTCTAAGGCCGGCCATACAATTTGACCGATTTTATTTGGACCTAAGAATAATCGGCTGATTTTCGCTCTGTTAGTGGGTCAATAGCATCGGGCGATTTTTTCGTGGTTCCTCCCCTTTTCGGAGATCATGCATGTTGAAAATTTGTAAAAAACGACCGATTTTCGACTCAAAGAATATGTGCATGAGCCATGATCTGGAAGGAACAGAAGTTTCGCCTGTTTATATGGGATGAACTTTATGACTTGGTCGGCCGATTTTCGAAATCTTTGATGGCGCCATCGGATTACCGAGCAAATGACGTTTTCGATTTTCGGACGAAAAATCATTCAGAATTCGAAGCATGTATGCCTGCATTAGGCTCCATGAACACTAGCATTTTTTTCTGCTCTTAGAAGCTAAATATTGTTCTCCTATGTGTCCATGCACACTGCTTTAGGCTATTAGTGTTTTTAGAGCTTCAGCTTCTAGGAGCAGAAAAAAAATTTTTGTTTTTGTACAGTACAGTTTGTTGGTGCGTTTTTACAGCAGAAAAAAATGCGAAATGCTACAATAACTTTGTTTCTAGCTTTTTCTTCTTTTTTCTACATGTACTGTAAAAATGCTAATAAAATGGATACACTCCTAAAACGATACTACAATGATACTAACATGCTAAAAACTTTATTTACCAGCGTTTTTTTGAGCTTAAAAAACCCGCTAGTGTGCATGGAGCCTAATAGTGTTTTGTAAGGAACTTTGACCTGTATTTCTTATTTTATCAGATGATTGTTTTGCCATCTAAAATGTGGTGACCACGTCCATTGCTCCCCAGTTCCATTATAGATCTGGTAAGATGTCTGGAAGATGATCCCACGTGTGGTGGCATAACGCTGGCCACACACCAGTAGCATTTTAGAGAAATGTATTTGGAACATTTGCTAAATTTTGTAGTAGTTGATGGGCTTGAATTGACCATCGTTTTCAACCATAGTGAAGGAGCAGGTCAGAATTTTTTTTTTTCCCGAATGAAATTCTAACCATGAATGTGTGGTTTTCATTTGGGAAATTCCATTCAATCCAAATCGAATTTTAAAAAGCAAATGCAATTTTGGAGTGCATTCGAAAAACATCAATGAAGTCTCTGTTGCCATCATTGAATGTACTGATTGGATTCCACAAATGATCCCATGTAGAGAGCAGATTCATCGTAAAACCTTTTCAAACTCTACTGCTGAATCCGTTTTCCAGAATAATCTGCGTTGTTCTGTCTGGCTTAAACAACAGGAAGTCGACTTCTACTGAAACTGAAAGGGAGTTAATCAGTCCCATTCCCGTTACTTGGCATCACCTAAAAGTCTCCATGATTTTTCTTCGATCTGCTAGAATGTGGCTTCAAAAACCATCTGATCTGTAAGGTAAGATGACATGTATCCCTATATAACAGAAGTAGTAGTACATTAGGCAGGACGGATCATACCTGATATGTAATAAGAGATATTTGTAGGTTATACAAGCCTTGATTCTCTCTCTGTATTTAGGTCTGTTAGGACTAAGCAGAACTCTGATCTCTTAATCCCGGTAAATAGCGATGGACTGAACACCCCCCTGTGCAGTTTGCGGTCAAACATTCAAACGTAATGCAAACTTCAAACTTAAAGCAAGTCTAAGGGACTCGAAGAGCGCCCATCTTGAAGGCTTATATGCAAGTTATTAGTCATAAAAGGGGAATGGGGACTCGGGTTCTGCATTGAGGGACATGGATCAGTGAAAAAAAAGTTTTCAAAAAGTACTGTTTTTAAAGGGGCAGTCATTTTTCATTGCTTAAAGCAGAAACAAATCCTTTAAATATCAAGCCTGATGATCCTAAGCTACCTGCAAAGTTGCACATCTGTACAATGTATAGAACCTGCTGCAGCAGGACTGGCTTTTTTTAAAAATTAAATTTTTATTAAAAAAGAAAACAAAACAAAAAAGAACAGAGTGGGGTCCCCCCCCCAATCCTTAACCAGTTCAAGTCCAGATACTTTTCCCCCCTTCCTGTCCAGGCCAATTTTCAGCTTTCACTGCTATCACACTGACACTGTACCTATATGATTTTTTTATCATTTTTTGAGACAGATAAACCTTTATTTGGCGGTATTTATTCACCACTGGGATTTTTATTTTTTTGATATAGAAATGAAAAAGTCCAAACATTTTGAAAAAAAAGTGTTTTTTCTTATAAAAATTTTGCAAATAAATAATCCTTCATAAATCTTGGCCAAAATGTATTAATCTATCTTTTTAGTAAAAAAAAAAAAAAACAAATAAATAACCCAAATTAGTTTATAGCCAAGCATTATAATTTTTCTAAATTTTTTTTACATTTTTATTTTATTATTATTTGTTTTTAACATAGTGTCACCATAGTGACAATGTACTACTTGTGGGGGGGGGATTTTTTTTTTCTTTTTTTACACTGATTGCTTTTACACCCATATGGCGTCCTTTCAGTCATGCGCAACTTGCCTGCCCGCAGGGGCCGCTCTGTGGCGCGATCTGTCACCGGCTGTGTACCTCGGACACACCTGATGACAGATCTGTGTACCAGCCCCCGTTTCCAGTACCATGTGACCTGCTGTGACCAATCACAGCAGGTCACATGACAGTTGTATAGAATGGATGGCTTCCTTTCATGCCATTCTTTGTATACTAGTCTGTCTAGCTGTGAATGGTCACAGCTATCACATGCACAAGCTGGGCCAATCACTATAGTAACATTATACTACTTTGGTCATAGTGAAATATGAAAAAAATGTAATAAAAATTAAAACTAATAAAAAAAACTTAAAAAAAAATATTTTTTTTCATACTGTCACCAGTCATTGTCCCTGATCACTGCCATTCCAGTTATATGATGACGCTGTACTGCACTGGTGACAGTATGTTAAAAAAAAAAAAAAATTTTCATTTTCTGAAAAATTATGACAAAAAAAGATAACTTCAAAAAACTCGCCATGCCTGTTATGAAATAAGTCGGACTGTCTACTTTGCAAAAAGGGGTCATTTGGGGATATCTGTACTGTCCTGACATTTGGGGGATATCTGTACTGTTCTGACATTTGGGGGGATATCTGTACCGTCCTGACATTTGGGGGATATCTGTCCTGCCCTGACATTTGGGGGGATATCTGTCCTGCCCTGACATTTGGGGGATATCTGTCCTGTCCTGACATTTGGGGGATATCTGTCCTGTCCTGACATTTGGGGGATATCTGTCCTGTCCTGACATTGGGGGGATATCTGTCCTGTCCTGACATTTGGAGGGATATCTGTCCTGTCCTGACATTTGGAGGGATATCTGTCCTGTCCTGACATTTGGGGGGATATTTGTCCTGTCCTGACATTTGGGGGATATCTGTACTATTCTGACATTTGGGGATATCTGTACTGTCCTGACATTTGGGGGATATCTGTACTGTTCTGACATTCTTGGCCTCAAGAAATTAGACTGGCCGTCAGTAATTCAGAATTGATCAATTTTCAGATCTATACCATAGTTTGTGAACTCTATAACTTTCCTACAAACTAAAAAATACATCCTAATTTGGGTTATTTTCACCAAAGACATGTAGCAGAATACATCTCGGCCTAAATTTATGAAGAACAATTATTTGTTTGCAAACGTTTTTGACAAAGAAAAACGTGGGTTATTTTTTTCAAAATTTTCTGTCTTTTTTTTGTTAATTTAGCAAAAAATAAAAACCCCAGTGTTGCTTAAATACCACCAAAAGAAAGCTCCCTCCTAGATTGTAAGCTCGAAAGAGCAGGGCCCTCGATCCCCTCATGTTTTGCATTGTATTGGTATTGTTCTGTCACATGTTCTGTCCCCCTTTGTAATGTACAGCGCTGAGCGAACTGTTGGCGCTTTATAAATACTGTATAATAATAATAACAACATTTTAGTTTGGGTACAATGCTGTATGACCGCGCAATTGTCATTGAAAGTGAGAGAGCGCTGAAACCTGAAAATTGGCCTGGGCAGGAAGGGGGTAAAAGTGCCCGGTATGGAAGCGGTTAAGGGAGCACTCTGATGCTGCCCCCCCTTTTGAATAAGGGGTACTTGTACAACTACCCATTCACTAAAGGGTTAAAATTGGGGAAAAAAATAGAGACCAGACGTTTGAAAAAATTCTTTTTTGGAAAAAACAGTCCTTTATTTAAAAATTTAAAAAAGCCAAAAAGAAACTGGCTCCAGCTTTGTAATCCATTGTAAATCAGCGTTGTCATGACAACCCCGACTCGCCGAAATTTTTAAAACCCACCGACCTAAGCACTCGCTGCAATCTGATGTTTGCGAGTCAGACATGAACAATTGGGCAGAGCTAGGGGGGGTGACATCACCGCCAATTATTGCCAGTTGCCAGTCAGGCTTAAGCAATTGGGCGAAGCTAGCAGTGACGTCACCGCTAGCTCCGCCTATTTGTTTACGTCTGACTGGCAAATGACAGATTGCGGTGAGTGCTTGGTGGGTGCGGACGGGTCGGCAGGTGTTGGGTTTTTTTATTTTATTTTGGCAAGTCTTTTTTTTTTTCACAATTTTAACCCATTAGTGAATGGGTAGGGTACAGGTATCCCCTTACTCATTCACAAGGTGGGGGTTCAGCATCAGGGTGCCACTTTATTTAAAAGGATACCCTGATGCTAATGGGCCCTCCTGCCCGCAGACTCCTACAGCCACTGGGCAAGGGTTGTGGGGAAGAGGCTTTTTAGGAGGAACCTCATGTACAAAATTTTAAAAAAATGTACCGTGGGTTCCCTCCTAATCTTCCTACCAGACCTAAACCGCTTCCCCCGCTGCCCTATAGCAGATATACTGCGTGAGGAAAGTGCAGCTGACAACCGCCAATTGCATTTCCCGATGATCAGAGTGTCATTGGACACAGCTGATCATGTAGTAATTGGCTGCTGTGATTGACCTTTTACCACATCATGTGATCAGCTGTGTCCGTAAGAGACAGCGATCACGGAGATCGCTGGGTGCGTGCTGTTGGTTATGTGTTAGAGAAGACACTGGTAGCTTGTGATGAGGCAGAATTATGACTTTACTTGTGTGGCTTAAGTTACAAACATACAGAGCACATTTCAGCAGACAGTGACAGCAGACATCTTGCTTTGAGAGATGAGAGAGAAGAAAAGAGAGAACCAACAAGTTTTACACATATGCACAACTAATAACCTTAGTGTACAGTGCCATCTACTGGTCAAGTGATATTAACACACAATACTATATAGTACATGCTGTTGTATCTCCAACACCCCTTCTCAACGGCATGTGCATAATTATATGACATTTAGTCTCTTTTGTACAAAACAATGACGTTCCCTTGGTGTTTTCGCTTCCTTTGCATCTTGCATGTGAAACTGTTCTAACATTTCTGTAATTTTCTGACTTTGTATCTATAGATGTTTCCTTCTGTATCATATTTCACTTTAAAAGTCCATTTGCTTCCAATGGTTTTGCGACCAGGAGGGAGTTCTGTTAGTGACCAAGTTTTATTTTCTTGAAGTGATTTTATTTCTTCTTCAGCTGCTTTTCTCCACTGATCGGCTTCCCTTCTCGGCAAAGTTTCTGTCTTCCCAGGATGTTGGCTCCTGTGTTTGATGTGTTTTAGCAGTGTATGATAACCTGCGGGGTGGTATCCCTTTTGTCATTCGAGAGGATCTTCTGATTTCTTGTTGTTCAGTGGGTTCTATTGGCTCGTTGATTGTAAATTCCACTTCTTGTTCTGGCTCTTGTCCTGCTTCACATGGGTCAGTGTCTCTTGCCGATTCAGCGCATAAGTCCTCTCCACATTTTTCAAGAATTGTATTATCTGGTGCTTCACATTCATCAAAATAAACACTGCGGTTTACTGTGACCTTGTTGGTCTTTGGACAAAGGATTCTATATCCCTTACTCTGCTCACTGTAGCCCACCAGAATGCCTTCTATGGCTTTGTTCTCCAACTTGGAGTGTTTCTGACTTGGAATGTGGGCATATGCTTTACAGCAGCCCGAACACTCTGATGTGTCCTACATTAGGTTTTGATCCATTCCACATTTCATATGGTGTAATCTCAATATCTTTTGATGGGAGCCTGTTTTGTAGGTATGTTGCAGTCATTATTGCTTTCTCCCCAGTATTTGTTAGGTAAGGCAGCGTCCGTAATCATACATCTTGTAATTTCTACAAGAGTGCGATTCTTTCTTTCAGCTACACCGTTTTGCTCGGGAGTGTTTGGTACAGTTGTTTGGTGTATAATACCTTGTTTCTTTAGGTATGATTCCATCTCTTTATTCATATATTTCCCTCCATTGTCAGTGCGTATTATTCCAGGTTTCCTTTGAAACTTGTTGCTTGTCATGGCTACAAACTCTTGAAGTTTTTTCTAATGTCTCACTTTTGTGCTTCATTAGATACGTTATTGTGTACCTGGAATAATCATCGATGAAAGTCAGTAAATATCTGTTCCCGCCAGGTGTGATGGTTTTCATTGGTCCGCACACATCACTGTGTATCAGTTTCATGGGTTTTAATGGTTTTACTCTGACTGGTCTGTGGAAGAGAGGTTCGGGTGGCCTTTGCTTTGATGCAACACGTGCACTTGCTGAGTGTGTGGCAAGGCAATATTTTCATGTCTTCTGATAGACCTCTCTTTGCAAAGTCCTTTATAGCTTCTGGGTTTCGATGCCCCAATCTTCTATGCCACAGCTGGATGCACTTGTCATGTGGGTTATGAGTTGCCGCATTAGCCTTTTCACTTTCAGTGACGAGTTTGTACAGATGTTCATTTAATCTTCCTCTTGCTAGAATTTGCTTTCCATTTTGAATTGTGCATTCATCACCTCTGAACTGGACAGTGAGTCCATTGCTTGCAAGGGTTCTAACTGATAGGAGGCTTCCTTCTAGGCTTGGAACATATAGAACATTCTTTACAAGGATGCTCTGCTTGCCCCCTGATGGCGTTTTGCAGTTCAGAAATCCCTGACCTTTACCTTCCACTGTAATACTTTTCCCATTTGCTAGGAAGACTTTATCTTTTACACTAAAATCAATTTCTGTGAAGAATGTTTCGTCGCTTGTCATGTGACTTGTTGCCCCTGAATCAATGTACCATCCGTGTGAGGTACTATTCTGAGTCACTTTAAAAGTACCACTCCATGATGCACTTTCATTTTCTTTCATGACAGCTTTAGCTCTTTCTCTTGTGGGCAGCTCCCGCTTTTGCTGCTCAGCTTTCCAGATTGAACAGTTTCTTTTTCAGGTGACCGGCCTTTTTGAAGTGAAAACATACCCTGGTTTCTTTGCTTTGTCTTATGCCTTCATGTACCTTCAGAGCTGCCTCTGGTCTCTCGTTCTCTTCACGATGCTAATTTTCCTTTCTTCTGCTGTATTCATCAATTAATTTTCCCTTAACATATTCTAGCGTCAGTTCAGTTTCCAGTCTAGTTTCTAGAGCATTTATAAGGGCACTGTATGATTCTGGAAGGCTGCATAGACGTAGTGCCACAACATGGTTGTCTTTTATTTCTTCACCTATTGCACCCAGCTGGTCCACAATTTCTAGCATAGCATTTACATGTTCACCCATTTCCTGCCCTTTTTCCAGCCTCATTTTATACAGTTTGCGTAGCAGATATAGTTTACTGTTTAGGTTTGCACGTTCATGCAGTGTTTGTAATGCAGTCCACATACCTTTAGCTGTGTTTTCTTTCCTTATATGAAGGAGTTGATCGTCCTCCACTAACAGGCTTATGACTGCTTTTGCTTGCCTGTTTTTTCTGTCCCATTCTTCCGGGTTGTCATTGGGTCTGTGTGTATCTAGTACCGGCCACAAGTCATCTTTGGATAACAGCATTTCAAGCTTAAACTTCCATAGTTGGTAGTTGGTATTGTTGAGCTTTGCTATTGTAAACTTCATATCTGAAGCACTTGCCATCTTTCAGTGAATGGGATACAGCTCTTGTTTCCTCACACAGGATTTGGTAGGATTGTAAATGCAGCACTTACTTGCTTGTAGTTTTCCTTTTTCCAGTGTCTGGAGCTGGGCCCATAACCTGTTGGTTATGTGTTAGAGAAGACACTGGTAGTGATGAGGCAGAACTATGACTTTACTTGTGTGGCTTAAGTTACAAACATACAGAGCACATTTCAGCAGACAGTGACAGCAGACATCTTGCTTTGAGAGATGAGAGAGAAGAAAAAGAGAGAACCAACGAGTTTTACACATATGCACAACTAATAACCTTAGTGTACAGTGCCATCTACTGGTCAAGTGATATTAACACACAATACTATATAGTACATGCTGTTGTATCTCCAACACGCGCACCCAAGAGCGTGCAGGAGAGCACATTCTGGGAGGGCGTCATATGATGGACGTCCATGGACGTCATCCCACAACGCGCCCACAGTGGCACGCACCCAGCTGTGTCTTACGGACACAGCTCATCATGTGATACAGTAAACGGCCAATCACAACGACCTTTTGCCACGTGATCAGCTGTGTCCAATGACACAGCAGATCACCAGGTAAATACAGTTGCCGGTTATCGGCTGCACTTTCCTCACACTGCCACAGCGTGAGGAAAGTATTGCCGATAACTGGCAATTGTAAGAGAAGTGATCGGCACTGATGATCAGTGCCTAGCAGTGCCGCCCACCTGTGCCCCTCAGTACCTAGCACTGCCACCCACCTGTGCCCAGCAGTACCACCCATCAGTGCCACCTATCAGTGCAGCATCATCAGTGCTGCCTATTAGTGCTACCTCAAAACTAAATGCGCACTGTTGTTTCTGGGCTGTACTACAGGTACAAACAACAAACACATTTATGGTATTGCTGCGATTGTCAAAAGCTGAAAATTTTATTTTGGGTTGTTCTTTGGTGATAGGTTATGGTAGTAACAAGAAACACACCGCTAAATTTAAAAAGATTATTTTTTATTACTATTTTGGGCCAGTTTTCCTTTGATAATAAAAAACAATTCAGGAGATATTGATTACCATTTACCCTCAAATGAAAGCCCAATTTGTCCAGAGAAAAAACGCGGTGTAATTCACCTGGATGTACAAAATAGTTGTGATGATATGTACGGTTTTACTAACACATGTCAACGTTGCAAAATTGTACTTAGGCATTAAGATTTGTTTTTAAACCCTTAGGTGTGAAGGGGTTAAAGGCTTTTTAAAAAAAAATTCTGTTAAAAAAAAAAACTAAAAAAAAAAACGTGTAAACGTACCTGCTGTGTGCAGTGGTCTTGCACAGAGCAGCCCGGATCCACCTCTTCTTGGGTCCCCCGCAGGCTCTCCTGGCCCCTCCCTCCTGTCGGGTGCCCCCACAACAAGCAGCTTGCTATGGGGGCACCTGCTGCTCAGTGTTTCCATTCACACATGGAGCCATGTCTCGGCCCTGGCCCCTCTCTCTTCTGGCTCACTGGCTGTGATTGATAGCAGTGGGAGCCACTGTAGCCAGCCAATGAGGAGAGGGAGCCCTGAAAGAGCCAAGACTCCAGTGCACATTTCTGGATCGAGAGGGGGTTAGGTGAGTATTGGGAGAGCTGGGGGGATGCTGCACAGAGAAGGTGTTTTACCTTCAGGCATAGAATGTATTAAGGTAAAACCTTCAGCCTTTACAACCACATTAATTATTTATATATCTCTGTCAGTTGATGCAGCGCTGTACATATATTTTGTACATTCACATCAGCTGCCGACCTCAAGGGGCGTACAATATAAGGTTCCTAGCTCATATTCGTACATACACATACTAAGGCCAGTTTACCCAGCAGCATGTCTTTGGAGTGTGAGAGGAAACCAGAGGAAACACATACAGGCACAGGGAGAACGTGCAAACTCCAGGCAGGTAGTGCAGTGTTTAGGATTTGAACCAATGACCCGAGTACTGCCGGCTAGAAGTGCTAACCACTTAGCTACTGCGATGCCCACAGCCACTGTGATGAACCTATAGAATTTTCCAGTCTACCTGTCACTTGTGTTGCTCTTACTGAGCAAGAAGTGTCCTCTGCTAACAATGCCTAGTGTTTTTGAGAATGCCATACCCCATTGTCCTCCCCTATTTTCAAGTTCTATCAGCAAATACACTTCAAAAAGACAACCCCTAGAAAAATCAAACATTGCTACCAAACTTAGCTCACTTCAACTGGCGGTTGCCATCTTTCAAACAGTTTGTATTTTAAAACATGATAACGAGAGGTACATACACTAAAGCAGATTTATATTGTTGAGAGAAATCATAATACCCAGCACCTACATTTTAATTGCAATAGTATTGCTATGAATATATTAAATATGAAGGCACAGTCGCAGTTTAGGCAATTTCCCTTCAAATTTGAGGTGGCTACAGTGGCGTTTCCAATTTGAATTGGCAAAATGGACGGCCGTGAGTTGGCAAACAAATGCGGTCATATTGTGAAAACTATCAAGACTATGGTTACAATGCTGATGGACATATTTTAGAGGGCAGAAAGGCGCTGGGATAGCTGAACCGTTTTGATATAAGATACTGTGTAGGTGAGCTTACGAAAAATGGAGGATGTGTGATGGGCAGTTTAGAACCAATCATGTCCTGATTTTTCCGCTCACACTCTATCTTTGGGTCAGCTCCCACTCTAGTTTTGAACATTCCGCCAATATTCATTCCTATGGGACCAATTTCAAACCACAAAAAACGCCGATTCTTTCTGTTGAACCATCGGCGATACGTTTTCCACGCAGTGGATAGACACCACAATCGGGAAACAATCCGCAACGATTTGGTACCTAATTACTGTCTATGTAGTCGTAACAAATCAGTGGAGACGAGAGTTTAGGGGGGTAAATTTTGGGCTAATATTAATAAGAGAAATCATGTGAGATAACTGTAAGTCGGTCTGCTCTATGCGGAGAACACTTAATTTATATTATTATATGTCTAATACTCTGATGGTAATGATGATCGTGCTATTGTAGGTGCTAATCCTTTGGATGGACTAATTCGCTCTGTACAGGATTCACAAAGAGCAAAAAGATGGAGACGAGCAGGCAGAGGAGCTGCAGTTATTGGTAAATTGAATCGTTGCTGCTTATTATTTTATTCACTTATTACTAATTTGGGGACACAATCTCTGGCGGGGGGGCTGCAAGTGACCCTTCGACACCCCAAAAATGCCCGGTTTTCGGGGCCCCCGCGACAAAATCTGTTTTCTTTGCCTTTGGTCCGTTAGGATTAAATTTATTTCCCCCTTTTCCCTTTTTTTTTTTTTAAATTTCCCCTCCATTCCCTTTTTTTTTTCTGTTTTTTTTTTCCAAAATTAATTTAAAGGATCTTGCTTGGGGAAAAAATCTCAAAAGTTTACCCTGTTTTTTAAAGGGGAAGGGGGTGGGGAAATATGTGGGGTCATTGATTTTTTAAAGAAATGATTTGTAAAGAAAGTGATCTTTTAGAAGTTCCCCCGTCCTTAATTTAACCCCATACAGCATGTTTGCCCGTCCTTTACCCGTTTCCCGAAAACCCCGTTGGTCTTTCCTGTTTTACGAATTTCCTGCGTCTTGACAAGGGACCCCTGTAGCATTAAAGTTTTACTAAAATATTTGGGCGGGGCCTTTGAGTTTTCAGAAAGGGCCTTCCTTTAAAACCCCTTTCCTAAACCCCTAATTAAAAGGGAAAGTGGTAAAAGCCCAAAAATCCAAGGGTTTTGGGGGAGAAGGGGTTCCTATGAAGTTCTCCAAGGGGTGGCCGCCAGCAAGGGCCAAAAAAGGGAAAAGTCTGTGAACCCCGTGTTCCCTTTGGACACAGGCTGATCACAACACCGTAAATTGGGGCCCAAACCACGAGGACCTTTTGGGACCATGTTTTAACAGCTGTGTTCCTCTCAAAGCTTGGGCCCCCTTTTTTAATTTACATTGGGGGTTTTTCCAAACATGTTTCTTTAATTTGTCACGCGTGATGAAAGTACTGCCGATAATGGAAAAATTTTTAAAAAGGGTCCTCGAATGATATTGAGGGCACTTGGGGTTTCAGGGCCCCCATAATTTATTTAAGGGCCCCCAAAAGGGGGCCCAACGGCTTCAAAACAGGGGCTCAGCATGCTGCCCCCTCAGGTCCAAAAAGTGCAGCCCAAAACATTTTTTCAACAAATTTGCCCCGGGATGGTTTCCAATTCTTTGCCCAACAGGCCCCTTTAGCCCGTGTTTCCCATCAAACGGGCCCCAAAAGTGCTGGGCCCATCAGTTTTTTAACAGTTCTCCCATCTGTTAAACCCCAAAATGTTGGGCCCCAGTCCCCCAAATTAGGGGCCCTTTTTCGGAAAACCGGAAACCCCCACTGCAATTGGAAAATTTTCCCCTTTTTTAACCCGGGTTCCCCTTTCCCAAAAAACCGACCCCGGGGTAACCAAGCTGACCCTACAAGACTAACGACACCCGGGCTTGGAAAGGAAACCAGGAAATGGGTATTTTATTTTTTTTAAACCCGGGTTCAAAATATATCATTAAGGGAAAAAGGCCCCCCTTTTCCCGATTAAAGAAACAGGGTGGGGCAAATTTAACCCTTTTAAAAAAGAGGGCACACCCAAAAAACCACCCCCCCCCCAAACCAAGTCAAAAAAAATAATCCCAAAAAATAGGGTTTGCAAAACCCCAAACCCAAAACAACAATAGAACAAAGAACAGGAATGCAACCAATTGGCATTAATACCAACAACTCAACACCCCACTCAATTATTAGGGGACCGCTCACTCTGTACCAACCTATACAGAACCAGGGTGACTTACCTAATTCGGGGATATGGGGCGCTGAGCAGAGGTCTCCCACACTCTTCAAAATGCTCGAGCTGTTGTTCTCCATATGGCCCCCCACCAAAGTGATACCATTTCGGCTGGAGGACTACCAAGGAGAAAACCCCAGACCGATGTGGACTTCATAGTTAGTCTGTACTTCCAGTCCCCATGGCAGACCCCACACAGTACCCCAAGCAAAAATAGTCCACACAAAGCTTTTACTCACCAGCCTCTCTGCTCTCCATAGAACATACCCGCCGCTTGGGAAAAGTGAGGGCTGTTCCCTATCCAGAAGTCTATCCTAAGACGTAGAGAGAAGACAGAGGTGGTGGGCAAGATTCCATCATGCTTGTTGGGTTGGGCCCAAATGCCAAAATTCCCCGGGGGTGGCCCGGGGTGGAATTGCAAATGTAATCCAAATTTTACTTTATGGGGCAAAACCCCCTTTTTCGCAAAAAAAGGTTGGGCATCCTCCTGTCCCAATATAACCCCCTTTTGGGGGTTGTGTCAAATGGGAGCCGAAAGTCCCATCCACGGACTCATCTCCAAAAGCGCAGTTGTGAGGGGGCCCCTTGCATCCTCTTTCCCGTGTCCCGCCGGTGTGAGATTGTTGTTGGGGCATAGGTCAAAAAAAGCCAAAGCCTAAAAGCCGGGGTCCCTTCTGCTGGAGGGTGCCCTTTTTTTCCTCCTCAAACACAAAAATCAAAACCCAAAACCCCCGTCTTTTTGGGGAAATGGTTTTTCTGGGGGATAGGGGTTCACCATCCCCTGTCCTTGGGAACCCAAAGAATTTTTAACCCGTGCTGGGAGAAATTTAGCAATTGGTTTTGGGCCCTTTTTTCCCCTATCTTTTGGAGGCTAACCCGGTTGTTTTTTCCCCAGCAGAAAAAGGGCTATCAAATCCCCAATTTTGCAAATTCCCCTCCGAATCTTGGGCGTTTTTTGTGAAAAATGTTTTTTGGGGGTTTTGTATGCCCTTTCCCTAAAGTGTTCTTTCATTTAGCAGTATTCCCCCTCTGGTTCAAAACTTGGGGGACCCTTGTGAGAAACCGAAATTATGGAGCCCCTCTATCTTCTTGCAGTTTCCCAAGGTTAGGTTTTTTTCATCGCTAAACAAACCCAAATGAATTTTTGTTAAGGCTTTTCCCCACAGAATCCAGGGGGCCCAAAGTCCCTTACCCTCCGGGGGGGGGATTCGTTGACAACCCAAGAAATTTTCTGCCCCCTGGTACCATTGCCCGAGCCCGAATCGGTTGTTTAAACCTATCTCCCCTTGGACAAAAGGTGGTCCAACGCAGTCCCAAATTTCTCCCGGGGTCGTCTTTTCCCTTAAAGGCATCCGTAAACTTCCCATGGTTTCCCCGGGCCGTTCCCCTTGGGTTGGATAGCACTTGCCACATCTGTGTACATACCAGCAATTTGGAGGGCTCCACTCTGAAAGTACTCCGATTCGCTGACCTGAGTCATGTACTCATCACAGACCAATACTGGGGTATGTGTGCAGGAACGATCTGCAGTATAGCCCGGGAACTTGACTGACAGATCAATATCTCACTGGGGTGACGACTTTACTCTTTAATGATCTTGATCCGGTGGTGGTTTGGACGTGTTTCAAGCAGGAAGACACAATCCCGCTGCTGCCACCAATGTAACAGAACCGGACCCTGACTGCACTTGGGTACTTCCGTTTGGAGTACCGCTTCCCTGTCCGAATACCGACAACCATGCAGACCATACACAAGACTAGACGACACCAGTCCTCAAATTTAAACCAGTGAAATAGACTACTTTATTTCAAAACACAGATACATAGATATAATACACTCGAAGGGAAACCAATCACCTCCCATTCATCCCCGCATAAATGACACTAGGGGCAGGGCAATCCCTTACAACCCAGTAACAAGAGACACACCAGCACACAGTACCATCAGAGGAAAGGGGCTGCCGGAAAGCTCATCCCCACCAGTCAATACAGACACAAACACTTAATCCCATAATAGTTTGCTCCCAAGCAAGACACACAATAGAACAATGTGATGCAAACACATAGCATTAAACAATTCACAACACACCCCACCCCCACCTATACATGTCTACACAATATTAAGGACATATCAACCCTGCCCCCTAACAGGCACAGGGGTGACTTACACATAAGGGATACGTGCAGCTGGGGTCTACGCCCCACCTCTATCCACAAAGTGAGTGTGTTCTCATGGGCCCCCCACACCAAGTGACTCCCATCACACCACATCATTTGCCTATACCTTATCAGTGCCCGTTTATCAGTGCAGCATCATCAGTAAACCCATCCACTCATCAATGCCCACCAGTACTGCCCATTCATTGCAGCCTAATATCAGTGGCCATCAGTGCTTGCCCTATCAGATTGCTGCTCATCAACGCACATCAGTGAAGGAGAAAAATTACCCCTGTTTTCAAAATTTTAATATAGAACAAAGAAAACCTTAATTTTTAAAAATGATTTGCATTTTTTCTTTTATAGTTCAAACAATAAACCCCCCAATGGTAACTAAATACCACCAAAGGAAAGCTCTCAATTTGTGTGAAAAAAAAAATTTAGTTTTGGGTGCAGTGTTTGCATGACCCGCACAATTGTCAAAGTATGAGAGCGCTGAAAGTAAAAAAACTGGCCTGGGCAGGAAGGGGGTGAAAGTGCCCTGGTAGGCAAGTGGTTAAGCCCCCTGTGTCAGTGGTGGTCAACTTTCTTGTTAAAAGTGTACCTCACGTGTGGCTCCTGACATCACCAAAGAGCTGTACATAATATTCACATGTAACACTACAGAGAATAGGTGGGGTGTGCTCTGGTTGCAGGGTTAACTCTATGTAAGTAGGATGATCGCGGCCAGATGTGTATGAGAGGGAAGCACTGTAGTGCTGGGAGGCCGCCTGTCCTCACTGAGAGTCACAGCCTGGACTCCGGCAGGAGCCATGAAAGGTGAGCCGAACCTAATAGGATGGCGGGTCATGGAGGTGGCAAGAGGAAGACAATGGTCGGGGTAAGGGTTACGGATGCTGATTCATTGAGTTATATAAATTTCAATCAGCACACATAAATATAAAAAATCCTCAAAAATCCCTTAAAGTCATATCAATATCCTTCCCCTGAAGTACCAATAATTAATAAATTAATAGACTTAAACCCAAAATACACAATTACAGTGCAAAATCAAGTCCCAAAGTAATTTCCCAAAAAATTATGCAAAAATAAAATAATCTAAAAATATAAATATAAATAATCAATCAAATAAATAAAAATAAAAAATTCTTTATTTTATTTATTTGATTCATGTATTTATATTTATATTTTTATATTATTTTATTTTTGCATAATTTTTTGGGAAATTACTTTGGGACTTGAATTTGCACTGTAATTGTGTATTTTGGGTTTAAGTCTATTCATTTTTAATGATTCATTGAGTTGTACACCACGTCATGTCCTGAATGATCCTTCAGCTGAGGGGAGGGGTGGCAGAGGGGAACGAAGAAAGGGCAGAGGAAGATGCCAGGTGTCTGGGGCCAGTGTAGCAGCTCAGCTGCTGCTCCTTCTGGTGTTCCTCTCAGACGCAGTCCCTTAATGCAAGCCGGCTGGCGGCTTCTAATCACTGTGGAGTTTTGTAACTCTGTCTCTTCTTGTTGTTTCTCTGTCTGATTGGTTAACACAGTTAATTTATATTTGGTTACTATATAATTTGTCCTTAAGATTGGTGCTGGTGGCATCTATATGGCACTTATTTTTTGAAAATTAAAAGAAATTTAGCAATTTCATGTTTTTCTGATTTATTATTTTCTACAGTTTTTTTTTCTAATTTTATAAAAAAAATTTTGGGGGGGGGGTGCAAGTAGCTGGTCTTGCTAGAGCCCAAAATAGTCTAGCATCGGCCCTGTGTGGCCTCTAGGCCCAGGGGTGGACACCAGGGCTTCATATCAAGAAATTAACCACCGCTGATGTATGTGAATTTTTATAGAAATATGATTCTGTATATAGGGTGGAAAAAAATGAATGCTAGCATGAAAAATAATGAATGAACAACAAAGTCATACCTGTTTATACTATAGAGCAGGGGTAGGCAACCTTAAAGGGATGGAGATCTACCTGAACAACATGGGAGAAGTCAAAGATCAATGGGCCCAGTGTTGCCTCCTGACACTGGATTTAAACCTCTAATTGCCGTACTACCATGTCACAATCGTGTACACTGCTCAGCAAATCAGGTGGTGAGGAGGTAACATATCGCTTCCTCACCACTTTTCGAACACACCTGGACCATTTTGCAGAGGAACAGCACTGCCCCTGCTGCACTTGTAAATGAGCCTTAGTTGCATCTGGCAGTGGCACTTTTGGGGCTCGTTCACATGTAAAGTTGGGGGGGTTAAAATCCTGCAGTTGTGTCAGTTTTAATCGCCCTCCCAATCCCTAACACCCCTTTAGCTGTTGAGGCAGCAGCCAAAGTTGTACTCATGCCACAGCAGGAATTACAACCCCCTGTTGCTTTTGGTGGGTGCTACCACCTTGTTCAGTCGAGACCCATTCAAGTAAATGGGGCCACTCTGCATGTGTCCCGTAACTGCATGCTTCTGTGGGGTCTGAGGAGTTAAAGCAGGTGGTGAGAAAGCAACACACCGATGCCTGTTTTAACCCCTTGTTTGCTGTACTGCACAAGGTTTCAGGGCACTTGCAGAACGGCCTCATTCACTTAAATAGGTCATGCTTGGCAGGTGCTACACCCACCAACCATGACAGGGCGTAGGAGTCGGCACTACAGAGGAGGCATGGGCTTATGCGGCTATCCCGCTCCCTACTACAGCGCCAACTTTACAAATAGTCCCTCTGCATTGCACTCTGATGCTCTGGGATGGTGGGTCAGAAAACCCTGACCGTGATCTACCAGTCATCGGGCCACAATCTACTGGTTGCTGACCCCCCACTATAGAGTTATTGATTTAGAAGTAATGATGGTATTAGATCAACCTTTCTCAATCTTTTCACAGAAGACCCTTTGAAATAACATTCCGGTCTCGGGAACTACTGCTAAAAATTTACTATATCTACAGCTCATGATACATTAGTGTGATGGTCAGTGGGAAGAATGTTCCTTACATTTGTGGTGTCATCGGGAAGAATTTCCCCCTTACAGATAGCTAAAAAGATCAATGGTGTCAGTGGGAACTTACCTGAGAGCCATAAATTGCTCATCGCTCAAGAAATTCCCAGCAACCTGTGGAGGAGCCTTAGGGTTCCATGGAGCCCTGGTTGAGAAACCCTGCTTTATAGGTTACAGGTGTTTGTTGGTCTAAACCAACACCTTGTTATTAAAGGAAGCACAAAAAAAGGAACAGATACAAATATATAGATTTCCTCTATGATCATTTTGTTTCTGATATAAATTAATATTCCTGTTTAAATTATTTTCTGTTTCTTTAGAGGACATCAAGAGGTTCTGCCACCAGCTGTCTCTGTATCAAGATTCATCACTGAGGCTGATATACGAGTAATTACAGAGATGATCTGATCTACATCCTGGAGAACTTGGATACAAAAAAAAAAAAGCTCTTCTCAGAGAACTAAAGATTCGGAATGTCTTAAACACAGATGTAAGATAATGATAGCAAAGACCTACCATGTGTTAACAAAAGCATGAAAAATTTTACAGACACCTATCAAATGTAAAATTCTCATTAAATGTATACAAGATCTTAAAATCCCTGGTCTGACCAACTTCCAGGACATGAGGCTGACCGCCTTCTCTTCTCCACTTGTTGCTTTTTAAAGCTCCAGGCAAATAGCTAATTTTATAGTTGATATACATACAGTACATTATTGTCTTTTACTATAAAGTGCTGTGTAAACTGTTGGCACTATATAAATTGTTTATAATAATTATGTTGGATCTGCGTTACCTGTCAAATGAATTATAAGTTTGTCCAATAAAGTCTTGAGATTTTCACAGAACATCCAGAAAGCAGAGCCAGACTGGTGACCTGACATTTCCTTTTGCAGTTAAAGTGATTCTAAAGGCTTATTTAAAATAAATAAATAAAAAATGACAAACATGTCTGTACTTACCTGTTGTATGTAATGGTTTTGCACAGAGCAGCCTGGATCCCTCTCTTCTTGGGTCCCCCTCTGGCGCTCGTGGCCCCTCCCCTCCTGTCGGGTGCCCCCACAGCAAGCAGCTTGCTATAGGGGCACCCGCTGCTCTGTGTATCCATTCACACATGGAGCGGCGGCTCAGCCCCACCCCTTCTTTCTTCTCATTGGCTCACTGGCTCAGCCAATAAGGAGAGGGAGCCTCGGGAGAGTCAAGACTCCAGTGCACATCGCTGGATCGAGAGGGGGCTTAGGTGAGCTGAGGGGGATGCTGCACATAGATGTTTTACCTTCATGCATAGAACGCATGAAGGTAAAAGACCTTGAGCCTATAAAACCACTTTAATTATTTCAGGTACTTATATAGCACTGTGAATTTATGCAGCGTTTTACATATATATATTGTACATTCACAGCAGCCCCTGCCCTCAAGGGGCTAACACTATAAGGTCCCAAACTCATACTAGGGCCAGTAGTTTTTCTACCAGTGGGAGGAAACTGGAGTACTCAGAGGAAACCTATGTAGCCACAGGGAGAACATACAAACTCCAGGCAGGTAGTGCCGTGTTTTGGATTTGAACCATTGACCCTAGTGCTGCCAGGCAAAAGTGCTAACCACTTAGCCACTGTGATGACCACTTAGACTCTTCCAGTCTACCTGTCACTTGTTTTGCTCTTACTGAGCAAGAAGTGTCCTCTGCTAACAATGGAAAACTCATACAAATGAGCGCAGAGAGGCCACTCCAGGTGGAAACATGTGAACAGTTAATCATGAGCTCACCACTGCTGCCTTGTTAATCATATGCATGATGAAGAGAACTGGGAAAAAAAGGCGCTGTGGAAAATGCTCTCAGACAAGCACCTTAGTGAAGGTGCATCTTTATTGGTGAGACAAAGTAGCAAATATAATAAAATTGACCAGCCTGAAGTGGACAATGTGACTCCAATGGACGGCCCGTCCGCTCTGAGGGGAGCTGAGATCAGAGAATGCTCCTGTTGGCTTCAAATCACGTGGTGTCAGCGTACCAGCGTCCTGGGTGGTGTCACCATGGCAAACTAAGGCAGTGTCCGGCGTTGGCTTCAGCTGGGAGCATATGTAGGGTTACCAAGACGACATGTTTCGCGCAGTTGCGCTTTGTCTCTGAGACTTGACAAAGTGCAACTGCCTAAGCGCCCACCTCGCGGGAGAACGCGCGAGGGGATCTGGTTTTGTGCCATAATAGCGCCAGCACACGACTGTGTCGTTTGAGACATTTTGTATGGTCATTCTGCCAGGGTTGAAGCGGTCGGGGTCTGATGTTACGTGTGGTTAGGGGTGCCAGGGAGTCTAGGGCAGCTGACAGTGAGTCATTGTACGCAGTAGTGGCCAGGTCAGGGCATGATAGTGGAAGGATACAGTCGTGCAGATGGTCAGCTGCCGAGTGGAGAGGGGCCGGGTTCAAGTTGCGGAGGTTACGGCTGGTGATGGTGTTTGACGGTTTGGGGGGGGGAGTTAGAGGAGGGGGAGATGGAGAACGAGAGGAGGTGGTGGTCAGAGAGAGGGAAGGGGGTGTTAGTGAAGTTGCGGAGGTACAGAGGTGGGAGAAAACGAGGTCCAGGGTGTTCCCATTGGTGTGGGTGGAGGACTGCGTGCACTGTGTGAGAGCGCGAAAGAGGATGTTAGGAGAAGGTGTTGGGAAGTGGCCGGGTTGTTGACATTGATGGGGATATTGAAATCCCCGAGGATGATGGTCGGTAGCTCAAAGGAGAGGAAGAAGGGAAGCCAGGCGGCAAAGTCATCCAGGAAGAGGGATACGGGTCCAGGAGGCCGATAGATTACTGCGATCCTCAGAGGGGTGGGAGAGAAGAGCCGGATGCAGTGGGCCTCAAAGGAGGAGAAGGATAGGGAGGGGGGGTTAGGGAGGACCTGGAAGGTGCTCAGCGGTGACAGGAGCATGCCGACCCCACCACCTCTGCGACCACTCGGTCTGGGTGAGTGGGTCCAGACGAGGCCTCCATAGGTGAGTGCTGCAGGGGAGGTGGAGTCAGTGGCTTGGATCCAGGTTTCGGTGACCGCTAGGAGGTTGAGAGAGTGGGAGACAAAGAGGTCATGGATGTCGGTGAGCTTGTTGCAAACCGAACGGGCGTTCAGGAGTGCAACCGAGAGAGGAGGGGTGGATGCGGGAGGAGGGGGACGGGTATAAGGTTGAGGGGGGGTTGCGGGAGCAGGAGGGTGCCTAGAGGGGAAGTGGGGAGGTGGGGGGCCAGGGTTTGGGGAGATGTCCCCGGCGGTTAGAAGGGTGAGGAAGGTGGCATGGGAACGGGATGTGCAGGTGCGTGTGGATCTGTTAGTGGTGGCGTGTGGGTCAGCGGGAGAGTGGAGTATCAGGAGGAGGTGGTGAGAGCCGTAGTGGGGAGAAGGAAGAAGTGAAGGAGCAATGTAGAGCTGTTGTGGGGGAGTAGGGGGGTAGAGGGAGGCGATTTTGGGAATAGAGGAGAGGAGTACGAGGAGGAGTGCAGGTGACATGTTAGGGTGAGCGGAGTGCTGGTCAGATCGGGGGAGGTGAAAGGTTTCACATCAGGGTGTGAAGATGCGGAGAGTCTGTCACATCATGGCGGAGTTCATCTGTGTCCATCTGTAGGAGGAGAGTAAGAGTGGTGGGCAGCTGGGTCAGCAGCTGGCCAGTTGCAGTCTGTGGTTGCTGTAGGCTGGCGACCGTGGGTGCTGTGGCACGGCGTCAGTGGGTACAGTGGCTCGGCAACTGGACGAGCTGTAGGGCGCGGTGTCTGGGGGTGTTGTAGGGCACGGTGTCTGAGGATGCTGACGGCTCGATGTCTGGAGGTGGTGTAGGCTGACATCTGGAGGTGGAGTGGGCTAGGCGTTGGTAGGTGCAGTAGGGCCCGGTGTTAGTGGGTGTTGTGGGCCAGTGCATGTGGATGCTGCGTGTCAGTGACTGAGGGTGCTAAGGGGCCCAGCATCTGTGGGAGCAGTAGGGTCCGGCGATCGTAGGTGTTGTAGGCCTGGCGTTAGTGGGTGCTGGAGGCCGCGTGGCAGGCTCGCCCCTGCCGGATTGGATGGGGCTCGGGGCTGTGCGGTGGCAGGGGCACGGCTGTGTGGTACACGGTGGGGAGCAGGGAAGCAGATCTGGTAGCAGTGGCTTACCCTCTCGGTGCCGGTGGCGGCTTACCCCTCTTGGTGCCGGTGGGGGTGGTTGCTGCTTCCTTCTCTCTGCAGCGGCTGTAGGTAGGGAAGGCGGTGGTGGTAGCTCCCCCCTAACTGGCACGGTTTGACTCACAGTCTAACCCCTAGATTGTTCAATAAGTGAATGGACTGCTGCTTTGTGCCTGGCTGCCTCTGCCTCAGCTGATGAGGAGAGGGAGTCCCGGGATAGTCGAGACTCCAGTGAACATCGCTGGATCGAGAGGGGGGGTTAGGTGAGTATTAAGGAGGGGGGGGGGGGGGGGGGGGGTGATGCACAGAGAAGGTTTTTTACCTTCATGCATAGAATACATCTTGAGCCTTTTAAAACCACTTTAAGCAAACTTGGTCACCACCCTACCCCCAGCCTATGATTGGACAACGAACAAGCAGAAGCTTGCTGAAGAACTAATTTCTCTGGTCATTCTTCTCTTGCCTTCAGTCAGTATGTAGCTTCTTATCAGGGGTGGACTGACCATTTGGAAACTCAGGAACTGCCCGAGGGCCCCCGGGGTCAGTAGGGGGTCCCATGAGATGGCCCTGGTACCTGGTACCTTTTTCATAGGCTTTTTTGAGTTTGGGCAAGGACACAGGGGCCCCATGATCCCCTATTGCCCGGGGGCCCCATGAGTTGTCAGTTCGCCCCTGCTTCTCATCATATATGAACTGCAACGCACTTGATTGGGTCTTAGGGCTGCCCCTTCTTCTCCCAGTATGGGGTTCTACTGTACAGGGGTTTATACTGTATAAAGCTGATATCCAGTCAAATTTAGAAATTGACATAGCTGTCTTTTAAAAGTACATTTTCAAAAAATATTTTTAATAAAATTCAAAACTACATAACACCTTTTTTTCCTTTATATCTGACTGAAGTTCAGCTTTAAGCTTTGGTTAAGCCCAGGTTCATGGACAGTTGTCATATTAGGCCCATCTGATTTTCTCTGAACTTACAGTAAGTAGGGTCAATTTTTGTTGCTTTGTCTAAATCTGTGCTAGAATAATTATGCAAAACACAAACTTTCGCTGACAAAATGAATTATATGAATATATGTACAAGGAGAATATGTCTATGTCTTAGAAATACAGGTCCATAAAAGAAGGACTGGGGGTTTCTGCCTTCGCTCACACCTTGTTACAAGATATTCAGGATCGGGGAAAAAGAAAAGCTGTGATTGGACTCTGGGAATGTCTCTATGCACTACGGAAAGATCATCCTCATCCTAATTTATTGGCCATTCTGCGAGAAATCAGCCTGACAGGTAACACTGCTTTATCTGCATTTAATTTTGCTTTTTGTTTAAGTCCATACACAGGAGGAAGTGGAGAGCGGATTTGCCTGGCAGGCTATGTAAGCCTACAAGTAACAGTAACCAGCAAACCTGTAATATGCCACCCCTGGTAGCCATGACACCTTAAGTCATGGCCTATTGGCTGTGTGAGTAATCCGGCCCTGGATACTGATTATAGCATTGGTTGTCAACTCTCAAGGTAAAGGGAGCCTTAAATGCAGACCTCAATATCTCTAAGGGTGCAGCATATAGTTAATGCTACAGAAAACTGTCACAGATGGAAGACTTGATGGAGGAAATGGTCAGAGATTGTTCTACAGAAGTCATGCTATAGGAAACAGTCAGAGACTAGGGACATGTGGCATGACACTAGACTTTACTACTATTAAGGCCCCTTTTACAAATCAATGCTCCCTCTACTGACTGCTGGGGTCCAAGGGCCACACTTCAAATATCAAAGGGCTGCATGAGTTCATACATGGACAAGGTTTTTTTTTAGTGATTTGTACTATTATTAGTGCACTCGATCGCCATAGATTCCCATTGAAAAGATAAGTTGCCTGTGGGAAGTTGTTTATCAGCCTTGTGAAGGCAGATGTCAAGTGTGAACAATTTATGAGTATTTACCTCAAAATGACTAAATAATCCCAAACTGGTAAATTCCTGCAGGTTAGGCACTGGGGGGTAACAGGGGGGGGGTGGGGGGTTTGGAAATGAATACAGTAACAAAAACCTTTTTTGTTTTTTTTGTTTTTTTTTTTTTTTTAATCAGGTCATTTTTAGTAAACAATTTTCCATTTAACAACGAAAAATTATACAGAAAAAATATTTCCACAGCAGAAGTAGAAATATTACTGAGACATCCAAAAAAGTACAGATAAAGCATACTATCTTTAGATCATGCCATAAACAGATTTAAGGAACCTTGAGTTAAAGTAGTCTTCTCACAGAGGTTAGTTGTCCAAGAGTCCATTAAAGAATTAACCACTTATATTAATGTATCTCATTTAAACTAAAAGACGGCCATCCTCTCCAACCATTGGCAGAGCATTCACCTAACTCCCTACTTCAGGTCCCAAGGACAATGTGGAATGGGTTGATAAATTGGAATCTAGCCATTGGGCCCATGTTTTCGGAAATGTTTTGGGGCAGCCCCATTTGTTTATATGTCAGCTCCTCCCTCCGTAGGTTGAAATGAATCACATCTATCCACTGTTTGTGCATTGCTGCTGTTGACGAGATCCATCTCTGTAATATGAGTTTGCAAGATCATTATAAAGATCTCGTCCATATTATGTGGACATCAGATAGGAGACTATCATCTGGGATCATTCCTAATAATGCCACTTTTGGATCAAGCAATACATGTGTAGAGCAAAGTGTATTTAGGGTGGTTAAAAATAAACTCCCAATAGCGATAAATGCTTAGGGGCAGAACCACACCATGTATATGAGGGTACTCGTTAGCTGTGTATGAGGATACTGGTAGCCGTAGCACATCAGGGACAATACAGGGAGTCCGCTCTCCCCCAAGATTGTAATTTCTGCAGAGTATAGTGTACTCTGTGGATGAGGAACTTGGTTGCTACTTTGTTCTTTCTTTTTCCAAGCCACATTCACCTTCTCCTATGTGCCACTAGTCATGCCAAGTCCCATGCTAACTAATCTTCCAGTGTTGCATGATCATCTCATGCTCAATCTCCTAAACTGCAGCCAAATTCTAAACCACTTTGTTTCTTTTATCCCAGTCCGGGGGACTTTATGGTAGCCAGCGGGTAAAGGGCTAGTAGGCTGTCTAAAACCCTGAATGAGAACTGTAATGGAACCAACACCGTCTGCGCTTGGGTACTTCCATTATAATACCGCTTCCCTGTCCGAACACCAACCACAGACACCACAGATTTGAAGTAAACCAAGAAATAGACTACTTTATTTTAACACAGATACAAGATATATACATTCAAGGAAACAACCCCCCTCCCTGCATAATGACACAGGGTGGGGCAATCTACCTTTAGTAACAAGAGACACACCAACAGACAGTCCCATCAGGAGGGAGGGCTGCTGGAAACACCTCCCACCAAGCCAATACACAAACACATACATCCCATAATAGTTTGCTCCCAAGCCAGACACACAATAGAACAATGGGATGCAACCACATGGCATTAAACAATCAACAGCCCCCCACCCAATATTAGGACAGATCACCTTGTACCCCTAACAGGCACAAGGTGACTTACACATAATAGGGATATGGGAAGCTGAGACAGGGGTCTCCCCACCTCTTCAAATTGAGCTGTGTTCCATGGGCCCCCACCCAAAGTGGCTCCCATCACAAGAACACTAGTTGAAATTATTCTATTTGTGAGCTCTATTTAGGAGAAAAATTAAATCCAGCACCACTAATCCATTCTCCTTTAGATGAATATAAATAATCATAATTATTTACTTTTTTAAGGTGAGCATCTGGTGGAGCAGATTCTGCGGGATGAACACGGTTGTTCACTGACTCCGGAGCTGAAAGGTAAATAGAGCATATATTGTGTTTTCAATGAAAAATATGATTCATTTTGTTGAAATATGTTCAAACATGTTGTTAAAATGTTTTCACTTAGAGTATGTAATCCCAACATTTCATATTCCTGATATGTGCCTGCTGTACCATTCTCATGTACCTAGTCAGAGGCTTATTTGATGAGAGGGCTTCCCTTACAGCTAAGTGCCAGGTACCCCTGAAGGTGAGAACAGGGAATGCTAGGTTCAAAGAAGCACGTGTACCGTTTAGGTAGATCTGCTGGAAGCTGTTTGCAGTAAAGTCAACCGGATAGCTGCCAGCTTTTCTGTCAAGACAGATGGCAGGACCTCAGTTACCACTGGTGAGGTAGTGGGACCAGGACAGCGACCACAGGCAAGCTGGCACCCAAGGAAGAAGCAGAATCAGGCTGGCAGGAATGGACTGAAACATCATAGTCAGGATGGTAGCTGAACTCATACACTGGAAAGCAAGCCAAGGAGTAGGCAGGAATGTGCTCAAGAACAGAGATGCGGTCATTCACAGGCAAGCAGAAGAGTAGTCAAGAGCAAGCCAGAGTCATGCATGGTAGAATGAGAAAAGCAGAGCCCTTAGAGCAAGCCGGGGTCAAAACCAGGGATCAGGCAGCAGAGAAATCTATAGACAAGTGGAGTCGGTAATAGGTAACAAGGAATACAGGAAACACAGCAGCAAGGAGTACTTGTAGCCGAAGATCATCCAGCAAAGTCTGAGAGCAGCCACTGTCCTTATATAGGGCATTTGGTGCCAGTTCTGGAAGCAGATGTGCGTGAACATGCGCAAGTGCGAATATTCGTGCTGACTCAAACTTTTATGCCATGTAAAGCATTGGTGACTATGCCAGGTCTTTTCCTCGGCACGCGCACATTTTTATTCTGCGGTCTCCCTTTCACTTTTCAGCACATGCTCATGTTTGTTCCGAATAGCACCCTGACAACCATGTACCTGTATGAAGTCGAAAACAAAATGGCAGTTGACTAGTGCAAAATCTGCCTAAAGGTGGTTTGTAATTAATCCTAAGCGGAGTAAGTTATCACTACATTGGTGGGATGCAATGTTGTATTTATTTGATCTCATGGATCATGAAAAAGGTAGACATAAACATGGTGAACATAATTCAATCATGATAAAATCAAAGAATTAAAAATAAAAAAGCTTTTGGCATCTTCAGTTAGGCTGCATAGGTAGTGAGTTAGCAATATGAGCCTATAGTACTTCTGTATTCCTCAGATGAAATTCCATGCATAATATCCTGGTCAGTTTGTTTATTCCTCTTTGTCTCTTCCTTGTGATGAACATCAAAGTATACATGTGAAAATTCCTAGAAATAAATGGTGGAATACAATGAATTCAGAAGAAACTTGAAGCTAAATCATTATTATTAAACCTTGTTGGATGCACAAATGAGAGTCTATTTTGTGACTAAATATTCATCTCATTACCTTCTTAGTGGATATACCATATCTTGTGAATGGTGGATATGAACTCCATTGTGTAACCAAGAATAATGGACTAGTATCCAAAACATTATGTGTATATTGGTGAGGTTTCTATAATAAATAAAGAAAAATTAGTGAAAAAATATTATGTGATATATCAATATGCCAGATATATTAAAATTGTGAAATTCCCATATTGGAAACCAGATCAATTTCCACTGATGAAGTGATGAAAAACATACATATATAGGTAATGATGCAATCCAAAAATATGTAGTATGAGAGTCTCTTTAATTTGCATTCAAACGTTCATATTTCCTTAGGGTATGCCCAGATATGGGTTCCTTTTATTAAAAGAGCATATGCAGTTCCTTTGGGGATGCGTGAGACATGTGTCCCATAAAAAATATTATGACAAGTGGTATTCAATATACCTATTAAATCCAAATATTTCCCTCTAATAGAGCTCTGACGACCCTATCATTGCATGGGGTATATAGTCCCATATCAAAAAATTGCGGTATATATAATGACTCAGCTTAATTCAAAGGTACTTGCCACCGGTGGAAGTGAACTTGAGTCACTTAAAATCGCCCAAAGCTCCTTAGAGTGATTGCATAGTGGTTTTCCGTTTTGCCTCGTGTTTATCCAAATCATGAGAAACTGTAATTATAGTTTCATTAAGTTAAAATTACATATTCTTAAGTTCATGCATTCAGTCAGCAAAATACAGTTTTTCATTACAGGTATTTTATAGTTGCATCCTATCTCCTGAAAGCCCTACTCCTAATTGACATCTTAGTAAACTACAGATGGTTCTATGTATTTCTGTGTGTAGCAGTAAGAAAAGTAATATAATGAACACTATATTACCATTTGAAAACATTCAGAAAACATGTTTAAAGTGTTACTAAACCCACAACAGTACAATCAGTCTGTAGATGCAGTAAAGCGTGCTTGTGATACTCACTGTGGGACCTAAGGGGTTAATCCTCTGCATTGTGCAAAAAGGCTGTTTGATCCTGTCTTCTCTGCCCCTCCTCTTGTTCAGATGCCCATCTGATACAGACTGAATCCATAGTCAAACAAGGAGAGACACACAGCGCCTCTAAGTGTAGACTGTTTAGCAGTTTAATGATTAAAACAGTAAGTTTAACAATTCACATATTGGAAACGACAAACAGGCTCATAAGGGTTAAGTGTGCACAGCGCCTCTTCGCCAGGCAATGGAACCACAGTGAGAGAGGATGCCGGCTGGACAGCAGGGAGCGCTGCAGAGATGGAGGAGGCCTGATAGTAAAGCCTGGCAGGTCACTTTTAATTATTAAACTGCTAAACTATCTACACTTAGAGGCGCTGTGTTTCTCTTCCTTGTTTTTCCACTTTAGAGGTTTTGCTTCACTCTACCACAGCTTGCCCTGGTATTTTAGATTGTCCACCCTCCTGTCAGTTTTTTTTTTTATCTCTGACCCAACTACAAGACTATGTGGACTACCTATTCCATGCACTTGTTATTCCTTTGAATCCGTAGTCATCTGCACATGCTCAGTTTGGTGTGTATTGCTAAGTTTTTTCTTTTTTTTTTTAATTGGGAGGGTGCATGTGATCAGCACAGGCCCAATTAGCACTGTCCAGACAGAGGGTCAGGGGTTTCACATCCTCCTAGAGCAGAAAGAAAACTCCTACAAGCTTTAACCAGTGCTCTGCTGAAGTCACAAGACTGCTCTAACTGCTGATGAGAAAAAGGTATTTAGCAGTTCATAATTACTAAAATAATTGCATTTACATACTGTGGGAGACCAGATATAGTAAATGCAGGGTCGGGGAGAGTGCAAGAAAAGCGGATATAGTGAATGCATGGTCTGGGGAGACCAGATATAGTGAATGCAGGGTCCTGGGTTTAGTAACACTGGGTTTTAAAATTAATTTTACATTTCAACTTCTGATTTTATCTGATAAAAAAAATTTCACCACCTTCTAGATATTCAGAAAAAGCACAAACATCATCTGATGGAGAAGACTGAGACTCTAGTGGAGCATAGACCCCCAGGAACTACCTTGAACAACAAACATTCCTCATCAATGAGCGTTATGTGAAGCTGATTGTAGTCTCCACTGATCAGTTCCGGCAGCGTCCCCAGAATGAGATAATACAGACCGGGGTAAAACATGAGGAATGCTTGAAGGAAACACAAACTAGACTGGAACATATTTCCCCCAACAAGCTGTTCCGATGGAACCACCAGTCCCAATGTGTACCACATGCAGTAATGGTGAGCGGAGTGCCAGGAATAGGGAAGACCACACTGATGCAGAAGTTTGTCTATGACTGGGTGACCGGAAAACACTACCAGAGATTTGCCTTTGTCTTCTTCTTCAGATTCCGGGACCTTAATAGACTGGGAGAGGTCAGCTTTGAGGAAATGATTCTTCAACAATATCCATATCTGGAGAGTCAGATTGGAAATATTTTACAAGATCCAGAGAGACTTCTGTTTATATTTGATGGCTTAGATGAAAGTATTCACCAAAATGGATTTCAGATCAAGTAAGACTGTCTTTGCTTACAGGACACATTTTGGTGATATTGTGGTCAGTTTGGTGAGGCAGAAGTCTTCTTAAGGGTTGCTCTGTACTGATGACCAGCCGCCCAACCAGACTGGCATCGGTTGATACCGGTGTTTTCCAGAGAATAGCTGAGATCATGGGATTTCTCCATGAAGACAGACGGATCTTCTTCAATAATTTCTTTGGAAATGAGGAATGGTCAGAGAAGGCTTTTCATTATGTGCAGGAGAATGACACGCTGTACACTTTCTGTTATATCCCAGCATACTGCTGGATCATCTGTACAGTGTTATCAATGTGCTTCAGAGCCCAACCAACAATCACCGATCAGCTGATGACATCATTACCCAAAACAGTGACACAACTCTTTGTGACTTTTGTCTCCAACATTCTGGCCAATCACAGCCAGAATACAGATGGCGCTCACACTGCCCGGGAACTGCTGACATCTATGGGGTGGATGGCAGAACATGGAGTCATGAATCACATGATTGTATTTGATGAGCGTCATCTGGAGTCATTCAGTGTGAGAAATGATAAACATCTCTTTTCATCTTTCCTGATGGAATCTGGTCAGCCTCCTGATGTGGATTACACCTTCTTACATCTCACTCTTCAGGAGTTCTTTGCTGCTTTAGTCCATTTTATTGACTATAATGCTGACAGATTACAGGAAACACTTGATGAGGCTGAATCTTACAAAGATGGCCGTGCCGAAATATTCCTCCGTTTCCTCTGCGGTTTCTCAGACTCTTCTACTAGATCCATGTTAAAGTCTCTCATGTGGGAGGATTGTCTGCTCAGGCTGCCAGACATGTCATCACCTGGATCCAGAAGAAAATACAGAACAAAGACCTGACACATCCATAAGAGGCAACAGAGATCTTCTTAATGTATTCTACTATCTCCATGAGAGCAGGAATAAGGCTCTGGTGTCACAATGTATTGGATCAAACAACATTGACCTTTCTTGTGTCCACCTCAGCCCTCTGGACTGCTCTGTGCTGTCTTTTATCCTTCAATCCTGCAGAGAGAGAGAAGTAAATCTAAGTTCCTGTAATATTCAGAGTGAAGGATTGAGAAAACTTGTACCGGTTCTACACAACATCAAGAGTCTGGGGTAAATATTAACTATGAATAATAAAATGTTCAGAAATTTCCCCAGAGAAATTATTATTATTATATTGGATTTATATAGTGCCTACAGTTTATGCCGGACTTTACAACATAAGAGCAGAGAGCACAATTACAGTACAATTTTAATTCATGAGGGATCAGAGGGCCCGGCTTGTTAGAGGTTACAGACTAAGAGCGAGGGTCGAGAGATACAAGAGGTAATAACTGTGGTTGATAGGCTAATGGGCAAAATACTTGTATAGTTGTTGGGTGGGGGCAGGATAGGCCTCTCTCAAAAGATGAGTTTTCAGGGATCATCTGAAAGTGGACAGAGTAGAAGATAGTCAGCATTGGGGAAGGGAGTTCCAGAGGATGGGAGCAGCTCTGGAGAAGTTACAAATTGTTGGTGCTTCTTGTCGTCTGTTATATGTGGACTCTATATGTATCTGTGTGAATGTATTAGATTGTTGCATCAAATGTACAGATGAGTAGAGGCAGCAGAATCTGATCTATGGGATGTCTGTGTTTGACAAGTAGCAGTGACACCATTGGTCGTGTCTGTGGGCTCTGCTCTGACCTTAAAGAGTTCCATGAATCTTCAATGTTATATGTGACCCCAGCAGGAAATTACCAGTTCATTTATTGATAAGATCGCTGAATAATCAGAGAAGAAAATGGTTCATTGAAATGCTCGTTTCAATCATAGTTATAGAGTGATTGCGGATATAATTGTAATACTTTCATTGCCATCTTTGCATTTTTTACACACATGTAAACAATAATTGTTGGCCTGAAGATTAGTTAGACCCCCCCCCCCCAAATGATATATTTTCTGAAAGTAGATACCCTGATGAATAAAGTGCAAATTATCAGTAAAAAATACTGGAAAGATGAGGTTATGTTACATCAATAGATACCCAACATGTCAAGCTTTAGAATTGTGTACACCCACAAAATGAAGATGAACTTTGGTACACTATACTTTCCATAGGGTTTTTAAAAACCCTGACAGGTCCTCACTTTAGAGTCAAATGTGAATAGTGGTCATAGAATCATTGCTCTGTTTCTGCTGTGTGAGGTGATATGTAACACATAATGTAATCTGTGTTTTTCTATGTAGGCTCCCCAATAGGTGTGCTTACACCTGTGTATACATAGCGGCAGTGAGGGGTCAAAATTTGGGGGGTTTTTAAGTGCTTGGGTGCTATTTCTTTCTTCCTGTTTTGCACTAAAACTTTTAGATCACTTTTATCTTCTGTATGATACTCTTTGTGACAGGTTCTCCTTGATTAAACATCAGAGGTCTATCAGACCCCTGATGCCTCACCTTCCCTTGATTAAATCTAATGGAGAGCAAACCAGCAGAAACTGGAAGTGACATTATATGCATCGCTTACAAGTACTTAACAGCCAGCGAATGGATGTCTCCCTCCTTTCCTTGTCCCATGCCCTCCTATAGGACAACAGAACCTGGGAAACACGGTACATACAGGGCCACAGTTCTAGGGGTCAAAAAAAGCAAGCTGTACTGCCTGATCACTTTTATCGGAGAATTGGTTTGTAGAGTAAACACAATATACAGGGATATGAGTTTTAACACGCCACACACACACACACATGGATTGAACTGGATGGACTGGTGTCTTTATTCTACCTTACCAACTACACACACTATATTGCCAAAAGTATTGGGCCACCGGCCTTTCCACGCACATGAACTTTAATGGCCCCCCAGTCCTTAGTCCTTAGGGTTCAATATTGAGTTGGCCCCGCCCTTTGCAGCTATAAAGCTTCAACTCTTCTGGGAAGGCCGTCCACAAGGTTTAGGAGGGTGTCTATGAGAAGGTTGGACCATTTTTCCAGAAGCACATTTGTGAGGTCAGGCGCTGATGTCTGAGGAGGAGGCCTGGCTCGCAGTCTCCGCTCTAATTAATCCCAAAGGTGTTCTATGGGGTTGAGGTCAGGACTGTGCAGGCCAGTCAAGTCCCTCCACCCCAAACTGGCTCCTCCATGTCTTTATGGACCTTGCTTTTTGCACTGGTGCAGTCATGTTAGAACAGGAAGGGGCCATCCCCAAACTCTTCCCACAAAGTTGGGAGCATGAAATTGTCCAAAATGTCTTGGTATGCTGATGCTTTAAGAGTTCCCTTCACTGGAACTAGGGGTACAGGAGAGGATCTGAGTGAGTACTCCTGCACCCCCTGGACAGATAGTGGAAGGAGCACTCTGGTGGGACACCAGATTTTCCACCTGCCAGTGACTGTCTTAAAGTGACAGGAACTGGATCCCCTGGTCAGGGATATCTCCAGATTGCTGGGTGAAGAAGTGGAATTCATCTAGGGTCTGGGGTGATACATTGGGAGATGCTGGCTAGAGAGAGTGTTGCAGAGAAGGCTTGTAAATAGTTCCAGGAAGTTGTCCTTAGTCCATCAGTTCCCTTGGGCATCCTGTACACCCCTAACCCTGTCCCAGTTCAAATCCCCTAACTAAAAATAACAGAACCAAAGCTAAGGTACTGATTTCTATCTCTGGATGTAAGTCTATGTAAAGATGTGCGTTGCTTGGCTGTCCAGGGCTATAGGGCCCCAAATCTCTAGCGACTCCTAAGGGGGTAGTGCTACACTAGGGACAATTTATTCGGAAACCACCTACCAGCATAAATATACCCTGTTCAGTTCAGTGTTGGGACCACTTACTTTTTAATATATCACTGACAACCCTAGACCATTCAGAGTATAAATCATTAACCACTACTCTCTGAAATTTGATCTTTTAGCCAGTTTTCTATCCATTTACAAACTGATTTTTCCAGCCTGTAGACTTTACCTTACACATTAGCCGTGTGTGAAATTGTGTCAAACGCGTTTGCAAAATCCAAGTATACCATGTCCACGTCCACCCCTCTGTCCAAGTATACCACGTCCACAGCCACTCCCCTGTCCATGTATACCACGTCCACAGCCCACTCCCCTGTCCATGTATACCCTGTCCACAGCCACTCCCTTGTCTAAGGTTTTGCTCACTTCCTCATAAAAAGAAATCAGATTTTTCTCACACAACTTCTGTCTTTCATGAATCCATGCTGCCTGTTGCTCAAAATGTTTTTTATTCCCACAAGAACTCATCTATGTGCTTTTTTTTTGTTTTTTTTTGTAACACCCCGCTACAAGTGGATGCAGGATGTTCAAACAAACACATGATGGCAGTGTCCTGCAGAACAGTGGCATTCACACTCTGTAGAGCAGCCCCATTGATCTTGTATGCTGAACTGCAAAACTTTGCTAAGTAACAGTGTAGTAAAGAACTACATTTCCCAAAAGAGCATGCATGTGGGTGGGGCAGTATATATATATATGAAAGCCCACAAGATGAGACAGAAAGTGAGAGGGGAGAGATCTGGAGAGAGGAGTGCATTGACTGCTGGAGGACCGGACCAGGTCAGGGAAAGAGAGAAAGAGAGGAGACAAGGAGAATCTGCTGATCACTGACCTTGCGGCATCATGGAGAAAGCTAATCTGCTAGCAGGTGACCAGATGGAATGCTGCAGGCAGGACCGGAGAGTGTGTGGAGGCCTTATCGAAGGAGAGAGAAAAACCGCCAAAATTCACCAAAAGCCATCCTATCATTATCCAGGACAGGGAACACTGACACCTGCTCCACCTTTGCTATTTTCCTGCATGCAGTTGCGGACATTGCACATAGTTATTAGAAGTTGTGGCCTAGTTCCTTTAGCCACTATCATCTGATTACACTTAGTACAGCCTTGCCATCAGAACTGATAGCAGGACAGTCGGTCCACAGGCCCATCATCATCAATTCACTCTGCTAAGGAGGCCATTTACCTATTGCTCCAAAAGTCCTGTAGCCCAAAGAAGAGTTGCCCTGTGCCAACAATCACTTTTACCAGGATGGCCACTTGTTTCTTTAGACTCGGAAGCGACAAGTGCCTCAAAGGAACATTACATTTGTAAAATTTTTGCTTGCAGGGGGAGTGTTATTACCACTTTTCCTCAGAGAGTTACAGTCCACACTTCTCTTCACTGCGCACAAACTGGGCCCTATCACGTGCGTAGAAGACTCTTCATTGCGTTTAACAACTTGCCAACCGCAGATAACCGAATGACGGTTACACTGCGGCCGGCCAGTTCTGGGAGGGCGTCATATGACGTCCTCCAAGAATGCGCACTTCCTGCGCGACCGGCGATCTCCGTGATCGCTGTGTCCTACGGACATAGCTGATCACGTGATGTGGTAAAAGGCCAATCACAGCGGCCTTTTACCACGTAATCAGCCGTGTCCAATGACACGCTGATCACTGGGAAATGCAATTGCCGGTTCTCGGCTGCACTTTCCTCATGCTGTCAGAGCGTGAGGAAAGTATTGCCGAGAACCGGCAGTTGTCAGAGCAGGGATCGGCACCGATCATCAGGGCACTGATGATCGGTGCCCAGCAGTGCCACCCACCAGTTCCGCCCACCTGTGCCCAGCAGTGCACCCACCTGTGCCACCAGCAGTGCCACCCACCTGTGCCCAGTGCCACCCATCTGTGCCCACCAGTGCCACCCACCTGTGCCCACCAGTGCCAGTCAGTGCCCAGCAGTGATGCCAGTCAGTGCCACCTATCAGTGCTTTCTATCAGTACCCATCATCAGTGCCACCTATCTTTGACACCTCAAAATTAGTGCTGCCTATCCGTGCCACCTCATTAGTGCTGCCTATCAGTGTGGCCTATTAGTGCCCATCAGTGCTGCCTCATCAATGCACATCAGTGAAGGAGAAAAAATTACCTGTTTGAAAAATTTTATAATAGAAACAAGAAGAAACTTTTTTTTTTTTTCAAATTTTTTGCAATTTTTTTGTTTACAGCGCAAAAAGTAAAGTGCATAGCAGCAATTAAATACCACCAAAAGAAAGCTCTATTTGTGAGATAAAAATGATAAAAACTTCATATGGGTACAATCTTGCATGACCGCGCAATTGTCAATCAAAATGCAACAGCGCTGAAAGCTGAAAATTGGCCTGGTAAAGAAGGGGGTATAGAAGTGCCCGGTAGGCAAGTGGTTAAAGAAGACAATTGGTTGTTTTGGGGTAAAGAGCTCTTTTCCTTATTTCAGGCAATCTCCTTGCTATCAGGTCCTGAGGGCCCAAAGTGAGCTAGTCTACCTGATAGTCCTAGCTGCTCACTGGGGACTGTAAGACCACCTCAGGTTGAAGGTATTGGGTTAGTTTCTGAAAACTAGAGGGGTTAGTTTTTCTTAAGTTCAAATCAACACAAGTAACAATTGATTTTACACATTCTAATTCTGTTTATGCTGTGTAACCAAGCCATATTGAAATTTGCTATAAACCTCTTACTAGTTTACTTCAATCGGTGTGTGAATTCACTTTCTGGTGGAGATTTCCATGTCCAGAGAGTCTGTGAACCCGAGGAAGAAAGGAGGGAACCCGCGCAGATCACTGCCTGGTGCCAAGAGGAGAATGCCAGAATAGTGTCTGGTGCTGAGCCTCCCTGGAGATGACTGGACTGAAGAGCGGGTCGAGCAGATGCTGACAGCCTGCATCCCTGATCAGGGAGTGAGAATCCTCGACATCAGAAGTATTCCAGATGTTCCAAATGTTTTGATGCTGACAGAATGGAAAAAGGAATTCATCCTCTACTAGAATGAGAGAATGTACACCTGTCTGATACAGTAATGGCCCAGGTGTTTAGACCAGTCCACACTGATGGCAGCTCAGAGAGTTCAAGAAAAGGAACCCCGGAACCCGAGCCTTCCACCTCAGCAGACATAGTGGGAGGCATACCTGTTACTTCACTGGTGGTGTCAGCAGGGGTTGTGTGTATCATGTGTTTGGATCTTGTGGGTGCCTGCACTGGAGAGCAGAAGTGAGTGCCTTCTCATACTGCATGGATTCTGGCTTAGAAGAGGAGACCTGCCTTGTAGTGGAGGTGTGCTGTGCAGTGTACTGGGATGTCCAGGATGGCATAGCTGTGGATGGAGAATTGGATCCCTCTATGACAGGAGATGGGGTTGGGTGGGGTCCCTGCCCTCACCTCCCATTATACTCCTGTCATTATTTGTATGTTGCAGTTGCACAGACCTGCTCAGTACTGCTCACCGCACGATGACCAGGAACAGGCTGCTGCCTCCACTTCCAGAGATAATGGCCTCCCCCACCTCCCATTTCCCCCCAACTCTGCCCGAGGGGCTGCCTGTGTCACCGCCAAGAACTGCTCTGAATGGTGAGAGTAGTGTGCTGCCCTTGGGTCTCTGCAGCCCGAGCAATGCCACCCGGCGCTGGCCAGGGACTAATATTTGCGCTCCTATAAATGTTGCTCATGGGGCGACTGCATCAGTTGCCCCCCCTCATGCTATGCCACTGGCAATTAGAGCCTCATATGAGCTTCCTGTCACCTGACACAACCATCCACTATTCAGTGTCAGGGGATCCCCCATTACTACACATCTACTATTCAGTGTCAGGGGATCCCCCCATTACTACACATCTACTATTCAGTGTCAGGAGATCCCCCCATTACTACACATCTACTATTCAGTGTCAGGAGATCCCCCCCATTACTACACATCTACTATTCAGTGTCAGGAGATCCCCCATTACTACACATCTACTATTCAGTGTCAGGGGATCCCCCATTACTACACATCTACTATTCAGTGTCAGGGGATCCCCCATTACTACACATCTACTATTCAGTGTCAGGGGATCCCCCATTACTACACATCTACTATTCAGTGTCAGGGGACCCCCCATTACTACACATCTACTATTTAGTGTCAGGGGACCCCCCATTACTACACATCTACTATTCAGTGTCAGGAGATCTCCCCCATTACTACACATCTACTATTCAGTGTCAGGAGATCTCCCCCATTACTACACATCTACTATTCAGTGTCAGGAGATCCCCCCATTACTACACATCTACTATTCAGTATCAGGAGATCCCCCATTACTACACATCTACTATTCAGTGTCAGGGGATCCCCCATTACTACACATCTACTATTCAGTGTCAGGGATCTCACATTACTACACATTTACTATTCAGTGTCAGGGGATCTCCCCATTACTACAAATCTACTATTCAGTGTCAGGAGATCCCCTATTACTACATATCTACTATTGAGTGTCAGGGGATCCCTCATTACTACACATCTACTGTTCAGTGTCAGGGATCCCCCATTACTACACATCTACTATTCAGTGTCAGGGGATCCCCCCATTACTGCACATCTACTATTCAGTGTCAGGACATCACCCCATTACTGCACATCTACTATTGAGTGTCAGGGGATCACCCCATTACTGCACATCTACTATTCAGTGTCAGGGGATCACCCCATTACTGCACATCTACTATTCAGTGTCAGGGGATCCCCCCATTACTACACATCTACTATTCAGTGTCAGGACATCACCCCATTAGCACTAATAAACTATATGTGAACCCCAATACGTGATATTCAGTGAACGGGTAAATAATATCCCTTTATAGATCAATTAAATCAAAATATGACTTATACCCCAATATATACCTCTACACCATCTCTACTAAATGAGTACATAAACAAAATATTCCACACATACATACACAATAATTATACACATATATTAATGCCGTGATGCCGAATGAACTCCTGAACGGCAACACCAGTGAATAAATAAAGTGACATAAATGCATGTAAACTTTACATGCACTGAATAAGCAGGTTGAAAGAAATAATAGTGATCCCACTAGGGGATAAAAATCAAAGTGAATCAATGACACCACTCCTTGTAGTAAATATAAGAAAAAAAAGAGGAATCAAAAAGGTAAACGCATGTAAATGCTCAAAATGATTTGTGAATGTAAACAATGCCAGTGATCCCACTATGGGATAAATACAGTGGATCTGTGAAACCACAAATGGTGATAATTGTGAAAGAAAGAGAAAATCCCCGCCTGTAAATCATCAACGATCACTTAAATAAACGATAGTGACCCCCTACTGGGGATAAGTGAACACCAAAAAAATAGGCTAAATACCTATAGATACTGACATGATTCGTAACCCCAAATGGGGGGTTCTGAATAAGCGTGAAAATAAGTGACTTCAAACAGTGCTTCACACTTTCCATATATCCACAAACATAAATCAACAGACATAAATCAACAGGGTTCCAGACTGGTGGTATTTGATTGTCTAAGGCATTTTGACCCTGCAGGGTCACCGCATGAAGGTGAGGGGCCATTGCACCTAGAGTGGGATTCATAGTATCCTGTTGCACAGTTTGGTGATCACAGGACTATTATTATTATTATTATTATACAGTATTTATAAAGCGCCAAATAGTTCGCTCAGCGCTGTACATTACAAAGGGGGACAGAACATGTGACAGAACAATACCAATACAATGCAAAACATGAGGGGATTGAGGGCCCTTCTCTTTTGAGCTTACAATCAAGGAGGGAGGGGATAGTGGTACAGGAGGAGATAGCTGTGGGGGATGGAGTGGTAGGAAGAGTGGAGGAGGTCGGCAAGTTAGCAAGGGGTGGGGTAGGCTTCCCTGAAGAGATGGGTTTTCAGGGTGCGCCTAAAGGAGAGGAGAGTAGGTGATAATCTGATGGGTTGGGGCAGGGAGTTCCAGAGGATGGGTGACACCCTGGAGAAGTCCTGGAGGTAGGCATGGGAGGAGGAGACCAGGAAACTAGAGAGAGAAGGAGGTCTTGTGAGAAGCGGAGTGTGCGTGCTGGGCGGTACTTGGATTTTAGGTCAGTGATGTAGTTCGGGGCAGTATGGTGGACAGCTTTGTGCATCAGAGTCAGGATTTTGAATCCTGAAAGCGAGGGAGCTTTTTGAAGCGGGGATAGCCAGCGGTGAGGCAGGCCAGTGAGGAGGGAGTTGCAGTAGTCGTGATATGATGAGGGAGTGGATGAGCTGTTTAGTGGTTTCTTGGGTTAGGAACGTGCGTATTTTGGCGATGTTGCGGAGGTGGAGTCTGCACGAGTTTGTTAAAGATTGGACTTGGGGCTGGAAGGATCGGTTGCAGTCCAGAAAGACACCAAGTACTCTGGCCTGCGGGGCGGGTTTGATGGTAGCGTTGTTGGATGTGATAGAGAAGTCAATGGGGGGGGGGGGTGTGTCCGGGCTGGGGGGAAGACAAGAAAACTCGGTTTTGGAGAGGTTCAGTTTAAGGAAGTGGAGCGACATCCAGTCTGATATGTCGCTCAGTAGGTGTGTGATTCGGGGCGGAGACCAAGGGGGTGAGGTGGGGGGTTGAGAGATAGATTTGTGTATCGTCGGCATAGAGGTGGTAGTTGAAGCCGTGAGAGTGTATGAGTTGGCCAAGGGAGGAGGTGTAGATGGGGAAGAGAAGGGACCCGAGGACAGAGCCTTGAGGGACCCCAACAGAGAGGGGGAGGTGGGTAGCATTATAAGTAATGCTGAAAGAGCGTTGTGACAGGTAGGATGAGAGCCAGGAGAGAGCTGAATCTCTGAGGCCGAGGGAGTGTAGTTTTTTGAGGAGGAGGGGGTGGTCGACTGTGTCGAAGGCCGCAGAGAGGTCAAGGAGTAGGAGCACTGAATAGTGGCCATTAGCTTTGGCGGTTAGCAGGTCGTTGGAGAGTTTGAGTAAGGCAGTTTCGGTGGAGTGTAGGGGACGGAAGCCGGACTGTAGGGGATCGAGGAGGTTGTTGTCGTTGAGGTGAGAGCTTAGGCAGGTGTAGACTAGGCGCTCGAAGAGTTTAGATGTAAATGGGAGCAGGGAGATGGGTCTGAGGTTGTTCGGGTCATTGGGGTCCAGGGAGGGCTTTTTAAGTATGGGGGTGATGTGTGCATGTTTCAGAGTCAGAGGGGAAGGGAAAGTGCCGGAGGAGAGGGAGAGATTGAAGATGTGGGTGAGGGAGCATAGGATGGAGGGGGAGGGAAGTCGTAGGAGTTGTGAGGGGATAGGGTCGAGGGGGCAGGTGGGTGAGGCGGGCATCAGAGAGGATCTTGGAGACTTCCTCGATGGTAGTAAGGTCAAAGGTGCGGAGTGTTGGGGGGGAGCTTCAGTATGAGGAATGTAGGGTGGGGTGGGAAGAGGAGGTCAGAGCAGTGGTGGGGCCGTGGGAGAGGGGTGATGAGGGGGTAGCTGAGTGAGGGGGAACGGGGTTGGAGGGAGTTTGAGCAGCGACGAAGTCCCTGCGGGTTATGTCGAGGGGGAGGGGGGATGAGGGGGTAGCTGTGTGAGAGGGGACGGGTTGAGAGGGTGTGAGAGTTGCGGCGATGTCCTTGCGAATTGTGTCAATCTTGTTTTGAAGTGATTGGCAATCTCAAGGGCAGTGAGTGAGGTGCTGGGTGGAGGTGGGGGTGGCGAGAGTAGAGAGTTGAGGTGGAGAAGAGTTGGCGAGGATTGGAGGAGAGGGCCTTGATGAGTGTCAGGAAGTAGGCTTGTTTGGCAGCGTGGAGGGAGGAGGTGTAGGTGTGGAAGGCAGATTTATAGCGGGTGAAGGCTTGTTGGGATTTGGTTTTGCGCCATAGTCGCTCCAGGGCACGACTGTGTCGTTTGAGGGTTTTTGGTGTGATCAGTCTGCCAGGGCTGGAGCGGTCGGGGTCTGATGTTGCGTGTGGTTAAAGGCGCTAGTGAGTCAAGGGCTGTTGACAGCGCGTTGTTGTAGTAGGCAGTCATAGCCAAGTCGGGGCAGGACAGGGGGAGGATGCTGTCATGGAGTTGATCAGCTGCAGAGTGGAGGGGGGCAGGGTTAAGGTTGCAGAGGTTACGGCTGGTAGTAGTGTAACATTTGGAGGGGTGGCCGTTGGAAGACGAGGAGATAGAGAAGGTAATCAGGTTGTGGTCAGAGAGGGAAGGGGGTGTTAGTGAGGTTGTGGGGAGCGCAGCGGTTGGAGAAGACGAGATCAAGGATATTACCGTCAGAATGGGTGGTGGATTGTATGCACTGTGCAAGTGCAAAGGAGGAGGTTAAGTGGAGGAGATGGGATGTGTCGGGTTGTTAAGGTTGACAGGGATATTGCAATCCCCAAGGATGATGGTGGGTAGCTCGGGAGGAGAGGAAGAAGGGTAGCCAGGAGGAAAAGTCATCCAGGAAGCGGGATATGGATCCAGGAGGCCGGTATATCACAGCAATCTTCAGGGGGGTTGGGGAGAATAGTCGGACGCAGTGGGCCTCGAAGGAGGAGAAGGATAGGGAGGGGGGGGGTTTGGGAGGACTCGGAAGGTGCTCTGCGGTGACAGGAGCAGACCAACCCCACCACCTTTACGACCATTAGGCCTGGGTGAGTGGTTCCAGGTGAGACCTCCGTAGGAGAGTGCAGCAGGGGAGGTAGAGTCAGTGGCCTGGATCCAGGTTTCCGTGATCGCTAGGAGGTTGAGGGAGCGGGAAACAAAGAGGTTGTGGATGGCAGTAAGCTTGTTGCACACCGATCGGGCGTTCAGGAGTGCACATGAAAACGGGGGGGAGATTTTAGGGAGCAGGGGGACAGATACTAAGTTGCGGGGGTTGCGGCGGGACGTGGAGGCGGGAGGGTGTTGTGCGGGTGAGGGAGGTGGTGGAGGGCCAGGACACTTTTTTAGATTGGACATTTATTTTTTTATTTTTTTTTTCACTTTTTAGGACACGTTAATTTTTGTAGTTTTTGTTTATGTTGGTGGGTGGACTATCCACTGTTGATTTATGTTTGTGGATATATGGAAAGTGTGAAGCACTGTTTGAAGTCACTTATTTTCACGCTTATTCGGAACCCCATTTGCGGTCAGGAATCACGTCAGTATCTATAGGCATTTAGCCTATTTTTTTGGTGTCACTTTATCCCCAGTAGGGGGTCACTAACATTTATTTAAGTGATTGTTAATGATTTACAGGCGGTGAGCCTGTTTTTCTCTTTCTTTCACAATTACCACCATTTGTGGTTTCACGGATCCTCTGTATTTCTCTGTATTTCCAGTGGGATCACTGGCATTGTTTACATTCACAAATCATTTTGAGCATATACATACGTTTACCTTTTTGATTCCTTTTTTTTTTTATGTTTACCACAAGGAGTGGTGTCACTGATTCACTTTGATTTTTACCCCCTAGTGGGATCACTAATATTTCTTTCAGCCTGCTTATTCAGGGCATGTAAAGTTAACATGCGTTTATGTCACTTTATTCATTGGTGTTGCCATTGAAGAGTTCAGTCGGCATCACGGCATATATGTGTATAATTATTGTGTATGTATGTGTGGAATATTTTGCTTATGTACTCACTTAGTAGAGGAGGTGTAGAGGTATATATTGGGGTATAGGTCATATTTTGATTTAATTGATTTATAAGGGGATATTGTTTACCCGTTCACTGACTATCACGTATCGGGGTTCACATATAGTTTATTATGAAGCACCACAATTTACAATTTGGGTTAATCATTTTTATTGGTATATGGTTAGGTGTCAGCAGCTTTAGCCACAGGTTCACCTAAGTGCAGGAGGACTTTGATTATTGTTTTAATAAATACTATACTATATGCCGAACCTTGGGCTCCTGTGGTGAGTATTTCCCCCTAGGACGATTCCCTTGTCGATTTTCAAAAGTCTATTTTCTGGAGAAGTCCGGTCTGCATATATGTCTCTCCGAGATCTTCTATGGAATCAACACAAATGCTCCTATACCAGAGTGCATATCCATAAGAGGTGGTGGATTCCCACATTGCATTATGAGCACCTTTTGAATATCTCACCTGGTATTGCTGAACCTTGTAGTACCACAGATTCCTTCACTGAATGGAGAGCACTATTATATTTATCACATTGGTATTGCTGAGACTTGCAGTACCACAAACATTTTATTTATATTTTGTTTAATATTTGAATGGTTACATGTGCAATACGTTCAGATTTTGTCACATGGTCTAATAACATCAGGTGTTCACATTTCCCACCATAACACTTTGACAGAATTTAATATTTAGCTCTGCACTTCCACTTATACTAGTTCTTGTGGGATTCTTTTACCTTTGTCCCATTTTGTGCTAGCAGCTCCTAATACTCAGCGCTTGCCAGATATCCTGCATTCCATATATATAGATGACATTATAGATATTCATATACAGTACATGGGAATCTGATCCTAATGCAAGTGATCACAGTCTCATACAAATTCTTTTCATCTGGCGTGCTATTCAGTTCCAGAAGATCTCCCATTACTGAACATTTGTTACCTAGCGCCATGACGTCCTATGAGTACAGAGCTCTGATCAGCAGAGATAGAATATCAGATAACAATCCTCCCGTCCAATCACTAGCAATGCTGATTCCGGCCTCCACTGTCTGCTGATCCTATTCATGCTCCATACACAAGGAGATGATAGCACAATACGAGTCATGTCAGTGGTATTCTGTGCTCATCCTGTGTATGGAGATATCACCGTCTCTACACATGGAGGACAATATTGGGGGGTCTACTCCATTATAACATTTGTCTCATAAAATTCTATTTCCTGGAGATTTATAAAGTGATCGAATATAAATGATTCCAATAAAGAGAAATGAGTTCCATCCATGTAGAGAATAGTTCCATTCATTTCTGGGGGGGGGGGGGGGATTCATTTCCTTCTGGTAACATTCTTCTCTTCTTCTACAGTTTGTCCGATACTCACCTGACAAACAGTTCCTGCCCCCACCTGGCATCTGGAATAAGAAATAACCCGACACTGAGGACACTGACCTGTCTAAGAACAAATCTGGAGGGTCCTCATTTCAGGGATTTGATGGCGGCTCTGACAACAAGCCGGATAGAGGAATTACAGTGAGTATATACAGGACTGACTGAGACAATTATATTCTGGGACAGATTTAACATTCAATTGTCTAAATCTTCGGATCTTCTCTAACTCTGTTATCAGCAATAAATTAGACTTTTTCTACATCTGGACCATAAGTGGATCAAATATGGACAGGTTTAGTAAGGACCAGCCGAGATCTGGACCCATCTATTGGGCAGGCTGGTTGTACTGAAGTTGATCCTGTCAATCACATTCCGTACAACCATCCTCTGGGACTTTTTGCATTCGATCACTGCTGGAGGTCTATAGCAGCTAACAGTGATCAGTGTTCTGCTGGCAGGGAAGGCTTCCTGTTGGCAGAACACAGTTGTGCGGCAGGAGTGATTCCCCCATCCATTCTGACTGTGTTGATGGGGGGGATTGAGCAATTGTCTGTCTTTCCACCCGTAGTGGAAGGAAAGAGAATATTGTATAGTCTGTAGCTTACCTTAAAGCTCCCCACACACAGTACAGTCTGATCTTACAATCTTCTTTACCTCCATTGCCTAATTGGATACAAACTGACTGGATTTACATTGGGTAGGTCCTCATATGATTTAAAGTTGTACAAACAGCATAATTATCAGATGGTAACATGGTGACCCTATAGACTATTAAAAATGTAACCATTAAAGTGTTACTAAACCCACAACAGTACAATCAGTCTGTAGATGCAGTAAAGCGTGCTTGTGATACTCACTGTGGGAACCTAAGGGGTTAATCCTCTGCATTGTACTGAAAGACTGATTGATCCTTTCTGCTCTGTTCCTCCTTTTTTCAAGCTACCACCTCTTATTTTCTGATGAAGACAGACTGAAACGTAGGCATTTTGCACATGCTCAGTTTAATGTGTATGCTAGATGAGGTTTTTTTTTTTTCCTTGGGAGGGTGCATGTGATCAGCACAGGTCCAATTAGCCCATTTTCAGGACAGAGATCAGGGGTTCTGCATCCTCCTAGAACAGAAATGTAAAAATGTCCTCCTACATAAGAGCTTTAACCAGTGTGCTCTGCTGAACACTGATAGAAGTCAAAAGACTGCAAATATATACTGCTGATGAGGAAAAGGTTATTTAGCAGTTTAGATGTACTAAAATAATTGCATTTCCATGTTGTGTGTACTGTGGGAGACCCAGATATAGTGAATGGCAGGATCTGGGGGGAGACCAGATATAGTGAATGGAGGTTCTGGGGAGACGCGGATGCAGGATTAGTGATATAGTGAATGCAGGTTACGAGGGGAGAGCGGATATAGTGAATGTGAATGCGGGGTCCGGGGAGAGGCGGATATAGTGAATGCAGGGTCCGGGGGAGAGCGGATATAGTGAATGCAGGGTCCTGGGAGAGTAGGATATATAGTGAAAGCGGGGTCGGGGAGAGTGCAGGATTATAGTGAATGCAGGGTCCAGGGGGAGATCGGGGCGGATATAGTGACGTGCGGGGTTCCGGGCGGAGGAGAGCGGATTATAGTGAATGCGGGGTCCGGGGAGAGCAGGATATAGTGAACAGGGTCCGGGGTGCCGGGAGTCCAGAGGGTGAGTCCAGGGGAGAGCGGGATTATAGTGAACGAGGGGTCCAGGGGGGGAGACGCGGGGGCAGGGGATATAGTGAACGAAAACGCGGGTTCACCGGGGGAGAGCGGATATAGTGAATGCAGGGTCGGGGAGAGCGGTTATAGTGAAATGCGGGAGTCCGGGAGTTTAGTAACACTCTACATTTAGTTTGGGTATCTGTATAAATAGATGACATTAAAGATGCTCATACATGGGGGAGAATCTGATCTTAATGCAATGAGTGATCAAGAGGCATCAAACAATTCTTTCATCTGGTGTGTTATTCAGTTCCGGAAGATCTCCCCACATTACTGAACATTTGTTACCTAGCGCCATGACGTCCTATGAGTACAGAGCTCTGATCAGCAGAGATAATAGAATATCAGATAAACAATCTCTCCCGTCCAATCACTAGCAATGCTGATTCCGGCCTCACACTGTCTGCTGATCCCATTCATGCTCCATACACAAGGAGATGACCAGCACAATACGAGTCATGTCAGTGGGATTCTTGTGCTCATCCTGTGTATGGAGATATCACCATCTCTACACATGGAGGACAATATTGGGGGGGTCTTACTCCATTATAACATTTGTCTTAGAAAAATTCTATTTCCTGGAGATTTATAAAGTGATCGAATATAAATGATTCCCAATAAAGAGCAATGAATTCCATCCACGTAGAGAATAGTTTCCATTCATTCCTGGGGGGGGGGGATTCATTTCTTCTGGTAACATTCTTCTCTCTTCTACAGATTGTCCCTCTAATCACTGACAGACAGTTCCTGTCCCCACCTGGCATCTGGAATAAGAAATAACCCGACACTGAGGGACACTGGATCTGTCCTGGAACAATCTAGGAGGGTCCTCATTTCTTGGGATCTGATGGCGGCTCTGACAACAAGCCGGATAAGGGATATTACTGTGAGTATAACAGGACTGACTGAGACAACCGTATCCTCTGGGACTTTTTGCATTCGGATCACTCTGCTGGAGGTCTATAGCTGGCCATAAGATGGAATCAAATTTGGACAGGTTTAGTAACAGATCTGATCAGTGTTACTGAAGTGATCCGTCAATCACTTTCTGTCCTCTGGGACTTTTTGCAGGGAAGGCTATAGCAGCTCCTGTTGGCAGGCTTTCCTGTTGCAGAACACAGTTGTGCGGCAGGAGTGATTCCCCCATCCATTCTTGACTGGTGTTGATGGGGGGATTGAGCAATTGTCTCTTTCCACCCGTAGTAGTGGAAGGAAAGAAATATTGTATAGTCTGTAGCTTACTTAAAGCTCCCACTCACACAGTACAGTCTGATCTTACAATCTTCTTTACCTCCATTGCCGCAATTGGATACAAATACTGACTGGATACATTGGGCTAGGTCCTCATTATGATTTAAAGTTGTCAACAATACCGCATCATATCAGCATGGTAACATGGTGACCCTATAGGGGACTATAATAAGGTAAACCTATTAAAGTGTTACTAAGACACCCCCACACGTATCAATCAGTCTGTAGATGCAGTAAAAGCTGTGCTTGTTATTACGCACTGTGGAACCTGAGGGGTATCAATTCCTCTGCATTGTGTATAAAAAAGGACAGATTAATCCTTTCTTGCTCTGTTCCTTCTTTTTGCAAGCAACCACCTCTTATCTTTCTGATAATACAAGACTGGAACCGTAGGCATTTTGCACATGCTCAGTTTAGTGATTACATTGTTAGAGAGGTTCTTGTTTTCCTTGGAAGGGTGCCATTTAATCAGCACAGGGCCAATTCAGCGCTGTCCAGACAGAGATCAAAGGTTCTGCATCCTCCTAGAGCAAAAAAGAAATCTCTCCTCTTCAAGCTTTAACAAGAGATCTGCTGGACACTGATAGAATTAGAAGTCAAAAGACTGCTCTATACTGCTGATGAGAAAAGGGATTTAGCAGTTTATATTTACTACAGTAATTGCATTTTCCACGTTTGATGGGTTCAGGGAGAGCGTATATAGTGAATGCAGGGGTTTCCGGCTAGAGCGGATATAGTGAATGCAGGGTCCGGGGAGAGCGAGGATATAGTGAATGCAGGGTACCGGCTTAGAGCGGATATAGTGAATGCGGGGTCCGGGAAGAGCGGATATAGTGAATGCGGGGTACGGGGGAGAGCGGATATAGTAAAATGGGGGTTCCGGGGAGAGCCGATATAGTGAATGCAGGGTCTGAGGAGAGCGGATATAGTGAATGCTGGTTCCAGGAAGAGCGGATATTAGGGAATGCAGGGTCTGGGGAGACCGGAAATAGTGAATGAGGGGTCCAGAGAGAGCGGGCAAAGCAGATCTAGTAAATGAGTGGGGGTCCATGGTGACTAGATATGGTGAATGCAAGGTCCGGGGAGAGCGGATACAGTGAATGCAGGGTCCGGGGAGCCCCCCCCCCCCCCCGCGGATATTGTGATTGCAGGGGGGAGAAACAGGGTCTAGGGAGCTTCATAGGAGCATGGAGGTCGGGGCTTTCACTGCTTCGTATCTTCGGGGGGGGCACCGAAAAAATCTATTAATATAAGCGTTAAAATCGGACGCTCGGGCTGTGTTGCTTATGATACCCTGATTTTCAGCGACCATCTCGACTAGGACTGTATTAGGGTTATGAGTGTCCGGGCGAGGGAGTCATGGACTCTGTCGGAGCGCATCAGGGAATATACATTGAATCCAATTATAGTGACCAAAACTTGCAGGGATCGGGGAGTGCCGGCATATTTTAGTGAATGCGCGGTCCGGGGAGAGCGGATATAGTGAATGCAGGGATCGGGGTATGTGCGCCGGATATAGTGAATGCGGGGTCGGGGGGAGAGTTGGATATAGTGAATCGCAGGGATGACGGGGGGGATATTCAAGATCATAGTGAATGCGGGGTCCGGGGAGAGAGCAGATATAGTGAAATGCGGGGTCCGGGGAGAGAGCGGATTATAGTGAAATGCGGGGTCCGGGGAGAGCGGATATAGTGAATACAGGGTCTGGGGGAGCGAGCGGATATAGTGAATGCATGGGGTCTGGGAGAACGGCTATGTATAGTGAATTGCAGGGTCTCTGGGAAACCAGTATTATTGTGAACGTGCCAGGGTCCTGGGAGACCAGATATGTGAATGCCAGGTTCCGGGGAGACCAGATATAGTAAATTCAGGGTCTGGGGGAGAGCTCGCATATAGTGAATGCGGGGTCCGGACTGAGAGCGCGGACAAAGTGAATGCAGTGTCCGGGTAAAGCAGATATAGTGAATGCAGGGTCCGTGGTGACCAGATATGGTGAATGCAAGGTCGGGGAGAGCGGAAACAGTGGATGCAGGGTCCAGGGAGAGCAAATATAGTGAATGCAGCAGATGGATCGGGGAGAGCGGATATAGTGAATGCGGGCTCCGGGGAGAGCGGATAGAGTGAAAATGCGGGGTCGTCTGGGGCGAGACGGATATAGTTGTGAAGCTGGGGTCCGGGGGAGAGCGAATATGGTGAATGCGGGTCTGGGGAGAGGGAATATGGTCTGAATGCAGGGTCAGGGTTTAGTACACACTCTTTATTCGGTGGTTATCTGTATACAATAGATGGGACATTAAGATGCTCATACATGGAGAATCTGATTCTTAATGCATGCAGTGAATCAGGGGCGATCAAACAAAATTCTTTTCATTCTGGCGTGCTATTCAGTTCCGGAAGATCTCCCCATTACTGAACATTTGTTACCTAAAGTCGCCATGAGCGTTCCTATGAGTACAGAGCTCTGATCAGCAGAGATAAATAGAATCTCGAGATACTATCCTCCCGTCCAAATCACTAGCAATGCTGATTCCGGCCTCACACTGTCTGCTGATCCCATGCATTGCTCCATACACAAAGGAGATGATAGCACAATACGAGTCATGTCAGTGGTATTCTGTGCTCATCCTGTGTATGGAGATATCACCGTCTCTACACATCTTGGAGGACAATATTGGGGGGTCTACTCCATTATAACATTTGTCTTAGCAAAGTTCTATTTCCTGGAGATTTATAAGTGATCGAATATAAATGATTCCTCAATAAGAGAAATGGTTCCATCCATGTAGAGACAATAGTTCCATTCATTCCTGGGGGGGGGGGGGGGGGAATTCATTTCCTTCTGGTAACATTCTTCTCTTCTTTCTACAGTTTGGATAATTAATCACCTGACAGGCTAGTTCCTGCCCCACCTGGCATCTGGGAATAGAAATAACCCGACACTGAGGACACTGAACCTGTCTGTGAACAAATTGAAGGGTCCTCATTTCAGGGATCTGATGGCGGCTCTGTACAACAAGCCGAAGATAGAGGAATTACGGTGAGTATAACAGGACATGACTGAGACAATCTATTCTGGGGACAGATTAACATTCAAATTTGTCATAAATCTTCGGATCTTCTCTAACTCTGTTATCAGCATAATAAATTAGACTTTTTCTACATACATGGCCATAACGTGGATCAAATATGGACAGGTTTATGTAAGGACCAGCCGAGATCTGACCCATCTATGGGCGAGGGTGGTTGTACTGAAGTTGATCCGTCAATCACATTCAGTACATCCATCCTCTGGACTTTTTGCATTCGATCACTGCTGGAGGTCTATAGCAGTGCGAACAGTGATCAGTGTTCTGCTGGCAGGGACAGGCTTCCTGTTGGCAGAACACAGTGTTATGCGGCAGGAGTGATTCCCCCATCTCATTCTGAATTGTGTTGATGGGGGGATTTTGAGCAATTGTCTGTCTATTCCACCCGTAGTGGAAGGAAAGAAATATTGTATAGTCTGTAGCTTACTTAAAGCTCCCCACACACAGTACAGATCTGATCTTACAATCTTCTTTACCTCCATTGCCTAATTGAGATACAAACTGAGCTGGATACATTGGGGTAGGTCTCATAATGATATAAAGTATGTACTAAACAGCATAATATCAGATTGGAAATATGGTGACCCTATAGACAGTGATGGCGAAAACCCATGGCACGCGTGCCACAGCCGGCACTGCCGGCCTTATCTGTGGGCACGCCAGGAGAATACCGTGATTTTTCGCTCCATAGAGAAGCACCTTTTTTCCCCCCCCAAAAAAGGGGGGGGGGAATAATGTCAGTGCGTCTTATGGAGGCGAATATATAGAGCGCGCCTGTCCGGTATTTCCACCGCTGCCGTGTCAGAATACCGGGCCGGTCGCCGCTCAGCTCTGCAGTGGGACCTTACCTGTCCCTCTATCCAGCGGCGCGCTGTCTTCCCGGCTTCTGTAGTGTGCGTGCACAGCCGGGTCCAAGTGCGCATGCGCAAGAAGCAGTGCTCTTTGTGAATGGTAAGGCGGTACCTGGGACACATGACAGATCCCAGAAGCCGCCGGACCAATCACAAAGCGCAGCGCTTCTCGAGCGCCATGCGCACTGGGCATCCGGCTGTCCGACGAGCGCCCACACTACAGAAGACGGAAGGAAGACAGCGCGCGGCCTGGATAAAAGAACAGGTAAGATAAAAAAAACTCTGCGGAAGTAAGAGGCGGACGTACCTGTCAAATACAGGTACCGCTCGCCCCTCCCTCACCCAAAGGTCTAGCAGTCCATCTGTACTGTCCGCAGTCTCTGGTCATCCTGTGCTGTCCGCAGTCTTGGTCATCTCCTGGTACTGTCCGCAGTCTCTGGTCATACTCCTGGTAACTGCTGGTCCGCAGGTCTCTAGTCATTCTCCTGTACTATGTCCGCAGTCTCTGGTCATCCCTGTACTGTGTCCGCAGTCTTGGTCATCTCCTGTACTGTCCGCTAGTCTCTGGTCATCCCCTATACTGTCCGCAGTCTCTGGTCATCTCCTGTACTGTCCCCGCAGGTCTCTGGTCATCCCTGTACTGTGGTCCGCAGTCTGACTCGTCTGGTCTTCGCCTGAGTAGACTGTGTCCGCACGTCTCTGGTTCCATCTCCTGTTACTGTGTACAGCAGGTCTCTGGTCATCCCCTGTATACATGGTCCGCAGGTTCTCTGGGTCATCTCCGGTACTGTCCCCGCTGTCTTTGAGTCATCCCTTGTACTGTGTCCGCAGTTCTCCTAGGTCATCTTCCTGTACTGTGTATCACGCGGTCTTCTGGTCATTACCTCCTGTACTGTGTCCGCACGTTCTCGGGTCATCTCCCTGTACTGTGGTCCGCAGTCTCTGGTCATCTCCTGTACTGTGTCCGCAGTCTCTGGTCTCATCCCTGTTACATGTGTCGCCAGTCTCTGGTCATCCCTGTACCTGTGTCCGCGATCCTTGGTCATCCCCTGTCTGTGACCGCAGTCTCTGGTCATCTCCTGTACTGTAGTCCGCGTCTTGGTCATTCCCTGTACTGTGTCCGCTAGTCTCTGGTCATCCCTGTACCTGTGTCCGCGTCTCCTGGTTCATCTCCTGTATGTCCGCAGTCTCTGGTCATCCCTGTACTGCCTGGTCGCAGTCTCTGGTCATCTCCTGTACTGTGTCCGCAGTCTCTGGTCATCTCCTGACGGTCCACAGTCTTGGTCATCCCTGTACTGTGTTCCGCAGGTCTCTGGTCATCTCCTTGTACTGTCTTGTCGTCAGTCTCTGGTCATATCCTGTTACTGTGTCCTGCAGTCTTCCTGGTCATCCCTGAACATATATCCAGCAATAGTCCGTCTGGTCATAACCCTGTACTGTAGTCCGCAGTCTATGGTCATCTCCTGATTACTGTGTCCGCAGTCTTGGTCATCTCTGTACTGTGTCGCAGTCTCTGGTCTCTTCCCTGTACTGTTGTCCGCAGCAGTCTCTGGTCATCTCTGTACTGTGGGTCCGCAGTCTCTGGTCACCTCCTGTACTGTGTCCGGCAGTCTCTGGTCACCTCCTGTCCTGTCCCCAGTCTCTGGTCTCCCCGTACTTTTTCCGCA